>CM037021.1:6742428-7289928 GCA_020875875.1 Dioscorea alata
TAATTGCATAAAAGAACAACAAAATACACTTTATGAGACATAATCCATGGTAAAATGATGCTCAATGCATGTAAAACATGTGGATAAAACATGTCTACTCAAGCACTTATCAAACTGTAAGAGTATTCAAGAGAAATAAGAAAATGAAAGAGAAATATGGAAGACAGGAGAGTGCAAGTAAAGAGTAAAGAGAGGAACAATCAAGTGTAAAATAGTGTACCCGAAGAAGCTCCCCTTAGGACTAATGTTCTTGTGCAAGACTATGTATTATACTTTCCTATTGATGTTTAATGAGTCCTAGACATCCTAAAGCACACGGTCCCAAACCTAAGGTCAACCGTGACTAGTCCCAACATTATACCCCAGCGTTAGACTTCACTACAACCCTTCACTCTGTTGATCTCTCAACTATGCCCCAGGGGAGTTCATCATCCTAATCCTCACACTACATGGAACTGCTTGATGTTCTAGGGATTCCAAGTAATTGACCTTATCCCTAATTATAGCTCTAACCCTTTGGTCCAGGCGAAAGAACACCAATCTAAGTTAAGCCCCAGCACTAGGATTTACTACAACCCTTCACTCTGTCGTTTGCGCAACTAAGCCCCAGGGGAGTTCATCTCCTAGCACTTCACTCTACTTCGATTGCAAAGAACTCTTGGAACATGGAGGTAGGGAAATCACACCGGAGGGGAAGGGTACGTTTCTCTAGCTCATGACTCACCCTCTCGACTCTCTCCAATCTTAAGTAGTCTAATCCTATAGAAGTTGTCACACCTTCAAAGGATAACTTAGATGATTCTCAATCCTAGTGTCATGGCTAAGGGAAAATCAATACAATTAACATGCAAGATCGGAACTCAATTAAAAGCATCAATTAAGAAAGCATAATAAAAGTCATAGAAAAAATATCATCCTAGGGTTTACAAGTCCGAATACCCACTATTGTTTAGCTCTTCATGGAGCAATACAAAGTCAATGAAGAGTTTAAGAACATATGTATAAAAACCATAGAAAAACCCCCTTGTAGTCCGTATCGATGGTCTTGTGGAGCCACCTAGTCTTTTCCACGAATCCCTTGTCAAGCTTAGGGCACACCTCGCCAAATCGTTGCCGACGAAAGCTTCCCCAATAGCTATCTTCCAAAGGATGTCGATACCAATACCGTATGATCACCTCCAAAGTCCTCCAAGAACCTCTCCAAACATTAGCCGCAATCCCCAAAAGATAGGCAAGAGATAGAAGGGGGGGTCCCCAAATAGATCTGAAAATAGGCTATTTCGGGGTTTCACACGCCCTTGTGGATTTTCCACATGGCCCTGTGGAATTTTCACACGGGCATGTGGATTCTCTGTTTTGCAGATTTTTTGCTACAGTGAACAGTAACTTACTACAGTGTTTTCCGCTACAGTACTCTCGCAGAAATGCTCCTGAATTCATCTTCTTCATCAAGGCCACCGAATTGGGCACACAATCGTGCAGTAGATCACGTCGCATCTTCAATTGAACCACATTGATGAAGCTCTTGATAATGTTGCACAAGCCGAAACATGTGAGTATAACTACTTTGTGCCTCTCCAATTCACACATTCCCCTGAACTCAGTTAGAGGTTGGCACATACTCACATGTATTTGAACACAACTTGTGCCTTGTTCCTTGCCAGGTCCAAGAACTCCCTCAACAATCACATTCATAACCTATTCTTGGTTCTTTTCTTTTCAATTCATCTCCATAACCCTACATACACAAAAGAATACAAATGCACACATATAAGCGATAAAATCTGAATAAAGCGATGCTCAATGTAAGAAAAGTATACTTCGTATAGCTTATACATGAGCACTTATCAGCATCACAAGGGGGTTTTCATCTATGTTTATCTTTCTTGTTTATTCATACACATTGATGGATTTGTATAGCTCCATAGAGAGCTAAACCCCTTGTGGGTATTCGGACTTGTAAACCCTAGGATGATATTGTTTCTATGACATGTTATTATGCTTCCTTAATTGATGCATTTAATTGAGTTCCAATCTTGATTGCTTGTTGTGTTGATTTTCCCTTAGCCATGACACTAAGGTTGTCTTTTGGAGGTGTGACAACTTCTATAGGATTAGACTACTCGAGACTGGAGAGGGTCGAGAGGGTGAGTCGTGAGTTAGCGAAACGTCCCCTTTCTCCTCTGTTGTGATTGTCCCTACCTCCGTGTTCCAAGAGTTCTTAGCGGTCGAAATAGAGTGAAGTACTAGGAGATGAACTCCCCTGGGGCTTAGTTGCAGAAGCGAAAGAGTGAAGGGCTGTAGTGAATCCTAGTGCTGGGGCTTAATTGAGACTAGAGTTCTTTAACTTGGACCAAAGAGTTAGGACTACACTTAGGAATAGGGTCTATCACTTGGAATCCCTAGAATGTAAAGCAATTCCACGTAGTGTGAGGCTTAGGAAAATGGACTCCACTGGTGCTTAGTTAAAAGGTCAACAAGAGTTAAAGGTTGTAGTGAAACCTAATGCTGGGGCATAATGTTGGGATTAGTCACGGTTGACCTTAGGTTTGGGACCGTGTACTTTAGGATGCCCATAACTCATTAAACATCAATAGGAGAGCATAATACATTATCTTGCACTAGAACATTAGTCCTATGGTGAGCTTGTCCGGGGTACCCTATTTTACACTTGATTGTTCCTCTCTTCACTTTTAACCTGCATTCTCCTGTCTTCCATATTTCTCTTTCATTTTCTTATTTTTCTTAATTACTCTTACATACACACATTGATTCTTCTTACCATCATATTCTCACGTTAGCTATCTAGAAAATTCTCTTATCTATAATCCTAACTCTCTATGGATTCGACTACCTTCTTACAGGGGTACTTTATTAGTGCAACAACCAGTATACTTTTGGGCCCCTGTCATGGGGCATGGCGCTCACCCCGATGGCTGGGTGTGGGTGGCGCCAAGCAAATGAGGAAAAAAGAAGAGGAAAATCGGGTAGATTGGAAGAGAAGTGAAGAGAAAGAAAATGAAAGTGGAGAAGATAATAGAGAGCTCGTGGCATACTACCCCCAAAATGGCCTTTTGGAGGGCAGTATGCCCTAGGCATATTGATAAATGCCTAAATGTTGTGTGTGTATAAATAGAGTATTTTTGTATGTGTGGATGCATGTTTTTGGTTTAAATTGGGTTATTTCATGTTACAGGTACAAAAGAAGCCTTGGAGAGCTCGATAATGAGATTTTAGAAGAAATCGGTAAGAAAAAGACCACTTTCGAGCCCCGGCACTGTAGCAGCATTGTAGCACAAAAACTTGAAGAAATGGCTAAGTGTGGAATTCCATGCGGGCACTCATACGGGCAAATAAACTGTCACATACAGTCATGTAGCAGTTTTACAGTAGTAACTTGCATGAAATTTGCGGAGCTACAATGTCTGTATACTGACAGCATGTCAGGCCGCATGGCATCCCAAACTTTGCTTTTTATAGTGTTTTGTGTTCATTTCTTTGGGAGATGAACCCTAGTTCTTGAGAATTCTTGCCACCACCATCAACTCCGAGCTAGGAGAAGACTTTGGAGGCCATTTCCGGGGAGGACGATGAGGGGAGTGAGATACGACGAGATCCACCCCATTGATCCACATTTGAGAGAAAGATCGACAAAGGAAGCCACCCTTTGGGTGGCATCCTTGGAAGCATCATTTGGCCTCTATCTTTTGAGGTAGTGTTCTTATTGTATTATTTGCTTGTTTGTATGCATTTCGTTGAGTATTTTGTACCCATGAAAAACTAAAACCCCAAGGTCACCGGATGTAGGTGAACCTTGGGGATGAACTTGTGTAGAATGGTTGCTTAGCTTGTTAATTACATTTGGGTTTGTTTGTGAACCTTGTTTGGTATACTTGATTTCCTGGTATGCATGAGAACTCAGTATATCAATTTCTAGATAATGCTAGGATGCATGACCTTTGCCCTAGTATTAGGCTCACCAAGCTTGGTAGGGATACATGTACGAATACACCGTGACCATCGGGTATTTATACCTTTCCATTTCTAGGGTTGACCAAGGCAAGCTCTTCTCCTCTTCTTTGGTTGCAAATCAATCCTTTGGTTGTTCAAGGCAAGCTCTTCTCCTCTTATTTCTTTCTTCTTTCTTTCTTCTCTGATAAACGCCTAAATGTACGTATTATTCATGTATGTGTACATATAAATAGAGTATTTTTGTATGTGTGGATGCCCGTTTTCGGTCTAAATTGGTTTATTTCGTGTAACAGGTACAAAAGTTACCGTGGGGAGCTTGACAACATGATTTAAGGAGAAATTGGCAACGAAAACACTATTTTGAAGCCCCGGTACTGTAGTGATACTATACCAACCACTGAAGACTTGATGAACGGCTTGGTCAGGAGATTCATGCGGGCTACCATGCGAGCGCAGTGGAGGCCGCATGTGCACTGTAGCAGGTCTACTATAGCAACTCACTGTTGCAGGTTACTGTAGCTTCCACTGTAGCACTTACGTGATTTTTGGTATTTCTCGGAAATTTTCTCTCCCCGCATGGGAGGCCGCATAGCTCGCTGGAATGTGTTTTTAAAGAGGATTAGGGTATTTTTGTTGGGGTCTTTGGCCACCATTTCTCTACCATCATCTTCCTAGGCTTCAAGGGGTTGGAGAAGGCAGATCTAAAAGGCAAATCAAGGGGAGAAGAGGGATCTATCAAGGAGCACATCTAGGAGTTCGTCGGCGTCGGTCCATCGGATTCTCATCACCACCTCCTAGTCTTCATCTTAGGGGAAGTTTTATGAGCTTTTTGTTGTATTTCTTGTTTTCTATACTCTCTCCATTGTTGATGATGAACTAGACTCCCAAGGTCACCGGGCATCCGGTGAACCTTGGGATGAACTTGCTTGTATGAATACTTGATTTACATGTATGGTATTTGTGTGGTTTATGGTTCAAGCTTGGTGCACTTTGATGTATTGGTATGCATAAGAACTGTGTGTATCGATTTCTAGGTTATACTAGGTTGCGTGACCATCGCCTTAGTATTAGACACACCAAGTTTGGAAGGGATACATGCACAAATACGCCGTGACCATCGGGTATTTGTACCCCTCCAACCATTAGGGTTAAGCCTAGATGTTGTGTTTGACCTTAATTCGGGATTTCCCTAGGCGCATTGCAATCGTGTGAGGATTTGGGCGGAAGCAATTCCGTATTCCAATACTCATACCGGATTAGGGGTTATCACCATGACCATCGGGGTGACCTACCTTTGGACATCTCTTGGCCTAACCGCCTTTACCTATGTAATTCGAGTATCCTTCTAGCTTTAGTAGTCCCGAGGGGATCCTCGCCCGAGGACCTCGAACTTTCATTGTTGCTTGCTTCCTTAGTATGCTTATGTGGTGAGCCTTAGTCTATATGTTTATAGTTTTCTCTTTTGTTATCTTCCGTATCTTGTTTCAAATCTATATTTGGTAGACTAGACAGTGTCATCTAGAGGGGAGTAATAGCAGCTCTTGGGACCCCAGGGAATATGACCCCCTCGCGCGTGCGTGAGGGGTATTACTTGGCGACCCGTGCGCTTGCGGTCAAGTCATCATGTTTTTGGCGCCGTTGCCGGGGAACTTCCAAGGATGCTAGGAAAACCTTTAGTTCACTGATTTAGTCATTTTTATTTCCTTATGTAAATTTTGGTCTTTGTATGTGTCCTTTACCATTTTGTGCATATTTATTTATTTTACTTCTTTCTTGTTTTCTTTGATAGCTTGTTAATTTTAATTTTGTTTGCTTATACAGGGCCATAGACCACAGAGAAAGATTATTGGCCACAAGAAACTATGCATTTGAGAAAGCGATGGAAGAATATTCTGCCATGAGAGCAAGCCAGTGCAATCCACACCCTAATGACTACTATCCATAGTGGCAAGGGCACCAAAATGTTTCGACAGCTCATTATACTCAAGAATGGGATCACCCTTACCAAGGATTGCCACAAAAACCCTCCTTTCAAGAACCATGGCATTACCACCCTCTAGTCTTTCAAAGTAGGCCACTTAATGAATGGGGTTTCAATACACAAGATGTGTTTGAAAGATTTATGATGAATTATGATGCTGAACGTGAAGCCCTGGATTCCAAAAATCTTAGTGCCCATCTGTCTCTTCCAAGCATGGAAAACAGGATAGGAGTGTCTTCCAATTTATCGACGGAGTTGCCACGCACTAGAGAAGACCTACCTCAGATTGACACTAGTTTGGAAGAGAACATAGGTGAAATTGAGGTGGAAGTTGATGTTGAGATGTGGGAGATTGAAGAAGTAAGTGAGGTGTCATCTATACCTTGTGAGCAAATGTTAGATGATCCAATTCAAGGTGAAGTTGAAGAAGAGAGAGAGGAGGATGACATCATGGCAATGGAAGAGTGTGAGGAAGTGGAAGAAGCTCCATCGACCACATTTGAAGATGCCACTTGCCTCAACATTGACCATTCAATAAGCCAATCAATAATTTTCAAGTGCCGAGAGAAAATTCCGGGAATTGTATTTGAAGATGTGGGGGAGAGGCTAAGGTCATCCTTGAACCCACCAATGCCAGGCTTGGACAATTCCCAACCAAAAATCTTTCCTTGGCGGCCCAAGCAAACTTTTTTGGGCAATTGATGTTCATTATGACTTGGTTGAGAAGAAAATTGTGGATAAGATGTTGAAGCCTCCAATTGATCCACCGATGCAAAGATTGACAAGTTCTCAACCTAACTTGTTCCCTTAACAACACTTATGGGTAGTTAAAGGGCATCTCAAAGAAATTCTTGCCGGGAACAAAGAAGAAGCGGGAAGAAGGTTCAAGCCATCTAAGGATCCGCCCAAGCTTAAATTGCACAACTCCCGGCCCAAGCTTTTTCCATGGAGGCCAAAAGATAGCTCATGCATTGCCTCCAAATTTACATCATCTCGGAAGGTATGTTTCGTATTTCTTGGTAGTTCTTATGCAACATCTTGCCCAGATGAACACACCGTTTTCAAGCCTCCTTAGGTAAGGAAAAGGTACATCGAGCTAATGATGTTAAACAAGCGCTTCTTGGGAGGCAACCCAAGCATAAAAATTCATTGCATGTGTGTTTTTCGTATTTTGGTGTGTTTGGTTGCTTGAGTGTTCTTTGTTTTCAAGTGTGTGATTGTGGTTAGTTTGTCGTTTTTCATAATTTAGTTACTTGTGTTCATTCATGGTACTTGTGATTCCTTTGTGTTATCATTCATCTTCATGCATCAAATATCATGTTTTGGTTGTTGTGGGTGAATTCGGCTTTGTTTTCATGTGATTTTTGAGTGCTAGGATGAGTACGAGGTTTTGTCGGGTTGGTTTTTGAGCATTTTTAGTGGATGGGGCTCTCCAGCTATCTATGCGGCCTGTTATACGCCCGCATAGCAGGCCGCATGCCCCATCAAGAGCCTGGTGCGGCCTGCTATGCGGCCGCACAAGAGACCGCATGCCCAATCCCGAGACTGGTGCGGCCTGTTATGTGGCCGCACAAGAGCCCGCATGATCCTCGGGCAGAACTTTAAGTTCGTACCCCTTTACTGTTTTCTTCATATCTCTCTCATTTCTCATCCGTTTTCCTTCATTCTTTCACCATTTTTCTCCATTTTTCTTCCTCAACACGAATCTCCTACTTCTAAGGACTTAATTTGCATGATTTATTGGGAGTTTTTCCATCATCTTCACCGACTTTCCTAGGTACCTTTCTCTAAACCCTAGTTTTGAGCATGATTGGTTCTTCTTCTTCTCCTTTGGATGATGAGTCTAGGGTTTGTTTGTAGCCTTGAGATGAGTTTAATCCTTATTTCCATTCTTGTTTATTGTTTGTGAATCTTGAGAGAAGCTTTTGGCATTGATTGTTAGCTTTGATCTCAAGAAACCCTTGAGTGTTCTTCTTCCTTGTTTTGGAGCTACTGTAGCTCCGGTCATCTCCCATTGTTTCCTTGGTTTCCTTGGGTTAGAATAGAGCTTTAACCCTTAGGATCTCTTTGGTAGCCTCTAGGGTTAGTTGAGAAACCCTAGAGCTGGTTAGGGTTGTTGGTAGGGGGAAACCTAGGGTTTCTTTGTGTTGCTTGTGCTAACATTGTTGTTGTGGTGCTTTGGCAAGGAGAAGATGCTTTGGCTCAAGGCAAGGGATTAGCTGAGGAGAAGCTTGTGAGTAGGATCATTATGCATAGCTTTATTGGATGAATACAGATAGATAGATATAAATGCACGCACACACACTTACTTACATACATATACACTTATATCATGTTTTGAGTATAGTTTTATTGATTTATACTTGTTTGGTATTTTGGTGAATGATAAATACTATTGAGTTGATCTTGAATGGCTTATTTGATATTTGATTCACTAATGTTTGAGTTGTGTTGGATTATTGCTTCATTGAGTTTTCGAAACCCTTGTTTGTGTTAAACTTAGGATTTGTTGTACCGGTCGGTCAACGTCAAGGGCATGAGTACCTTGACGGCCCTAAACCTAACTGTGGCAATAGCAAAGGCTCAGGGATATACTTTAGACCACTTTGTGCTGGGTGTTATTTTATTTGCCGGGTTTGAGATTTATTTTCCGTCGAATTACTTGCCTTGGGTTATCTTAAACATGTGGTGAGGAAGCGAAGCCCAACTGTCGCTCCTAGGAGCACAGTCTCTCGCAAGTTTGACTTAACTCAGGAGTTGAGTATTCTCAAACTGATGTTTCTTTTATTTCATTTGAGATCTAACTTATTCTATTCTCCTTGTTGCCATCTTGAATTTATGGTGAGTAGGTGAAGCCCAACTGTTACTCCTCTGGCGATAGTCTCCCATGAATTCAATTCGGCTTTATTTTTATGCCATGTATCGTATTATTTTGGGTTTTATGAGTTATTGTTGATGGTTGGTTTGAGGTTTAACTTATCATTTTCATATTGAACCGTTGTTCAAGATTTTATGGGATTTGAGGTTGTTGAAATCTTGTTGAAGCATGAAGGGTTTCTTAACCCTATCCTTTTTTTATACTATGTTAAGTTTACTATCATATATAATTATGCTCTAAATGTTTATCTTGTTTTTGGTAAATTGTTTATTTTGATGCTTTATTATTGTCTTTGTTATTGGTGTTTCTGGTGAGGTTGTGCTAGTCTCCCCTTACTGAGTAACGCTAGTTCCTCACCCCTTTTTCTTCTCCTAGACTGTTACAGGTAGTAGGTGAGGCGGTGCGCACTGTGCTAGGCATTTGTCACTGCTCTATCTTCTGTGTATCTATTCTATTTCATGTATGTTTCTTTTTTGTCATGGACATGTAGTCTTGAATTATGGATCCACTAGTTTGTAGTAAACCCTGTTGTATGTTTTGTACCTATCCTAACATTCAACTCTTGTATATTAAGACTTGTAATTGTTGTTATAGCTTCCCTATGCATTTGTGATCTTATTTACTGTTGTATATTATCATTGTTGTTTTGTTGTTGTTGTTAACTTGGTTGCGCATCGCTGTGTCTCTCTCCTGTATAGTTGTGTTAAATATTGTGAATTCTAGATTGTTGTTTAGCCTTGTGGCATCCCAAGGGCTGAGTGGCGTTGTATCCTTGCTCGGGATTGCCGCAGCGATTGTCGCTTCCCGTGGGCCCGCAGGTCGGGGCATGACAAACAAGAGTAATCTTACCCGGTTACCAACAGAACAACGTACTATCTGGCTTTCCTTCTACTTGTGCTTGTGGAGTTCTCTACTGTTGAGCTTGAGGTCATACATTTAGTTGTTTATCTTCTTCCTCCTATTCTTCATGTTTGTTTGCTTGGGGACAAGCAAACGCTTAGGTGTGGGGATGTTTGATAAACGCCTAAATGTACATATTATTCATGTATGTGTGCGTATAAATAGAGTATTTTTGTACTTGTGGATGCCTGTTTTTGTTCTAAATTCGGGTTATTTAGTTTTACAGTACAAAAAAGCCTTGCAGAGGTCAACAATGAGATTTTAGAAGAAATCGGCAAGAAAAAGACCACTTTCGAGCCCCGGCACTATAGCAGCATTGTAGCACGAAAACTTAAAGAAATGGCTAAGTGTGGAATTCCATGCGGGCACTCATACGGGCGCATAAATAGTTGCATACAGTACTTTAGTAGTAGTTCGCTTCAGATGAGTACTGTAGCAATTTTATTGTAGCACTCAATTGTAGCAACTTGCATGAAAATTCGGGGAGCTATAGTGTCCGTATACTGACCGCATGCTAGGCTCATGGCATCCTGAACTTTGCTTTTTATAGGCTTTTGTGTTCATTTCTTTGGGAGAGGAACCATAGTTCTTGAGCATTTTTGCCACCACCTTGAAATCCGAGCTAGAAGAAGACTTTGGAGGCCATTTCCAGGGGAGGATGATGAGGAGAGCGAGATAAGACGAGATCCATCCCTTGATCCACATTTGAGAGGAAGATTGACAAAGGAAGCCACTCTTTGGGTGGCGTCCTTGGAAGCATCATTCAGCCTCAATCTTTTGAGGCAGTGTTCTTATTATATTATTTGGTTGTTTATATGCATTTTGTTGAGTATTTTGTACCCATGAACAACTAAAAACCCCAAGGTCACCGGATGTAGGTGAACCTTGGGGGTGAACTTGTGTAGAATGGTTGCTTAGCTTGTTAATTGCATTTGGGTTTGTTTGGGAACCTTGTTTGGTGTACTTGATTGCTTGGTATGCATGAGAACTCGGTATACCAATTTCTAGACAATGCTAGGATGCAAAACCATTACCCTAGTATTAGGCTCACCAAGCTTGGTAGGGATACATGTACGAATACACCGTGACCATCGGGTATTTGTAACCCTCCATTGCTAGGGTTGACCTTGTTTGTGTCTTGATCCTAGCTTGAGAAACTTATCAGTCTCATTGCAATCATGCAAGAATTTGAGCGGAAGGAATTCCGTATTTAATACTTGTACCTGATTGGGGACCAATTTCCGTGACCATCGGGTTGGTCTAATTTAGGGTTTCTCAGTCCAAACTCCCTATTTGCATGCTAGTTAGGGTAACCTTCACACTTTAGTAGCCCCCTTGGGAATCCTCATCCGTGACCCTTTCCTTGCATTGTTTTTTTTTTCGCTTAGATTATTGTCTCCGCCTTAGAGCATTTTACTACTATCTTAATTGTGTTTTCATTTTCTTTTCACATTACTTGAATTGGTAGGCAAGACAATCATATGAAGAGGATGTAAGGGTAGATTCTCGGGCCCTTGGGAATACGACCCTCTCGTGCGTGCGCGAGGCATATTACTTGGTGACCCCGTGCACTTGGAGGACCCGTACCACAAACCTTGCTAGAATGGGCAAAATGGCATCCAAACTCCCCTATGGAGGCCGTATGAACCTTTAAATTATTCTAAGACCAAAAATTGCTTCTCCAAGTCAATAAGTAAGGCTTTGATGTGGTTTAGAACACCTCCAACTTGAAAGTAATGCTTAAAAACTCGATCTAATGCATGACATACCATCAAAAACATGTGTTTTTCAAGATTGTTATTGATTAAAACACAAGAAAGATGACGAGAAAAATATACAGGGCATGTGAGTATGAACTTATTCAAACAAACAAAAGTATAAAAGAAACACCAATACACAAACCACACTCAACTAAAAACACAAAAAGAAAAAAGAAATTAAAGAAATTAAAGCTTGGGTTGCCTCCTAAGGAGTGCTTGTTTAACGTCACCAGCTTAACGTACCTCTTGTCTTACCTTAAGGAGGCTTGAAGAGGGTCTGTTCATCCCGGCCACATGTAGCATAGCTACTTCCATGAAAGAAAAGAATTACCTTTTGGGATGATGAGCTTGTGGAGACCATGAACATGTTACCTTTAGGTGTCCATGGGAAAAGCTTGGGCCGGGAGTTATACAATCGGGGCTTGGGCGGATCATTTGATGGCATGAGTATCTTCTCCGCTTCCATTCTATTCCCGGTTGAATTTACATGGAGCATTCTAGAAAATTGTTTAGGTCTCCATGGAAATAGTTTTGGATGAGGGCTCGTCAGACTCCTTGGTCCATGTTTCAAGATGGGTCGGATGGGGGAGCCCGTGGGCCGGTGCCTTGAGCGTGCCTGTGCCACAGGTGCGCACGCCAAGGGGCTGGCGCGCACTGCGTCCACAACCGCGCCAGTGGTATCTTCTCGGTAGCGGTCATCCGCCCGTGCTTCGGCCGTCGGCGTGGCCCGGGCCGAGCGGCGGACCGGTTAATCACGGTTCCGCATCCTCCAGGGCCGCATCGCCGGCCCGCATCCGCTTTCCTACCAGCAATTTCAAGCACTCTTTGACTCTCTTTTCAAAGTCCTTTTTATCTTTCCCTCATGGTACTTGTTCACTATCTGTCTCTCACCTATATTCAGCCTTGGATGGAATTTACCGCATGATTGGGGATGTATTCCCAAACAACCCGACTCGCTAATAGTGCCTCGTTATGTGGCAGGGTCCAGGAACGATATGGCTCTAACCCTCTCCGGCACCACTTTCCATGGAACTTCTACCCGGTCCGTCACTGAGGACGCTTCTACAGACTACAATTCGGGTGGCGTCACCGCCTGATTCTCAAGCTGGGCTCTTCCCAGTTTGCTCGTCGTTACTAGGGGAATCCTCGTAAGTTTCTTGTCCTCCGCTTATTGATATGCTTAAACTCAGCGGGTGGCCCCGCCTGACCTAGGGTTGCGGCGCGAGGGCCGGCGGAGTGGAGGTCATCCCCCCTCGTGGCGGCCCTTGTCATCCGTTGGTGGCATGTAGGGTACCTCCCTCCTACACAGAAGGGGTGCGGCAACCTCAGGAACTTAGCCAGTTGCCTGTCCAACACTCGTCGTGCCCCGCTCCTTAATGGGGGAGGGCGGGTATCGATCTTCGGCCCGCTGCGCGGTGGGGGGCCAATCTCTGAATCCGGCACCGCGCGTGCACCGGAGCAAGTCATTCACATGACCCCTAAGTAGGCATGCCCTCAGCAGGGTGGCCGCGGGCGCAACTTGCATTCAAAGACTCGATGGTTCACGGGATTCTGCAATTCACACCAAGTATCGCATTTCGCTACGTTCTGCTTGCGCGTCTGGTCGGGTCATCCTTAGCGCTTCCCGTGTCGGTTGTGGGGTCATGTTCTCCCACCCCCTCTCTGAGCGAGCCACCGAGGTGGTGCCGAGCGAGTCTATAGCCACCTTGCTATAGTAGCTTGCCACTGTAACTTGCTACAGTAAACCTGCTATAGTCACCTTGCTATAGTAGCTTGCCACCGTAACTTGCTACAGTAAACCTGCTATAGTGAAACTGCTATAGGACTGCATGCCAGCCGTTTATGCGCCCATATGGTTACTCGCATGAAATTCCAAACTTAGCCATTTCTTCCAGTTTATGTGCTACAGCGCTGCTACAGTTCTACTACATTTCCAAGGCATCTTTTGTATCTGTAACATGAAAAGACATGATTTAGACTGAAAACGGGCATCCACACATACAAAAATACTTAAGCCATACACACAAATACATGAATAATACGTACATTTAGGCGTTTATCAAACATCCCCACACCTAAGCGTTTGCTTGTCCCCAAGCAAACAAACATGAAGAGCAGGGGCAAGAAGATAAATGACTAAATGTATGACCTTAAGCTCAACAGTAGAGAACTCCACAGCACGGGTAGAAGGAAAGTCAGATAGTGAGTTGTTCTATTGGTAACCGGGTAAAAATAGTCTTGTTTCATCTAAAGTGCACCTGTGGGTGTGTGCTAACTTCTAACCTTAACCTCCATACCATGGATCACCTTAAGGTGTCCAATCACTCCACACATAATGAAGTTGGCATTAACATGTTAAAGACACCCTCAATACCCAGTTAAAAGTCCATTGGGTCCTGAATAAAACTCTAGTTCTCAAGTGGTCGTGCAACAGGTTTCAGGAGACACAAACGAGATACTTTATTCCGTACTTATGTATATACATACTTTTACTTTACCCTTTTTTTTAGTCTGACTAATGTAGACTGCACAAAAATCTTTCTGAAGGATGCACATGCTGATTAGGTACAAGAGTCACCAAACTTACTCAATTAAAGTCGACATAAACGCATTCATGCTAAAATAGCAGAGGAATACTGTCATAGACTCCACTTTTTTTTTCTTTTTTTTAATGTATCTCGTGTCTCCTAGTATAAGACCTACTACACAACTTTACTTAAGGCTAGAGAAAGCAATAAAGGAACCAAAAGCTCTTAAAAGAGTATTGAAAATAGAATTTAACATTTTAATGCCAGAAACATTGCAATGGGTTAGTTGGAGTGTAAAAGGCGGAAGTGATTGTGCAAAAGTTTATAAGTGCACTAGAGATAAAGTAGAACATCATTCAGGTACAGAAATGAAATATGACTCACATCTGTCAATCCTTCATTCTAGGAAGTTCTAAACTAGGTACTATTGCTATCATAGGTATGTCCAGCATGCAATTGCACAAATTGTCAGAGTTCATGAAAATCTACCCCCAACTTAAAGATGGACATTGTCCTCAATGTGCCTAAATCAATAGAATGCAATAATATAGACAATGAAAACATAGTAAGAGAGTTTTGTGAACTTCCCCAAGTCTCAAAACATGAGTCTTGAAGTCAATGAGATCGGGGTTACCAGCAAAGATCCTTGTAGAAAATGGAGAAAGAAAGTGTGTTTAATGCCCCCATTGCACTTTACAAGGTAGAAAGGAACATCATCTCAAGGTATCCATCACACACAAGGAAAAATAAAACACACAAACAAGCAAGCAAACAATTAACATAACAAAAACAATTAAACAAGAGATAATCCAAGCAAGTTCTTTGTGCAATCAAAATCATGAAGTCCAATTCTCTTTATTGCAAGTGTTGTAGTGGATACATAATTATGCTACAAGTGAACAAATAAATTTAAGGAAGATTGCATTCCAAAGTTATTGTAGCAACGACTTGAAAGAGGTAGAGTTTCCCCTTGTTTTTGAAGCCCAAAAATTTACAAATAATGTCTCAAAATAAAAATAAATCAAATATTGAACATTCATACAACATTCCACAAAGTTTGAATCAAGATAAGCATGTAAATCAAGAAAAAGAAACAAGTTTGCTTCAAAACACAAGTTAGAGCTTGAAAGCTTAAATCGACTAAGATTGGTGAAGATGATGGTGAAACCTTGAATAAACCACTGGAATTAAGTTACAATACATAGTATAGGAGTGTAGAGGAAGAAAAATGAAGAAAAACGCTGAAATAATGAGGGAAAACGGAGAAGAAATGAGAGAGATATGAAGATAACGGTGAAAAGGTGCGCAACTTAAAGTGCAGCCCGTGGATCATGCGGCCATCCACGCCGCAACATGGATGCCCGCATAACTTTCTGGATTGCATATGGCCATCCATGCAGTCAATAAATGACCATTTTCTAGTTTTTTACAAAGATCTCACCCTAACGACTATAAAAACACATAGAAACAACGCCGAATTCACCCACAACAACAAAAACATGATATTTGATGCATGAAGATGAATGATAACACAAAGAACTCACAACTACCATGAAAGAACACACATAAATAAAATAAGAAAATCACTAACTAACCACAATTACACACTTAAAAACAAAGACTACTCAAGTAACCAAACACACCAAAATACGAAAACACACATGCAATGAATTTTAATGCTTGTGTTGCCTCCCAAGAACCGTTTGTTTAATGTCATTAGCTCGGCATACCTTTTCTTACCTAAGGAGGCTTGAAAATGGTGTGTTTAACCCGGCTAATTTGGAGGTCATACCTTCCGAGATGATGCAAATTTGGAGGTCATGCATGAGCTACCTTTTGGCCTCCATGGAAAAAGCTTGGGCCGGAAATTGTGCAATTTAAACTTGGCCGGATTCTTAGATGGCTTGAACCTCCTCCCCGGTTCTTCTTTAGTCCCGGCAAAAATTCCTTTGAGTAGCCCACTATGTGGCTTGGGCCTCCAAGGAAAACGTTTTGGTCGAGAGTTTTTTAAACTTTGCACTGGTGGGTCCTTGGACGGTTTCCAACTCCTATCCACATCTTCTTCCTCAACTCTTATTAAATGGCCTTGAACTACCCATAAAAGTTGTTTGGGTCTCCAAGAGAACAAGTTGGGTTGAGACCTTGTCAAGCTTGGCATGGGTGGATTAATTGGTTGCTTAAACATCCTATTCACATTTCTTCTCTCAACCTCTCTTGAATGATCAACAATTGCCACAAAATTTTCTTGGGCCACGATGGAAATATTTTTGGTTGGGAATTGTCCAAGCCCGACAATGGTGGGTTCAAGGATGGCCTTAGCTTCCTACCCACATCATCAAATACAATTCCATGAATTTTCGTTCTGCACTTGAAAATTATAGATTGGTTTGTTGAATGAACAATGTTGAGGCAAGTAGTGTCTTCGAATGTGGTTGACGGAGCTTCTTCCACTTCCTCACATTTTTCCATAGCCATGATGACTTCCACATCGTTTTGCTTTACCCCGTCTTCCAAAACACTTGGTCTATCTTTGGTCCCCATCTCTATTTGTTTCCCACTCATGGGAGTTACGGCCCTTAAGTGCTAAATTTTGTTATTTTTCGATATTGCTCAATGGGATACTCGAAGAAGGCTCAAAATTTTCCCTAAAAAGTTGTCCGACTTGGTTCTTGAGTGACTGAATAGAAGCTTGGACATTTCTCAACATAGTACTTGATAAGTGCTCGTGTTATAGTAACGCGAATTGTTATTATCTTACGATGAACATATCTTTGATCAGATTTTATCACTAAATTGTGTGCGTTTGTGTATTCTTATGCATTGTAGGTTTGTGGAGCTAATTTGGAGAAAAAGAATGAAGTTAGATCGTGTTCACCGTTGTTGGGAGATTTTCGGACCAAGAAAGGAACAAGGCACGAGCCTAGACTTGTCAATGTGTGCCAACCTCCTTTGGAGGGGCACAAAGGCAGTCACATTCACAATAAGTCTAACTCGTGTTGCCTAGGAGAACTTCACCAAGGAGACTTGCAGCAAATGGCATGATCAACTATTGATTGTGTGCCCCAATCAATGGCCTCGATGAAGAACAACAGATTCGGGAGCGTTTTCGGCGAGTATTGTAGCAGCACTGTAGTTGGTACTGTATCAAAAACACTGTAGCAAGCTACTGTTCACTTCCTACTGAAATTCAGAATTCCAGATAGTTCACACAGGCGTGTGGAACTTCCACACGGCCATGTGAATTAATTTTCCAAAAAGCCAGAAACTTCACACGCCCGTGTGGAAATTCCACACGGCCGTGTGAAGTCCTGATAAGTTCAAATTTAAAGCCGCACTCAACATTATAAAAAGCCTATTTGGAGACTTTCAAGAGATCTTTGGACCTATCTTTCTCCCCAACTTCTGGAGAGGTCAGCTAGGGTTTCGGAGAGGACTTCGTGAAGGTTTAGAGCGCGTTATCGGCATCGGCATACGCAATGGGTTTTTCATCGATGCTTTTAATTTGTACTTTCTTTCATATTTTGATGAACATGTATAACTCCATGAGGAGCTAAACCCCTTGTGGGTATTCAGACTTGTAAATCCTAGGATTATTATGTTTCTTTGACATTGTTATTATGCTTTTCCTTTATTGATGAATAAAATTGAGTTAAAATCTTAATTAATCTTGTTATTATTTTCCCTTTAGAGGTGTGACAACTCCTATAGGGTTAGACTACTTAGGATTGAAGAGGGTTGAGAGGGTGAGTCGTGAGGTAGCGGAACGTCCCCTTTCCCCTCCATTGTGATTATCCCTACCTTCGTGTTCCACGATTTCCTAGTGATCGAAGTAGAGTGAAGTATTAGGAGATGATCTCCCTTGAAAAGGGTTTAGTAAATCCTAAGACTGGGGCTTAACTTAGATTAGGGTTCTTCCACCTGGACTAAAGGGTTAGAACTATATATAGGAACCAGGTTTATCAATAGGAATCCCTAGAACCTAAAGCAATCCTTCACAGTGTGAGGATAGGAAGAAGAACTCCCCTAGTGCTTAGTTGACAGGTCAGCAAGAGTCAAGGGTCGTAGTAAAACCTAATGCCGGGGTATAGTGTTAGGATTAGTCACGGTTGAGCTTAGATTTGGGACCGTGTGTTTAAGGATGTCCTCGACTTAATAATCATCAATAGGAGAGTATAATAGCATTGTCTTGCACTTGAAGCATAAGTCCTAGGGGTAGCTTGTCCGGTTACCCAATTTACTCATTGATTGTTCCTCTTCCATTTACTTTGCTTGCTCTCTCTTATCTTCCATACTTCTTTTACTTTATTCTTATTTTCTATTTTCACTCTTGCACACACATTGATTCACTTTTCTCTCTCCACGTCACTTGGCTAGATAGTGAAAGCTTCTGTCTAAAACCTATTCCTTGTGGATTCGACTACCCCTCACCAGGGTATTTATTACTTCGACAACCCATGCACTTTCGGGACCCTGTCAGTACTCATCTCATTGAACTATCCCCCATACTGAGTTAACTGATTGTTGAACGTTTGAAATCTTGCCTCAGTACTGATCACAAATTTGGCTAATATATCCTCAGTGCTGTACTTTCTCTCTTGCTGTGGTTGGGGATGAAATTGGAGAACTTGGGGTTGTGGTAGATTGCTTGGGATTACTTTGATGGCAAGGAAATTTTCTATCTTCTTCGGAAGAGCATAGATTTTTTGAAAGTCCGTGGCCGTCTATTCCTCAAACGCATAAATCTTTGCGGCTAAAAGTTTTTCTTCAAAGTCCATAGCCCTATGTAAATAAACCAAACTAAGAAAAATAAGCTATCAAAGAAAACAAGAAATAAATAAGATAAATAAATATGCGTAAAATGGTAAAGGACACATACAAAGACAAATATTTACAACAAGAAAGACAAATGACTAGATCAGTGGCAAAAAGTTTTTCTAGAATTCTTAGAATTCCCCGGCATTGGTGCCAAAAACTTGATAGTGATCTGCAAGCGCACAGGTCATTAAGTAATACCCCTCACGCAAGCACGAGGGGGTCATATTCCCTAGGGTCCCAAGAGCTGCTATTACTTCCCCCTAAACGACACTGTCTAGTCTAACAAGCATAATAAGTTTAAACCAAAATAAGAAAACTAACAAAAGAGAAAACTATAAACAAGTTGACTAAGGCACAACATGTGAACAGAATAAAGAAGCAAATAACAATAAAAGTGTGAGGTCCGGGGCAAGGATCCCCTTAAGACTACTAAAGCTAGAAAGATGCTTGAATTACACAGCCAACGATGGGTTTGGGCCAAGAGATATCCTAAAGTAGATTACCCCGATGGTCACGGCGTATTCATTGATGTATCCCTTCTAAGCCAAGTGTGTCTAGTACAAGGGTGATGGTCACGCTAACAAGTAAAACCTAAAAGTTGAAATACAGAGTTCTCATGCAAACCAACCTATCCAAGATCACAAGGCTTAAACCACAAACCACACAAATAACATTAATGTACTCAAAACATCCATACAAGCAAGTTCATCTCAGGTTCACCGGGTGCCCGGTGACTGATAAGTGCTTGTGTTGTAGTCACGCAAAGCGTTATTATCTTACAATGAACATACTTTTTATCAGATTCTATCACTAAATAGTGTGCATTTGTGTATTCTTGTCCATTGTAGGTTCGTGGAGCTAAGTTGGGAAAGAAGAACGAAGTTAGGTCGTGTTCGCCATTGTTGGAAGGTTTTCGGACCAAGCAAGGAACAAGGCACGAGCTTAGACTTGTGAGTGTGTGCCAACCTCCACTGGAGGGGCACAAAGGTAGTCACATTCACAATAAGTCCAACTCGTGTAGCTTAGGAAAACTTCACCAAGAAGGAGACTTGAAGCAATAGGCACGATCTACCATTGATTGTGTGCCCAATTCAATGGCCTCGATGAAGAACAACGTATTCGGGAGCATTTCAGAGAGTTACTGTAGTAGCACTGTATCTTGCACTGTAGCAAAATCACTGTAGCAAGTACTGTGCACTTCTGCCGAAAATCAAGATTCCAGAGAATTCACACGGGGGTGTGGAATTAACACACGGCCGTGTGAATTAATTTTCGAGCAAGCAGAGACCTCACACGGGAGTGTGGAATTAACACATGGCCGTGTGAATTGATTTCCCAGGAAGCCAGAGACTTCACACGGGCGTGTGGAAATTCCACACGGCCGTGTGAAGTAATTTTTCAGGAAAGACAGAAACTTCACACGGGCGTGTGGAAATTCTACACAGCCGTGTGAAGCCCCGATAACTTCAAATTTAAAGCCGCACTCAGCCTATTTAAAGCCCGATTTGGAGACTTTTTAAGTATCTTTGAACCTATCTTTCTCCCCAACTTCTGGAGAGTGCGGCTAGGGTTTCGGAGAGGACTTTGTGGAGGATTGGAGCGCGCCATCGGCATCGTCACCGGCGTTCGACGGCCCCACAAGACCACGGACACAACATACGCGAGGGGGTTTTTCATTGATGTCTTTAGTTTGTGTTTTATTTCATACATTGATGAACATGTATAGCTCTATGAGGAGCTAAACCCCTCATGGGTATTCGGACTTGTAAAACTCTAGGATAATTATGTTTCTTTGACATTGTTATTATGCTTTTCCATTAATTGATGAATAAATTCAAGTTTCAATTTTAGATATCTTGTGCTATTGTTTTCTCTTAGCCGTGACACTAAGGATTGAGAACAATCTAGGTTATCCTTTGGAGGTGTGACAACTCCTATAGGATTAGACTACTTAAAATTAAAGAGGGTTGAGAGGGAGAGTTGTGAGGTAGCACCGTACCCCTTTCCCTTCCGATGTAATTTTTCCTTACCTCCGATTCCTTGATTTATTAGCGGTCGAAATAGAGTGAAGTACTAGGAAGATATACTCCCCCAAGGCTTTGGGGTGACGTGAATCCTATGCACTGGGGCTTAATTTAGACTATGATTCTTCCTCCTGGACCAAAGGGTTAGAACTACTGCACATAGGAACAGGTTTTATCACTAGGAGTCCCTAGAGCTCAAAGCAATTCCACGTAGTGTTAGGCTTAGGTAGAAATACTCCCCTGGGGCTTAGTTGAGCAATCAACAGAGTGAAGGGTTGACGTGAATCCTAATGCCGGGACATAGTGTTGGGGGTTAGTCACGGTTGACCTTAGATTTGGGACCGTGTGTTTAAGGATTTTCCTCGACTCAATTAACATCATTAGGAAAGTATAATAGCATAGTCTTGCACTAGAAGCATAAGTCCTAGAGGTAACTTGTCCGGATACCCTATTCTCACTTATTGCTAGTCTCTCTCTTTGCTCGTTGCTTGCACTTTTCTCTCTTTCATCTTTCTATTTACTTGCCTTGCATCTACTCTAATTTTCATAAACTCACTCATCACGCCGATCATTGTTTCTTTTCATATATCGCATGATTGAATAGAAATTTCTCGTATTTTAAATCCCTATTCCCAGTGGATTCGACTACCCACTCACTGGGGTAATTTTATTACTTCGACAAGGCCGTGCACTTGCGGTACACACG
Organism: Dioscorea alata; assembly: GCA_020875875.1. NCBI lineage: Eukaryota > Viridiplantae > Streptophyta > Magnoliopsida > Dioscoreales > Dioscoreaceae > Dioscorea > Dioscorea alata. The sequence goes on from CM037021.1 coordinate 6,763,993, forward strand.
CAAAAGGTCGTGTCAGTGACCTTGGGAGTCTAGTTCATCTTCAACAAAGGACGAGGTCTAGAAAATAAGAAATACAAGGCAAAGCTCATAGAACTTACCCAAAGATGAAGATTAGGAGGTGGTGATGAGAATCCGAAGGATCGGCACCGACGAACTCCTATATGTGCTCCTTGATAGATCCCCTCCTCTCCTCTTGATCTGCTTCTTAGAATCATCTCTCCAGCCCCTTAAAACCCTAGAGAATGATTGTGGAGAGAATGGTGGCCAAAAGGCACAAAGAAAAGTGCCCTAACCCTCTTTAAAAGCAACTCTAGGGATGCCACGCGGCCTGGCATATGGGTAGTGTATGGGTCCTGTAACCCCCCAAATTTCACGTAAGTTTCCACAGTAACTTGCTACTGTAAACCTGGTACATTGAAACTACTACAGGGCTGCATGCGGCCGTTTATGCTCCCGTATGGTTACTCACATGAAATTCTGGACTTAGCCATTTCTTACAGTTTTCGTGCTACAATCCTGCTACAGTTCTGCTATAGTACCGAGGTTGGAAAATGGTGTTTATCTTGCCAATTTCTCCTTAAATCTTGTTGTCGAGCTCTCCAAGGCATCTTTTGTATCTATAACATGAAAAGGCACAATTTAGACTGTAAATGGGCATTCACACATACAAAAATACTTAAATCATACACACAAATACATGAATAATATGTACATTTAGGCGTTCATCACACGACCCAGCCAGTTAAGGCTAGGAGCACATCCTTGGCAGAGGGGACTAGACGGCCGGTGCACACCGCGAGGCTGACCGACTGACCCAACCCAAGATCCAACTACGAGCTTTTTAACTGCAACAACTTAAATATACGCTATTGGAGCTGGAATTACCGCGCCAGCTGGTGTGGTGTTTCAGTCCTCTTCGCCCTTGTTTGTTGTTCGATTGTCTTAGATGTCGTGGTCATTTTCCCCTTGAGTTTTCTTTAAGTTTTCTTATCGAGCCTTTGGAGTTGTTTGCCTGGTGTTCGAGAGCATTTTGGAGGCTTTTAGTGGGAGAGTGGGTTGTGCACAGGCCGCACAGCTTCTCCTGGGGGCTGTGCGGCCTCTGTGCGGGGCCGCACAAAGGCCGCACACCCCAGGCAGAGGGGTGTGCGGCTGGTGTGTGGGGCCGCACACCACCCGCACACCCTTCTGCCTGGGGTGTGCGGGCATTGTGCAACCCACACATAATCGGCACACCGACGCGTCCTGGCTTATAAAAGTCAGGTTTTGGCTTCTTTTCTTCAATTCTCTTCTCCCAAACTCTTCTATTTACTTCTCCTCTATTTGTCCATCATCCCATAAGGTTCTAAGACTAATCTAGAAGGGATTTTGAGCTTGAATCTTGGTTCATCAAGTTGCTCATTCTTTAGATCAAGGTAAGCTTCCATCCTTTTATTCCTTGTTCCTTGTTCTTTAATGGAGATGGTTATGGTTGGTTGTGAACCCATATGAGAGGATGATTCTTACCTCTTTTTCTTCCTCTTTGATGGTAAATCTTGTGAGGATTGATTGTATTAAGTTGTATGGCTTTGCCTTCATGAAATTCTTTAACCCTCATCACCTTGATCCCGGAATTATTGTAGCACCAACCAAGGTTAGGTCATTCTTTCTTTCCTTGTTGATTTTAAGAGTTGTGAGAGGTCATATTCTTGCTAGAACTTCTTGCTATGGTGTTTAGCAAACCCTAGAAGCAACCATTGCCCATTTTGAACATTTTCCTTCATTTTAGTTAATCAAGTGTTTGTTGATGTATGGTTGCTTGTTTTGGTTGTTTGATTGCTCCTAGGAGGTGAGGCTTCAAGTAAGGGCAAAGAGACGGTGGAGAAGTAATACCGGGGAGCTTTGCTCGCCAAGTTTTTTGAGTGGGAATTTACCAAAGTTGCACTATGATTCATGCATGATGTTCATTTTGATATTTGAGTTATTTTCTTGGAATTATAGACTTCTTATTGCTAAACCTCTTTGAAAACTTAAATTGAAGTTTAGAATCATGATGATTTATGAATTGGCTTATTTCATGACTGTTTGTAAAGTATTCATATTGTTTATGGTTTGGAACTCTATGCTCAAAATATATGTTTCAAACTTTTTATTTTCAAGAGATTTGATGTTTCTCATTATGATGACCATTAAGGCATATGAAAGAAAGTTGGTTTTTTATTGTGTTAATACAATGTTTGAAGTGTATTTTCAAAAGACACCCTTGTATGATACCTTTGATGAAAATGACTTCGTTATCAATATTATGATCACATAAATCACTCTTCGGGTGAGATTTGCTATTGTGACCACTTATTATCTCTTATGGAGAATTATGCTATCATAATGTATACATTGAGCCTACGGGCCAGGTTATTGTTTAAATTCTTTGATGGTGACAAGGGAGCCGAGCTCCAACACTTACTGCAGTAAGAAGTGGATGGTTTCCACTGGCCGACCTATATAGAGGTGGCGTGGAATACTGTCAAAACGGTTATGCCATGTTAGGTGGGAGCATAGATCCTTGACATGGATATAGTTGGGTTGTTCAGAGTCACCACACGAACTTCCCAGCGGCCAATGCCAAGATACGCGCATCTTGGTAGCTCCAGACCTAACCAAGGCCATGGATAGCGATAGAGAGTTTTCGAGGCCATTCTGGACATTATTGTTTATTTGTGAATGCCGCATTACTTATTTCTAAGTAACTTGAAATTTGAAACTATCAATAAGAATTGTGCTTATATTAGATCCAGAATGGCATGTGTTTTCTTGATGATTTCAAAGAACCTCTATTTGTATTACAATGAGAAAAGCTATGTCCTTATGTGATAATTCTTATTCAAAGTATTTTCATTCTTGTTAAGATTTGAAATATTTTTATGATGTCTTATTTATATTTGACCATGCTTGAGCTATAGTCCTATGCTTAACCCCTCACTGAGCAACCTAGTTACTCACCCCCTCTTTTTTTCTCCTAGGTGATAGCATAACGTAGGGGTGAAGGCGTGAAGTGCTTGGCAAGAGTCACTCTTGTCTTCTTATTTTGAGTTGTGTATGTTACTGTCCTCTTTATCTAAAATACTCTGTATGCCAGTCGAGTCCATATTTTGTGCGAGGAGTATACCCTATATATGGAGTGATTGTTATTATCTTTCTTATGTACTCCTTGTTATAAGTATCAGTATGTGATACCTTGTATTAGTAATATAGATGTTTATTGTTAAGTTATGCATTGTGGTAATAGATGTAATATACAGGGAACAGGTTAGCCTTACGGCTGCCTAGGGTTGAGGCAGTGTTGGACGTCCCCTGGGTTGTCATGGCGGTATGTCAAGCGCGGGACCTGCGGGTCGGGGCGTGACAGCTGGCACGAGACTTGCCTTCTAATGGATCCTTGTTAAGGGACTTAGATTGTACTCATTCCAATTACCACACCTAAAGGGCCGGTATTGTTATTTATTATCACTACCTACCCTTGTCGGGATTGGGTAATTTACACACCTACTGCCTTCCTTGGATGTGGTAGCCGTTTCTCAGGCTCCCTCTTCCGAATCAAACCCTAATTCTCCATCACTCGTCACCACCATGGTAGGCCCATATCCTACCATCAAAAGTTGATAGTGTAGAAATTTGAATGATGCATCACCGGCACGAGGGTCGTACGATCCGTCGAGTTATCATGAATCATCAGAATGGCGGGGCGAGCCTGCGTCGACCTTTTATCTTATAAATGCATCCATTCCGGAAGTCGGGGAATGTTGCACATATTAGCTTTAGAATTACTATGGTTACCAAGTAGCAGGTACCATCAAACAAACTATAACTGATTTAATGAGCCATTCCCAGTTTCATAGTCTGAATTAGTTCATACTTGCACATGCATGGCTTAATCTTTGAGACAAGCATATGACTACTGGCAGGATCAACCAAGTAGCACCGTTGCGGACGATGACTGACAGGCGTATCCGAGGCACGCCACTGTCACGGCCACACGCGTCTCCTCGGGCCACCGGGACAGCGGGAGGAGCAGGGATCGCTTAGAGGGACGACGCTAGGAGACGTGCGACGGCCGCGTCTTGCGTGTATCGTGAGAGATCAGGAACGACGGAGAGGGATGGCGCCCACACCGCGTACGATCAAAATGGGCATCAAATCCGAGAGTGCTGCCAGTAACCCGGTCGTGAGTCGACGGAGGATGGGCCTACTGTCGAGAGTGGTCGGGGACCGGGTAACACTGCCACTGAAATGGGCGCGGCAGGCAACACCGCTCAGCGGTGACCGAACATTGGTATCGACAGGGCCGGTGCTCCTACTGGGTGGCAAATATCGGAACACAAGCAACAGACTCCGCCTCGAGGTAGAGCGCGGGAGGGGGACCAAATGAGGTGCGGCATCCCGGTGGTCCGACGCAGCACGGTGTCGGGCTCGTAGGGGACAACCAATCCGAGACCACTTACATGCCGACACGGTCACCCAACGTGCGCACCTCACCACCCTGCCCCAACACCTCGTGTCAAAACCCCTAATAGGGGAGAAGACGATGGGCGATGAAACGGGTGGCACAGAGACGTGGTACGAAGGCTCCGGTAAGCATGTTTATGAGGGAATAAGATGCTACGCTTGCGCGATTGGGACCAGGCAAAGCCACGCAGCCTTGTGGAACGCAAGCGTGTGAGAGCATGACAGGCGGCCTAAAAGTGCACGGGTTTGTCGAAGTAATAAAAGTTACCCTAGTGAGAGGATAGTCGAATCCACAGGGAATAGGGAGTTAGAATACGAGATTTCACTATTAAAACTATGCGAAGTACGGAAAAGTGATCAATTGATTCGATGAGTGAATTATGGAAACAATTATACTAAAAGATGAGAAATTAAATAGAAAGATGGAAGATGAGAAAGTGCAACTAAAAGAGAATAGAGAGGATTTAACAATGAATGAAGCGGGGTATCCGGACAAGCTACCTCTAGGATCTATGCTTCTAGTGCAAGACTATGCTATTATACTCTCCTATTGATGCCAACTGAGTCGAGGAAATCCTCAGACTCACGGTCCCAAACCTAAGGACAACCGTGACTAACCCCAACATTATGCCCCGGTATTAGGATTCACATCGACCCTTCACTCTATCGCTCGCATGATTAACCTCCAGGGGAGTACATCTACCTAAACCTCACACTACGTAGAATTGTATTAAGTTCTAGGGACTCCTAGTGATAAAACCTGTTCCTATGTGTAGTTCTAACCCTTTGGTCCAGGAGGAAGAACCTTAGTCTCGATTAAGCCCCAATGCATAGGATTCACTTCAACCCTTCACTCTGTTACTCGCGTAACTAATCCCCAGCGGAGTATATCTACCTAGCACTTCACTCTATCTCGACCGCTAATAAATCAAGGAAACGGAGGTAGGAAGAAATCACACCAGAGGGGAAAGGGGTACATCGCTACCTCACAACTCTCCCTCTCAACCCTCTTCAATCTTAAAGATTCTAATCCTATAGGAGTTGTCACACCTCCCAAGGGAAACCTAGATTGTTCTCAACCCTAGTGTCACATCTAAGGGAAAACAATAGCAAGATAAAATCAAGATTGAAACTCAATTTTTATTCATCAATAATGGAAAAGCATAATAACAATGTCAAAGAAACATAATAACCCTAAAGTTTACAAGTCCGAATAACCACAAGGGGTTTAGCTCCTCATGGAGCTATACATGTTCATCAAAGTATATAAGAAAACACAAAATAAAGACATCGATGAAAACCCCCTTGCGTATGGTGTGGCCGTGGTCTTGTGCGGTTGCCGGACGTCGGTGACGATGCCAAAGACGCGCTCTAAACCTCCACGAAGTCCTCTCCAAAACCCTAGCCGCACTCTAGAAGTTGGGGAGAAAGATAGGACAAAAGATCTCTCAAAAAGTCTCCAAATCGGGCTTTAAACAAGCTGAGTGTGGCTTTAAATTTGAACTTATCGGGGCTTCACACGGCCATGTGGAATTTCCACACGCCCTTGTGAAGTTTCTGGCTTCTTGGAAAAATTACTACACACGGCCGTGTGGAATTTCCACATGCCCGTGTGAAGTCTCTGGCTCACTGGGAATTAATTCACACGGCCGTGTGTTAATTCCACACGCCTGTGTGAACTCTCTGGAAACCTGATCTTCGGCAGAAAATGCACAGTAACTTGCTACAGTGAATTGCTACAGTTCTCGCCAAACGCTCCCGAATACGTTGTTCTTCATCGAGGCCATTGAATTGGGCACACAATTAATGGTAGATCGTGCCGATTACTTCAAGCCTCCTTCTTGGTGAAATTCTCCTAAGCTACAAGAGTTAGACTTGTTGTGAATGTGACTGCCTTTATGCCCCTCCAAAAGAGGTTGGCACACACTCACAAGTCTAAGTTCGTGCCTTGTTCCTTGCTTGGTCCGTAAACCTCCCAACAACGGCGAACACGACCTAACTTTGTTCTTCTTTTCCAACTTGACCCCACAAACCTACAATGCACAAAAATACACAAATGCACACTAATTAGTGATAAAATCTGATAAAAGATATGCTCATTGTAAGATAATAACGCTTCGTGTTACTATAACACAAGCACTTATCAGAGCACAAAACATGGGACGAGACGGGACGGCCACATTCATGTGCCAAGATGAACGGAGCCCCAGAGTCCTCAAGGAATGGGGCTAGTTGATCTGCGATTGCCTTCCGGTACGGAAGAGCGCATAAAACCAAGGAACGGGATGAGACAGCCACACTTACATGCCTAGGTGAGTGCAGCCACAAAGCACTCAAGGAACTGGCCGAGGTGCACCCAAATTGGCTGCAGTACGCAAGCAGGCAGAAAATTGAGGGGGGCATTGGCGCCCCGTCACGGATGGCAAGGTACCGTTGGGGCACGATGCGCACGACCTAGCAAAACCGGGGGACCGGGGGACCAGGGGACCTGTGGCACCACTGACACACCCCTTGCGTGTGTACCGCAAGTGCAAGGGTTGTCGAACTAATAATTACCCTGGTGAGTGGGTAGTCGAATCCACAGGGAACGGAAGTACTAGTAATGACTAATTCTCAGTTATCTAGTCGAATCGATAATATGAAGCAATGGATGTAATGTGTAAAATAAGAAAATCGCAAGTAAGCAAGTAAAGGGAAATGTAATGGAGATCTCTATCAATAAAGATGAGATACACGGGCAATGCTCCCCCTAGGCTTTATCATGAAGTGCAAGACTTAACTAAATGCTTCTAAACTGAGTTCTATGAGTTGAGGTAATCCAAGAATAATTGATCCCTACTTCCAGGCTACCGATACTAATCCCCTACAAGGTCCCGGCGGAGAAATAGCTCAATCTCAACACCTCACACCCCATATGACCACAATGAACTTTAGGGATACCTAAGAGTGAAACCGATTCCTAAAGTTAGATCCAACCCTACTTCTAGGTGAAAGATCCCTAACCCCCTACAAGGTCCCGGCATAGAAATCTATCAATCTCGCACCGCAGACCCCATATGGTTGCATAAAACTTAGGGAACACGGAGATAGGAAACACTCAATCGGAAGGGAAAGGGGACACTCCTCTATTGCAAGACTCACCCTCTCAACACTCTTTAACCTTGTATGTTCTAATCCCCAATGGAGACCTCTCTCTCATTAAGGTAACAACGCAAACATACCAAACAACCATACAAATCAATAACGCATGCAAGCAATGATTAAACAAGGTTAAAACTCAAATTAACTCGAAATTAAAAGAAATCATAAAGAAAGTCAATACATGAATCGAAACCTAGGGTTCACATGCCCAAGTATCTACTAAGGTTTAGCCCTCCATGGGGCTTATTACAAAGCAAATAATAATGAAATAAAGAGCAATGTAATCAATGAAAGTAAACCCCCTCGAATTCGTGATGATGGCCTTGATGAATCGTTCAACGTCTCGAAGGAATCTTCTCCGAAGCTGGGTCGCCAATGGCTCTCCGATGCTATCTCATCGAAGGATCTATCGAAGTTGGTGAAGAATGACCCCCAATATCACCAAAGACCTCGTCCTTGAAACCCTAGACGCTCTTGCCTTCAAATGTGCGCAAAAAAAAAGTCCTCTAAAAATCGGAAAAATGGGGTATTTATAACTTTGGAAACGCGCCAGTCACGTGTCTTCATGTGACCATGTGAGACCCCACGCGGTCGCGTAAACAGTGATTTCTGCTACAGTAGAAAATAAACAGTGTTGCTACAGTATTCTTCATAAAAACCGCGATCCAAACTCTCTTATCTTGAGGCCACATGGTCGGGCACACGTCCATGTGGTGAGTTATAAGACTTCTCCTCCATCAAACCATCATTTGGAAGCTTTAGCTATCTTCACACAAGAAGGGACATGAAAATATGACTGCTTTATGCCCTTCCATCACACAAATTGGCTTGGATTCTTTTGGAAGTTAGCACACACCCTCATGTGAATGATCCCCTCTTGTACCTTGACACTTGTGTTGTATAAAAACTCCCAACAATAGGTCTTTATAACCCATCTTTGCTTCCTTTTCCTCCTTCAATACTTTCACAACCTAATTGCATAAAAGAACACCAAAATACACTTTATGAGACATAATCCATGGTAAAATGATGCTTAATGCATGTAAAACAAGTGGATAAAACATGTCTACTCAAGCACTTATCAACCACCTCGAGAGCAACAGCATCGCCCGACCCAGGCCAGACGGTAGGGCACCATTGGGAACCTCCCCTTGTGTAATGGGCGGGTTAGCACGTCACAAACTCGGCAGGCAACGGGGCACGATGCGCACAACATGGCACGAAGCACTGATACGACCCCTTGCGTGTATCCCGCAAGTGTGCGGGTTTATTGAAGTAATAAATTTTACTCTAGTGAGTGGGCAGTCGTATCCACAGGAAATAGGGATATAAGACATGAGATTTCACTATGTAGCTAATGCGGTGTACAAAAAGTGTGAAGAGAATTGATGAGTGAGTGTAAAAGCAATTATAAAAAGCAAGAAATAAAGTAGAAAGATAGAAAGTGAGAGAGTGCAAGTAGGAGTAAATAGAGAAGGACAATCAGTGAGTAAAGTTGGGTACCTGGACAAGCTACCCCTAGGACTTATGCTTCTAGTACAAGACAATGCTATTATACTCTCCTATTGATGTTAATTGAGTCGAGGAACTCCTTAAACACACTATGCCCCGGCATTAGGTTTCACTACGACCTTTAACTCTTGTTGACCAGTCAACTAAGAGCTAGGGAAGTCTATCTTCCTAAGCCTCACACTGCGTGAGATTACTTTAAGTTCTAGGGATTCCTAGTGATATACCCTGTTCCTATGTATAGCTTTAACCCTTTGGTCCAGGTGAAAGAACCCTAGTCTAAATTAAGCCCCAGTACTAAGATTAACTTCAACCCTTCACTCTGTTGCTAGCATAACTAAGCCCCAGGGGGTTTATCTCTTAGCACTTCACTCTATCTCGACCGCTAAGAAATCATGGAACACGGAGGTATGGAGAATCACACCGGAAGGGAAAGGGGACGTTTCGCTACCTCACGACTCACCCTCTCAACCTTCTTCAATCCTAAGTAGTCTAACCCTATAGGAGTTGTCACACCTCCAAAGGGTAACCTAGATTGTTCTCAACCCTAGTGTCACGGCTAAGGGACAACAATTACAAGATGCAATTAAGATTGAAACTCAATTTTATTCTTTAATAATGGGAAAGCATAATAACAATGTCAAAGAAACATAATAATCCTAGGGTTTACATGTCCGAATACCCACAAGGGGTTTAGCTACTCATGGAGCTATACAAATCCATCAAAATATAAAATTGAAAACAAATTGAAAGCATAGATGAAAACCCCCTTGCGTATGATGTGGCCTTGGTCTTGTGCGGCCGCCGGACGTTGATGACGATGCCAATGACATCCTTCGATAATCCAGAAAAGTCCTCCCTAAACCCTTGGATGTGTAAAAAGTCTCCAAATCCAGCTTTTATAATGCTGAGTCACGACTTTGAATCGGCTGAAATCGAGATTTGACATAGCCGTGTGGAATTTCCACACACTCGTGTAAAGTTGCTGGAATGCTGATGTTCGTCGGACAGTGAACAATAATACGTTACAATATTTTTTTTTTTTTTTTTTTTTTTTTTTTTTTTGCTACAGTAACTGATAAGTGCTTCAGTAGACATGTTTTATCCACTTGTTTTACATGCATTGAGCATCATTTTACCATGGATTATGTCTCATAAAGTGTATTTTGGTGTTCTTTTATGTAATTAGGTTGTGAAAGTATTGAAGGAGGAAAAGGAAGCAAAGATGGGTTATAAAGGCCTATTGTTGGGAGTTTTTGTACAACACAAGTGTCAAGGCACAAGAGGGGATCATGCACATGAGGTGTTGAGATTGAGTGATTTCTCCGCCGCGACCTTGTAGGGGACTAGTATCGGTGGCCTGGAGGTAGGGGCCGATTGTTCTTGGATTACCTCGACTCATACAACTCGGCCTAGAAGAATTAAGTGAATCTTGTACTTCATGTTAGATCCTAGGGGGAGCATTGCCCGGGTACCTCATCTTTATTGATTGAGATCTTCCTTTATTTACCCTTGGCCTATTCATCTCTGGTATTAATTTTTATGCGCACTAGATAACCACAACATCACATCTACCCTTAGGCTATTTAGCAGAGAAGAAGTTAGTACTAGTAGCCCTGTTCCCTGTGGATTTGACTACCTTACTCACCAGGGTAATTATTACTTCCACAACCCGTGCACTTGCGGTACACACACGCAAGCGGTGTATCAGTAACTTTCTGCAGTACTACTGCAGTACTCTTGCCGAAATGCTCCCGATTTCGTTGTTCTCCATCGAGGCCGTTGAATTGGGCACACAATCAACGGTAGACCGTGTCGATTGCTTCAAATCTCCTTAATGGTAAAATTCTTCTATGCTAGCATGAGCTAGACTTATTGTGAATGTGACTGCCTTTGTGCCCCTCCAAAGGAGGTTGGCACACACCCACAAGTCTAAGCTCATGCCTTGTTCATTGCTCGGTGTGAAAACTCCCCAACACGGTAAACACAATCTAACTTTGTTGTTCTTCTTCAAATTAGCTCCACAAACCTACAATGCATAGAAGTACACAAATGCACAGAATTTAGTGATAAAATCTGATAAAAGAGATTCTCATTGTAAGACAATAACGCTTCTCATTACTATAACACAAGCGCTTATCAAGCACACAGCCCGGCTAAACCGGGGGACGGGTGGCACGACACACACACCCAACTCGTTGAGCTCATCTTAGGATACCTGCGTTATCTTATAACAAATGTGTTACCCCAGCCAAACTCTCCACCTGACAATGTCTTCTCCTCGAATTGGCCGCTTGCGGGCTGTGGCCTTGGAGAGAAAAGGATTGGCGGAGCCCCACCTCCTATCCATGGAATAAGTAAAATAACGTTAAAAGTAGTGGTATTTTACATCTGCCCGAGGGCTCCCACTTATCCTACACCTCTCAAGTATTTTCACAAAGTCGGACTAGAGTCGAGCTCAAAAGGGTCTTCTTTCCCCGCAGATTCCGCTAAGCCCGTTCCCTTGGTCGTGGTTTCTCTGGATAGTAGACAAGGATAATGGGAATCTCGTTAATCCATTTATGTGTGTCACTAATTAGATGATGAGGCATTTGGCTACCTTAAGAGAGTCATAGTTACTTCCGCTATTTACCCACGCTTGGTTGAATTTCTTCACTTTGACATTCAGAGAACTGGGTAGAAATCACATTACTTGAGCATCCATGGGGATCATCGCAAAGCTTTGTTTTAATTAAACAATCGGATTCTCCTTATCCATACCAGTTCTGAGTCGGCGGTGCAAACTCCATGAAACTTGGCTCGAGGGGCGTTTCATGTTATGCCGAGTGACGCGGCGGGAGAGCCTGGCTGGGATGTTGCCGTCGACCGGGATGCCCCGCTTGAAGCGCCGCCTGGTCACTCGATCACATGAGCACGCTCCTCAGGAATCGGTGATTCCATTGTCCAAGCTCACCAAAACATGGCCCAAGGGGGTTTAATGTGATACCGAGTGATGCGGTAGGGGTGACAGGCTGTTATGCCACTGTCACCTTTTACGTCCCGCTGGCGCCACCGCCCGATCACTCAATCACCCGAGAGTGCTCCTAAGGAATCGGTGATCCCGCCGTGCAAACTCGATAAAATTTGGCTCGAAAGGGTTTCATGTGATGCCGGGTGATGCGGCTGGGTTATCGGCCCGAGATGCCGCCGTCACCCGGGACACCACGGCAGCACCGCCGTATGATCCTTGATCACACGAGCGCGCTCCGACGGAACCGGTGATTCTGCCGTACAATCTCCATGAAACTTGACCCAATGGCATTTCATGTGATGCCAAGTGATACGATGGGGACGACTGGGCGGGATGCCGCCGTCGCCCAGGACACTCCATCGGCGCCGGCGCTCGATTACTCGACCATACGAACGCGCTCCGATGGAACCGGTGATCCCGCCATGTAAACTCCATGAAACTTGGCCCGAGGAGGGTTTCATGTTATGCCGAGTATGCGGCGGGGCGCCGGGCGAGGACGTCGCCGTCGACCGGGACTCCCCGCCTACGCTGCTGCCTAATCACTCGATCATACGAGCGCTCTCCGGCGGAATCGATGATCCCGCAGTGCAAACTCGACAAAACTTGGCCCGAGGGAGTTTCATGTGATGCCGAATGATGTGGTGGGATCACCAGGCAGGGATGCCGCCGTCGACCGGGAAGACCTCCGGCACTGTAATAAACGTCTAAATGTACATATTTTATGCGTATAATTGCCCATGATTTTTGTATTTTATTGATGAGTTAATATCCTTTTTCTATCTAAATTGGTTTATTTCATATTTTAGGTGCAAAAGATGCTTAAGTGAGCTAAATGATGCGATTTGTGAAGAAATCCATGCCCAAATCATCGTTTTAGGTTTTCGAGCACTGTAGCATTACTGTAGTGACCCGAAGCACAAAGATTTAAAGAATTTTATAAGTCTAGAAACCCTCGCGGGCAACCTCACGGCCATGAAGTCATCCGCAAGCGATTCAGAGTGCAACAGTACTGTTGTAGTTTTACTGTAGTGGTACTGTAGCAACTTAGTGGACTTTTCGACCCATTTTCTAGGCAACTTCACGACCCGCATATTGATCGTGAGGGCACCCGTTAGCTACCCCAAATTCACCCTTTTTAATAGTTTCTTGGGTTTCGTTTTGGTATCTTTTGGTCCATCTTTGGTCCTTCTTCTTGGAGCTGATCGCCATCATCATTCATCGGAGCTAGAAGAAGAGACTTGAGGGCGTTTCCATGGAGGATTTGGTAAGGAGAGTGCGATTGTTGGCAAGATCCATCCCTAAGGATTGTTGTGAAGAAGTAGAAGACAAAGGAAGCCACCGCTTGGAGTCGCATCGTTGGAAGTTCATCTCTAGCCGATTCCAAGCGTCATTCGGCCTCTAGCTTTCGAGGAAGCTTGCTTATGCTTTGTTTTGTTGTTTTCACGATTTTGATTGTGTATTTTTTGACCATGAGCAACTAAACCCCAAGGTCACCGGATGTAGGTGAACCTTGGGGGTGAACTTGTGTTGTTTGGATGTTTTGATCTAATTTATGTATATTGGCTTGTTGTTATCCATTTTGGTGTTCTTGAATGCTTGATATGTGTGAGAAATCTATGTATCATGACTTAGAAAATGCTAGGTTGCATGACCATTGCCCTAGTGTTAGACTCACCAATCTTGGAAGGGAAATATGTATAAATACGGCAACCATTGGGTATTTGTACCCCTCTAATTATAGGGTTAAGTACACACTTGTAAGTCAACCCTAGTTTGAGAAGACCACTTTACCCATTGCAATTCTAAGAGGAGTTGGGGTGGTATTATTACTATATCCAATACTCATCCCAGATTAGGGGTCAATTGCCGTGACCATCGGGTTGGCCCGATTTAGGGTTTTCTCAGTCCAACTAGCCACTCGTTTGTTAGTTCAAATATCTTGCACACGTTAGTACCCCCCCCCCCCCATGGGATCCTCATTCGTGACCACTCTTAGCCCTGATTTCTCACCATATTTTGTCATCCCCCCCCCCCCCCCCGATGGGATCCTCATTCGTGACCACTCTTAGCCCTGATTTCTCACCATATTTTGTCATCATTCATTCGCATTCATTGTGCATTGATTTAGTTTCTTTGCATTACACTTCATCAATCAATACTTGTCGGTTAAACAACATTGCAATAAGGAAGTAAGGGTAGATTCTCAGGCACCAGGGAGTATGACCCCTACGTCACGCACATGGTACTACTTGGCTACCCCGTGCACTTGCGGGTTATCACCACGCCGCCACTCGATCACATGAGTGTGATTCGACAAAATCAGTGATCTTGCATACCGTAGCAATCACTATAGCATTTGGGGATTTTTCGTGGTAGGAAGTCAATTCGAGGTATACGGCCTCAAGGAGGCCGTATGGGAGCCGTCTGCCCCAAAATCAGAATCCTTTGCCTACTTCATACCACCCCCCATATTACCCGGTATATCACCCTCACTAACCCTGTTTTGGCAGTGGTATAGCTCGGCATTTGGGGTTTTTGAGCTCCATTTCACTTCCATACGGCCGGTATGCCTTGGGAGTATAAAAGAAAATTTCTAAGCCTTTTATAGGGGACTTTTTCTTGACCTTTGAGGGCGCCGCCACAACACCTTGAGGCTTTCCTTGTATCTTTCAGTGGCGATCTTTGTGGGAAACAAGCACACATCATCACCAAGAGGGAGAGGAGAAAAGTAGGAGGAGTTGGAGTGAAGATCTAAGCCATGATTAATAAATTTCTGAAGCTTCATCCATTCAAGGGGATCAAGATCTAGAGGGAATTTTCATTACTTCTTTTATGTTTTTGTCTTCCTTGTATGTTGTATGAGTGTCCCTTGTCATGAGGGATTAACTTATTGTTGTGTTTGGATTTGGACGAACCCTAGGGTTCATCTTGTGTAAGAACTTTGGATGTTGTTATTAATTTAATTTGATGGTTGTTTGAAATTCAATCTTTCATATCTAGAATTACAATTGTGGAGAAATCTGTAATTTTTTTATGAGTTGTACATGTAGATGTGACCAACTCACGTGTACTAGATCTAGGAGAGATTGAAAGGGGATTCTTGTCCTGACACGCCGAGAGATCAGGTGCCGGTAGCCCTCCATCATTAGTTTTAAGCCGAAGGATAGTAGGTTTACTCCTATTAGAGATTTCGCGGAGCTCATTGCGATCGTGGGTGGGTTAATCAAGAAGAGATTCCGATTAACACTCGTATGGGATTAGGGGTTGGTCACCGAGAGATCACGGTTAATATACTCATGAGGTCTCTAGGTCTCAAATATCGTCAATGCGTCTTTATATCATCCTAGTTTATGCCTTAATGACAACCCTAGGTGCATTCCTTGTCCAAACACACCCTTCTCATGCTTGATACTCCATTATTTGTTTACATCCATGTGCTAGTTACCAGGCCATAGGATTAGCTCAAATTAGTTTATTTGCTTTATTTCTTCTCCACTTTGAATTGTAGGTTAGAAAATAGATGAAGCGTGAATAATAGTACTTCCTTGGCCCCATGGAATATGACTCTTGTGTCACTCACTGCGTATTACTTGGTCATTCCGTACACTTGCGGCGAAGCAATCAAGTTTTTGGCGGCGTTACCGGGGACATTTAAGGAATATTAGGAAAGCTTGTAATCAATTTCTCTAGCCAATATTTCTTTTCATTGTACATATTTCTCTTTGTACATATTTTTCTTGTTTTATTTGGCTTTGTTCTTTGTAACTAATTGATCTAGTCATTTTTTTCTTTCCTTTTGTAAATATTTGCTTATCTATGTGTTTCTTATCCTTTTGTGCATATTTGTTTTTTTTCGTCTTATTTTAAATTCTCTGATAGCTTATTGATTTTTATTTTGATTATTTACATAGGGCAATGGATTTCCAAGAAAAATTATTGGCCGCCAAAATCTATGCACTTGAGAAGGCGATGGAAGGAGCTTCTGTCATGAGAGCACGCCAAACCAATCCGCACCATAATATTTACAATCCATATTGGGGGGGGAGGGGGGGCATCAAAATTCTTTGACACATCATCATACTCAACAATCAGAATTCCTTCACCAAGGGTTGCAACAAAAAACCTCCTTTCCAGAACGGCCGCATGACCACCCTCTAGTCATTCATAGTAAGTCACTTAATCAATGGGGTTTCAATACACAGGATGTGTTTGTAAGATTTATGATGAATGTGGATGCTGAACTTGAAGCCCTGAATGCCGCAAATTTTAATGCCCAACCCTCTCTTGCAAGAATTGAGATTCGGATAGGAGAACCTTTCAAGATATTAGCAGAGTTGCCACCAATTCATAAGCCAAATCCAAAAGCCCTATCTAAAATTGACACTAGAATGGGAGAGAGGAAAGATGAAATTGAGGTGGAAGTTGATATTGAGGTGTTGGAGGTTGAAGACAAAATTGATGTATCATCAATAACTTGTGAGCAAATGATAGATGTTCTAACTCAAGGTGAAATTGAAGAAGAAAGAGAGGAGGATAACATCATGGTCATGGAAAAATATGAGGAAGTGGAAGAAGCTCAGTTGACTACGTTTGAAGACACTACTTGCCTCAACATTGACCATTCCATCAACCAATCGATAATTTTTAAGTTTAGAAAATAAATTCTAGGAATTGTATTTGAAGATGTGGGTAAGAAGCTAAGTTCATCCTTGAACCCACCAATGCCAGGCTTGGACAATTCCCAACCAAAGATTTTTGTTTGGCCCCCCAAGCAAATTTTATGGGCGATTCAAGTTCATCACACCATGGTCAAGAAAAAAAAATGTGCATAGGATGCTAAAGTCATCAAATTATCCACCCATGCCAATCTTGACAAGTTCTCAACCTAACTTGTTCCCTTGGAAACCCAAACAACTCTTATGGGTAGTTTAAGGGTATTTAATAAGGGTCGAGGAAGAAGATGTGGGTAGGTGGCGGAAACCATCCATGTATCCACTCGTGCCGAGCTTAAATAACTCTCGACTAAAGCTATTTCTTTGGAGGCACAAGAAACTTGGTGGAGTACTCAAGGAATTTATGGCGGGACCAAAGAAGAAGTGGAGAGGAGGTTCAAGCCGTCTAAAGATCCGCCCAAGTTCAAATTACACAACTCCCGGCCCGAGTTTTTTCCACATAGGCCAAAAGGTGGCTCATGTTTTATATTTCTTGGTAGTTCTTATACCACTTCTAGCAGGGATGAACACACCATTTTCAAGCTTTCTTAGGTAAGAAAGAGGTATGTCGAGCTAATGACATTAAACAAGCGCTTCTTGGGAGGTAACCCAAGCTTTAATTTCTTCATTTTTTTCCTTTTCTGTTTTTAGTTGAGTGTGGTTTGTGTATGTATTGTGTATGCTTGTGTCTCTTTCATATCTTTATTTGTTTGAATAACTCCATGCTTGTGTACCTTATACATTTTTTTCTCATCATTGTTTTTGTGTTTTAATCGATAACTATCTTGAGAAGCATGTTTTTGGTGTAATTTCATGCATTAGATCGAGGTTCTAAAGTATGACTTTCAAGTTGTAGATGTTCTAAATCCCTTTAAAGCCTTACTTATTGACTTGAGAAGCAATTTTTTTCCTAAGAATAATTTCCAGGTTCATACGGCCTGAATGAGGCCATTTTAGAGGCCATCGGCCCCCATCCAGTGAGGTTTGCCTAGGGCAAACGGCCCCGTATATAGCCGTATTGGGGATGGTATGCCGCGGGCCACCATGCTCAAGTATTACACAAACTCTTTTATCTCCTCACTTCTTCTTCAAACCACCAGACTTTTTCTCATCTCTCTCCACCAAACCTTGGCCAAATCCTCCCATTTCTTCTCCTAGATCACCTCCTAATCACTTTGAGAAGTCGATCTAGTGGTTTTCCTCAAGCTTTACTCAAGTTTTCTCAAGGTTTCGTTGGTAAGGTCTTTAGTGCCCTAGTTTTATCTTCATCATCTTTATTGCGGTCTTGGAGCTTTTGTGTGAATGTTTTGAAGAATTTTACTTGACTTTGGTGTTGTGGATGTTGTGGTTAAGGTTCCCATTGATTTAATGTACAATTGTTTTTGACTTTTTATGTTTTTACGAAGGTTCTTTCTAAGTGAACAATATCAATACTTCCCCATATGACCATATGCTCACTTTACAGCATTTTATCTAATTTTTCTCCATCTTTTACACCACATTTTGGATTGTCTTGGATTCCGCTAGGCTTGATTAGGTTCTTCATGATTTGTAGGAATGTGGAGGATGAAGGAATCGATGAGCGACCACAAAGTTATGTCTACACCACACGGAAGATGATAAGTGCTCATGTTAAAGTAATACAAAGCATTATTTTCTTACATTGAGCATTACCTTTCTCAGGTTTTATCGTTGATCGGTGTGCATTTGTGTTCTTTTATGCATGTAGGATTGTGGAGAAGATTTAGAGAAGAAGTAGCAAAATTAGGTCATGTTCGCCGTTGTTAAGGAGTTCTTAAACCAAGCAAAGATTAAGGCATAGGTTCTAAACTTGTGAGTGTGTGCCAAGCTCCATTGTGCTCAAATGTTTCTATAATTTGGAGGGGTAAAAAGGCAGTCACACTCAATAAGTCTAACTCGTGTGACATTGAAGAACTTTCTCAGTAAGGAGAAATGAAGAAACGACATGATTTACCGTTGGTTGTGTGCCCAACTCAGAAGCACTGATTTCAGCCTATTTAAAGCCGCGACTCAGATTTATTCGAGGACTTTTTGACCCATCTTTACCGCAACTTCTGGAGAGCTCATTGCTAGGGTTTGGAGAGGATTTTGTGGAGGTTTCGAGCGAGTCGACGGCATCAACATTGACGTCCTTTAGAAGATAGCTATTGGGGAGCTTTTGTCGGCACCAATCAGATGAAGTGTACCCAAGGCTTGACAAGGGGCTTGGTGGAGAAGACGCAGCGGCGTCATAAGACCATCACCACGCATCACAATGGGGTTTTATCTATTATTTACTATTCTTGTTGGTTCACATACATTGATGATTATGTATAGCTCCGTGGAGAGCTAAACCCCTTGTGCATATTCAAACTTGTAAACCCTAGGATAACATTGTTTCTATGACTTTTATTATGCTTTCTTAATTAATGTTTTTAATTGAGTTCCACTCTTAATTGTTTAATTGCTTTGATTATCCCTTAGCTGTGATACTAGTGTTGAGAATCATCTAGGTTATCCTTGGAAGGTGTGACAACTTCTATAGGATTAGACTACTCAAGATTGGAGAAGGTCGAGAGGGTGAGTCGTGAGGTGACGAAACATCCCATTTCCCTTCGGTGTGATTTTTCCTACCTCTGTGTTCCAAGATTTTTAGCGATCAAAGTAGAGTGAAGTGCTAGGAGATAAACTCCACTAGGGCTTAGTTGCGTGAGCAACAAAGCGAAAGGTTGTAGTGAATCCTAGTGCTGGGGCTTAACTGAGACTAGGGTTCTTTCGCCAGGATAAATGCTCAAATCAAGCTTGATGCTCCATAATACTGAACTCAATCTGCTCGGGGGACTACTCTCGAGGGAGTTTGCCAACTGCTTTCTTTGATATGGAGGCTATACCTACAAAGATTGAAGAAGAAATGATCAAATAAAGCTTACAGTTCAATCTATAGGAATCCAAACGGCCGTGTGGAAATTTCATACGCTCGTGTGGATCATCGGGGTGCGACAGCCGCATGGCCATGGCTTCCAAAAACTCAAATTTATAATAGAATTTGCTCTAAATCTTTCCCTAAATGAATTTCCAAGTAATATAAACATGCAGATAATGTGAAATCAAATAAATCAAGATTGACGAAGAGAAAGTTAAGAAGAGGCTTACCGATGAATGGAGAATAAAAACTTCGAAGAAATGCCGGAATAAAAACCCTAAAACCTTTAGAATCACTAAGAGAAGATCAGGAGAGTTTGAGGGAGTGTTCTTTTGAGTTTAGAAGTTGGGAAGAATGAAAATGCAAAGAGATTTTTAAGAGAAAATTGGGGCTTTTGTAGTTTTGTACATCCACTCGGCCATGTGGAATTTTCACACGGCCGTGTGCCTCTACTGAGAGGGTTCACAGGGGCAGTCACACTTCCCTGTGTTCTCTCTGGTTGCTCTTTGAACATACCCACAGGCCGTGTGGAAATTCCACATGACAGTGTGCCTTTACAGGGGAGCTTCACAGGGGCAGTCATACGCCCTTGTGTGATCTCGGAAAAACACTTAAGGCCTCTGAACACAACCACAAGGCCGCATGGAATTTAGACATGGCTGATAAGTGCTTGAGTATACATGTTTTACCTACTCGTTTTACATGCATTAGGCATCATTTTACCATGGATTATGTCTCATAAACTGTATTTTGGTGTTCTTTTATGCAATTAGGTTGTGGAAGTGTTAAAGGAGGAAAAGGAAGCAAAGATGGGTTATAAAGACATATTGTTGGGAGCTTTTGTACAACACAAGTGTCAAGGCACAAGAGGGGATCATGCACATGAGGGTGTGTGCCAACTTCCTGAAGAATTCAAGATGATTTGTGTGATGGAAGGGCACAAAGGCAGTCACACTTTCATGTCCCGACTTGTGTGAAGATAGCTAAAGCTTCCAAATGATGGTTCGATGGAAGAGAAGTCGTATAACTCACCACATGGACGTGTGCCCGACCATGTGGCCTCAAGATAAGAGAGTTTGGATCGCGTTTTATGAAGAGTACTGTAGCAAAACACTGATCATTTTACTATAGCAGTAATGTAGCAGAAATTGTTGTTCACGCGACCGCGTGAAAATCCCAAACGACCGCATGGGAATTCTGCAGCCCACGTGACCGCGTGGGATCTCATGGGTCATGTGAAGACACATGACTGGCACGTTTTCAGATTTATAAATACCCCGATTTGCCGATTTTTAGAGGACTTTTTGCGCACGTTTGAAGGCAAGAGTGTCTAGGGTTTCAAGGACGAGGTCTTTGGCGATATTGGGAGTCGTTCTTCACCAACTTCGATAGATCTTCCGACGAGATAGCATCAGGGAGCCATTGGCGACCTAGCTTAGGAGAAGGTTCCTACGAGACGTTGAACGATTCATCAAGGCCATCATCATGAATTCGAGGGGGTTTACTCTCATGGATTACATTACTTTTTACTTCATTATCTTTTGCTTTGTAATAAGCCCCATGGAGGGCTAAACCCTAGTAGATACTTGGGCATGTGAACCCTAGGCTTCGATTCATGTATTAACTTTGTTTATGCTTTCTTTTAATTCTGAGTTAATTTGAGTTTTAACCTTGTTTAATCATTGCTTGCATGCCTTATTGATTCGTATGGTTGTTTGGTATGTTTGCGTTGTTACCTTAATGAGAGAGAGGTCTCCATTGGGGATTAGAACATACAAGGCTAAATAGGGTTGAGAGGGTGAGTCTTGAGATAGAGGAGTGTCCCCTTTCCCTTCCAATTGTGTGTTTCCTATCTCCGTATTCCCTAATTTTTATGCAACCATATGGGGTGTGAGGCGTGAGATTGATAGATTTCTCCACCGGGACCTTTGTAGGGGGTTAGGAATCTTTCACCTAGAAGTAGGGTAAAATCTAATTTTAAGAATCAGTTTCACTCTTAGGTATCCCTAAAACTCATTGCGGTCATATGGGGTGTGAGGTGTTGAGATTGAGCGATTTCTCCGCCGGGACCTTGTAGGGGACTAGTATCGGTGGCCTGGAAACATGGATCGATTGTTCTTGGATTACCTCGACTCATAGAACTATGTTGAGAAGCATTTAGTTAGTCTTGCACTTCATGATAGAGCATAGGGGGATCATTGCCCTGGTATCTCATTTTCATTGATAGAGATCTCCTTTACCTTTTCCTTTTACTTGCTTTCTTTCTTGCGATTTTCTTATTTTACACATTACATCCATTGCTTCATATTATTGATTCGATTAGATAACTGAGAATCAGTCATTACTAGTACTTCCGTTCCCTGTGGATTGACTACCCACTCACCGGGGTAATTATTACTTCGACAACCCGTGCACTTGCGGTACACACACGCAAGCGGTGTGTCAAGTTTTTGGCATTCATCATTTTATTTCTTTTCTATTCCTTATTTCTTTCTTTCATCGTTCTCATTACTTCTTTTCTTGATTCTTTCTACAGGTTATGACCCGAGGAAATCCTTCGACATTCGTTGAAGAAGATCCTGAAATTGAGCGCAGATTGCGTAGAAAGGGCAAGGAATCTGCAGTAGCATAGAATTTTCCTGCAGAAATATAAATTGAAGAGTGTGAAAACATGGCAGAACAAGCAAGGCAGCAGAGAACACTTTCAGATTTTGCTCTTCCTACGATTCGTGGTTCGCAATCAAGCATTGTTAGGCCACCAGTCGCAGCCCAGAATTTTGAGTTGAAGCCGGGCTTCATTCAAATGCTTCAGCAGTCCGCACAGTTCAATAGTCATATCAAAAGTTTCCTTGAAGTGTGTGACATGCTGAAAATTAATGGGGTTTTGGATGATGCAATTCGCTTGAGGGCTTTTCCATTATCACTAAAAGGAAAAGCCAAACAATGGCTCCATTCTTTACCAAGAGCTTCCATCACAACATGGAATGAAATGGTAGAAGCTTTCCTTGCAAGATACTTTCCACTGGGGAAATCAGCAAAGCTTCGGAATGAGATCTCCTCTTATGTTCAAATTGAGTTAGAGTCATTATTTGAGACATGGGAGCGATTTAAGGACCTCTTGCGGAAGTGTCCTCAACACAGGTTCCCCGAATGAATGATTATTCACACATTTTACAATGGGTTGAACCCGGGCACGAAACAGTTACTTGATGCCGCCGCGGGAGGAACATTGGGAAACAAGACTCTGGAAGAGGCCCGACAACTAATCGAAGAGATTGAACTTAATAGTTATCAATGGAATGCAAGAGAGAAGAAGAAAGTGGCCGGGATTTATGAAATTGACGCAGTTACGTCATTGGCAGCCCAAGTTAAGGCTATGAGCAAGAAATTGGATACTTTAACTTCTTCTAGAGTTGCCGCAGTCACTAGTTGCGATGGTTGTGGGGGTTCACATATGCCAACTGATTGTCCTATTTTGATTAATAACTCAGCCCCAATTGAACAAGTTGATTTTGTGGGGAATTCTGGTAGAGGACAAGGTAATCCTTTTTGCAACACCTACAACCAAGGGTGGAGAAACCACCCCAATCTCTCATGGAGTAATCAAGGGCAGCAAAGGCCTGCTGCCCCACCAGGATTTTAGCAACCACCTCCGATTCCGGAGAGAGTTTTAGAGTTAGAAAAGGTTTTGTCAAAGTTCATTCAATCAACCGACACAAGATTTCAGAATATTAAGGCAACACTCCGAAATCACACCGTTTTGTTACATAATTTGGAGAATCAAGTAGGACAAATAGTGAAGTCATTAGCGGAGAGACCTCAAGGAAGCTTGCCAAGTAACACCGAGACAAACCCAAGAGAGCATGTAAAGGCGATCACTTTGAGGAGTGGTCGGGAGCTCCAAGAAAAGCTCACTGCTGAAAAGAATTCTGAAATTCCTCATGAGTTACCCCCACTGGGAAGACAGCTGAAAATCCTTAAGAGAAGCCAATGAGTAAGGTGCTTGACAAGGAGAAGGGGGCAGCTATACCATCCCCGTCATTTACTCCAAAGATTCCTTATCCAGCGCGTTTGAAGAAAGATCAAACTCATGAGCAAAACAGAAAATTTCTGGATCTATTTAAGCAACTACACATCAATATACCTTTTGTTGAGGCGTTGTCGCAAATGCCTAGGTATGCAAAATTCTTGAAGGATCTCTTGACCAACAAGAGAAAAATGGAAGAGAGTGTGGCTGTGGTCTTAGAAGGAAATTGATCGGCATTGCTTCAAAAGAATTTGCCGAACAAGATGAAAGATCCGGGAAGTTTCATCATACCATGTGTGATCGGAGGTTCGGGGGAAGAAAAAGCATTGGCCGATTCGGGGGCTAGTATTAACGTCATGCCATACACTTTGTTCCAGAAACTTGGGTTGGGAGAGCCAAGGCCAACCCGCATGACTTTACAATTAGCCGATCGTTCTATTCGTCATCCTAGAGGTATAATTGAAGATGTTTTGGTAAAGGTTGACAAATATATTTTTCCTGCAGATTTCGTGGTGCTCGATGTGGATGAAGATGTGGAGGTTCCATTAATTTTGGGAAGGCCATTTCTACGAACCTCCAAGGTGCTTATCAACATGGATGGAGGTGAGATGACACTTCGAGTTGGAGAAGAAAAGATCACATACCGCCTCGCCGAAGCAATGAAGCATTCTCTAGACTTTGATGATTCATGTTATTTTTTAGATGTTAATGATGAGATTGCTAATGAGTATTTGCAAGAAATGGCACACCCGGACCCATATGAAGAATGGCTGGTTATTGAGGAGGAGAAACTTCATATTCAAGCACCATGCCTTTTCAAAGATCAATCAGAAGGAGGGGTGCTTAAACAGATTTTCCATCTTGTCAAGAGAGCAAGGTATCATCATAGGAAGCAGTCATGTGCAGTTGGAGACAAGCACACAGAAGAAAAGAATCATACTTCCTCAATTGGTAACATATTTGAGCAATTTTTCTTAAACATGAAACAATTCTGTCCCTCATGCGTGTAGGTTGGGAAAAAAGAAATTTTCCACTTATATGAGCCACCATGAGGTAAGAACAGGTACGTCAAGCTTAGTGACGTTAAACAAGCGCTTCTTGGGAGGCAACCCAAGTTTTTATGTGTTTTCTAGTCTTAGTTTTTAAATTCTACAGTAATAAAGTTATGAGTGTGCGTTTTAATGAAATTTTTCTTAGTGCTGAGTTTTCATGAACAATTTTTGGTGATTATAAGTGTTTTTCACATGTTGGGCATGTTTTGGGATTTGATTCATGATAATTGTTGAAGAAATGGGCTAATTTTGAAGTTTGGAGAGCCGCGTGGACTGTCTGCAGAAATTCTGTAGCTCACGTGGTCATGTGAGATTCTCACGCGACTGTGTACAGTACCCACGCGGGGGGTGTGGAATTTCCACACCCCTATGTGGCTTATATAATGACTTGAAGGGTTACTATTCATCATCCTTGACCTTGAAACTCTTCATTTCCTCATATTTTCCTCTCCAAACTTCTCATCCATAAGGTTTCAAATCCATTTTTCTTCAACTCTTTGGGGATTCAAAAAGGTTTTACCAGCATTTGCATCAAGTTTCATACATTGATTCGCATCGGTAAGGTTTCTTCCCTTCCTTTCATGCCCTAGTTCTCAATTTCCATTTCCATGGTGTTTTCTAATCTTTTAGACTTTATTTTTCATGGTTAATGGTGTGAAAACACTTAGAAGACTTAGATTTGAGTTGTAAATTGGTGTTGGAGATCATCCGCGGCCTTTGGCCATGGATGACCGCCCACGCGCGCGCGTGACTGAACCACGCGGCCGCATGGGCTGGCCAACAGTCCACGCGATTGCGTGGACCAGCCCACGCGGACGCCCGAGCACGCCACGCGACAGTGTGGCCTGCCAAGGATGTCAACCCAGCAGCCATGTGACCGCGTGGCTGATCCACGCGGTCGCGTGGGTTCTCTGCCGAGCAAGCACGCGCCCACGCGGGCGCGTGAGCATTTCATGCGCCCACGTGGGCTGGGAACACACTTAGTTTTGCTATTTTCACAATTTTGCATGTAGGTTTTCCCCTGCACTCATAGAATCATGCTGAACTGATTTATTTGATGTTTTCTTGCAGGTATGGCACCTAGGACAAAGAAAGTAGCACAAAAATGCCCTCGGCAAGACAGGGAGCCGACACCACCACCTGAGGCTGAGTTTATTGATCCTACACATAGGCAGAGATTTGAGCGTCTACGGAGACTTAAAATTGGGCAGTCGTGCTACATTTGTTTTGAGACACTCGACGCAGTTGGCCTTACAGAGGAGGTTCGAGGACTGATACAGGTTGGGGTTGAGACCGAGTCCTGTCTATTTATGAGCCTGTCCGATGAGATATCACCTTGGAGGTGTTGTCGACGTTCTCTTTTGACCGTGAGCGACCAGATGCGAGTTTTGATGCGGAGAATGTCATTCAATTCAGGGCTTTCGGTTAGTTTCACGGGATGTCACTGACGCAGTTTGCGACATTGCTTGGACTATATGATCAGGATATTGTGGACACATTGGAGTACCGGGAGCTTTTGACTGACTTCACTTCGGACATTACACCGAGCCAGGTTTTCCACGATTTATGCGGAGGTGCTCGATATGTTTCGGGTCAGTCAAAGGGTTCTTCTCTTGTACGTCACGCACATAGGTATGTACATACTGTGCTCAGCAGGTCGATCACTGGAAAGGGAGATGGTACAGGTGCACTTAGCCGTGCAGATCTACTCTACCTGTACTCCATGACTCAGTGAGTGCATATACATCTTGGATTTGTCGTCGCAGACTTCTTTCGCCATTAGAGTCAATATTTACGCATTGGCGCGCTATTCTTGGGACCGTATATTACTCAACTTATGTTTCGGATGCGTCTCATGCGTTCAGTTAGAGGCGAGGAGAGAGTTAGTAGTCCGTCCCCTTTGGGGCTAGTCACTCTCTGACTGATGGGAGTAGTGCGACGTACAACATCAGGTGGATATGCATTAGTAGAGATATCATCTGATGATGACGAGTCTGCTGAGACTCCAGACGCACCACCTCCCGTAGAGCCCACAGTCACTCCGGCAGCACCGAGTTCATCGGCCGATCCTGGCACATCTTCTGATCGAGTACATCAGCGACTAGCTCGACTCGAAGCTGCCGTTGCCACCATCCTCGAGAACCAGGCGCGGATCATGGAGTGTCTGGACAATATTCAGCAGACATTGGACGCTGATATTGAGTCAGATTCACCAGCGACACTAGCAGCACCAGGTGTCGATGCTTGAGGCGTTTTCACTCATTGGACTATCTTTTAGTTTTTGTTTTTCTTATTTTACTTGCATTATCCTATTTTGTGGACTTGTTTACTCAGAAAGGTTTTGCCTTCTGAGAGTTATCTTCATATCTTAGCTTTTGTTGCGAGTTTATGCTTCAGTGATTATATCTTTATGAACTCGTGTATTTTTATATTTTATTGAGCTTCACTGAACCCCTTAAATCCGTGCAGATGGCCTTGAGAGTGATGATGATGATGTTTTTGTCATATACATGACCATGTGACTTTGTCGTGTGAGCTTTACAACCCGTGGAACAATAACACACCCTCGAGTCAGCTTCACCGATCGATCACTAAGGAGTTCAGGGGAGTAGTGTTTCAATTGCATTTTCATCCACATCATGCTTTTATTGCTTATATTTTTATTGTGCTTATATGTGTACATTGAGGACAATGTACATCTTAAGTGTGGGGGAGGGTTCACCTTATACATGGCCTTTACATGTGTTTTCATGATCATGCTCATGTTGCCCATGAAGGTTCACCTTAGGGTTGAGAGTTTAATTCTTAATTTTTGGAGGTTGTAAACATTAGGTTTTATCATGCTCTAGTTTTTATCCAATTTTCTTGAAATTTTTGTCCGATTGCTCTTTAATGCACTTTTCTCACTCATTAAACCTATGGAAACTTACTCTAGTTCATTGTTGCGGGATTTTATAGTGTTAGTTTTATTCGAATTAAATTAAAAAAAAGTTTGTTTGTATTTAGGAGGTGGAAAGAGCTACCACCTATGTTGTATGAAGCTACTCTCATAAGTCGGATACTTGTTATGCCCTAATGAGAGAAAGAGCTATCTCATAGGATGTGTGAAAGCTACCACCTTCGGTAGAAAGAGCTAGCACCTCGAAAGTGTGAAAGCCACTCGGGATGCATCTCGAGAAAGGGCTACCTTAGAGGATGTGTGAAGCTACTACCTATTCTTTTTGTTTTTAAATAAATCCCATTGCTAATAAAGACTTTGAGTAGTGATATAGTGTTGACATGAGTTGAGTCTTCACACACACACGCTTTCGGACTTTAGTACTTTCATTTTTTATTGGATTATTTGCTAGAGTATTGATTGTTTCATCTATTGGTTGTTTCCCTCCATGCTTTTAGAATTTTATTCTTGTACACTCTTGGTGAACCTAAGGCCAAGAACTTCTCGTTGCCTTTCATGAGTTTATGGTTAATTTTGCTTGAGGACAAGAAAAGGCTTAAGTGTGGGGGAGTTGTATAAGTGCTTGAGTATACATGTTTTACCTACTTGTTTTACATGCATTGAGCATCATTTCACCATGGATTATGTCTCATAAACTGTATTTTGGTGTTCTTTTATGCAATTAGGTTGTGGAAGTGTTTAAGGAGGAAAAGGAAGAAAAGATGGGTTATAAAGACATATTGTTGGGAGCTTTTGTACAACACAAGTGTCAAGGCACAAGAGGGGATCATGCACATGAGGGTGTGTGCCAACTTCCTGAAGAATTCAAGATGATTTGTGTGATGGAAGGGCACAAAGGCAGTCACACCTTCATGTCCCGACTTGTGTGAAGATAGCTAAAGCTTCCAAATGATGGTTCGATGGAGGAGATGTCTTATAACTCACAACATGGATGTGTGCCCGACCATGTGGCCTCAAGATAAGAGAGTTTGGATCGCATTTTATGAAGAGTACTGTAGCAACACGGCCCCTGTGACGCTCTGGATGAGCCCTGAAATGCTTCACACGGCCGTGTGTTTTCTCTGAATGACTTAGAAAATTAACAAATTCTGTAGAAAAATTTAGAAACTAACATGCAACATTCAGAGCCTGTTTAAACGATAAAAATACTACCAAAGGTCCATGAAAACACACTTAAACAACACAAAACTTTGTTAATCACACATTTAGGCACACGAAAAGTATCAATGATCCACAAGAAAATCAGATCACATGTGTATAAAAACAAAGACACCAACATTAAGACTCTTATTCTTGCTTAAAGTAAACTAGCTCCTAGAAAAACAGTAAAAGCTTGGGTTGTCTCCCAAGAAGTGCTTGTTTAACGTCACTTAGCTTGACGTACCTGGCCTTACTTCAAGGAGGTTCATGAATAAAATTTGCCCTCTTCCCTATGGCCTGAAAGCATGTAGAACATAGTTTTTGTAGGGTAGAGGGGGAGTTATTAAGTTTGTTACCACACAAGGGCTAAACACCCTTACTCCTTGAATGCTTATCCCTATTTGTGTTGGGGCTCTTCTTGTAGCGTCTTCTCGATCTCCTCGTCTTTCGGATCACCCTTTTCATGATTCTCGGGGTTGGCTCCCTTTCATCCACTAGACCAAGTGATAAAACATCTTCAATCTCCACATCTTAATCTGGCCACCCTTCATACCAATCCGGATTCATCATTTCCTGCATGTATTCATCAATTAGTTCATCAGTAGTGTCAAGATAATAAAGAGTATCATCAAAGTCTAGAGAATGTCTCATGGCTTCGGCGAGGCAATAGGTGAGCTTTACGTCTCCAACCCTCAAAATTAGCTCTTCCCCGTCCATGTTTATGAGTGCCTTGGAAGTGCGCAAGAATGGCCTGTGAAGTATCAGCGGTACATCAACATCCTCGTCCACATATAGCACTACAAAATCCACAGGAAAGATGTATCTATCAACTTTGATGAGCACGTCTTCAATAATGCCCCTCGGATGTCTTACTGAACGATCGGCTAATTGAAGTGTCATCTAAGTGGGCCTAGGCTATCCGAAGCCTAGCTTCTGAAAGAATGAGTAAGGCATGTGATACGACCCCTTTTGTGTATCCCGCAAGTGTACAATCCCGCAAGTGTACAGGCTTGTCGAAGTAATAAATTTTACCCTGGTGAATGGGTAGTCGTATCCACAGGGAATAGGGATTTAAGACACAAAAACTCACTATTTAGATATGCGATGTATGAAAAGTGAGAGTAGAATTGATGAGTGAGTGTGAAAGCAATTAAAAAGCGACAAGAAATAAAGTAGAAAGATGGAAGGTAAGAGAGTGCAAGTAGGAGTAAAATAGAGAAGAACTAGCAATGGATGAAATAGGGTACCCGGACAAGCTAACCCTAGGACTTATGCTTCTAGTGCAAGACTATGCTATTATACTCTCCTATTGATGTTAATTGAGTTGAGGATATCCTTAAACACATGGTCCCAAACCTAAGGTCAACCGTGACTAACCCCAACACTATGCCCCGGCATTAGGTTTTTTACTACGACCCATGACTCTCGTTGACCTGTCAACTAAGCCCTAGGGGAGTCTTTCTTCCTAAGCCTCACACTACGTGGGATTGCTTTAAGTTCTATGGATTCCTAGTGATAAATCCAGTTCCTATGTATAGTTCTAATCCTTTGGTCTAGGTGGAAGAACCCTAGTCTAAATTAAGCCCCAGCACTAGGATTCACTTCAACCCTTCACTCTGTTGCTCGCGCAACTAAGCCCCAGGGAAGTTCCTCTCCTAGCGCTTCACTCTATTTCGACCGCTAAGAAATCATGGAACACAGAGGTAGGAAGAATCACACCGAAGGGGAAAGGGGACGTTCCGCTACCTTACGACTCACCCTCTCAACCTTCTTAAATCTTAAGTAGTCTAACCCTATAGGAGTTATCACACCTCCAAAGGATAACCAAGATTGTTCTCAACCATAGTGTCATGGCTAAGGAAAAACAATTACAATAAACAATTAAGATTGAAACTCGAATTTATTCATCAATAATGGAAAAGCATAATAACAATGTCATAGGAACATAATTATCCTAGGGTTTACAAGTCCATCATGGAGCTATACAAATCCATCAAAATATATTAACTAACGAAAATTGAAAGCATCGATGAAAACCCCCTTGCGTATGATGTGGCCGTGGTCTTGTGTGGCCGTTGGACATCGATGATGATGACGATGACATGCTCCGAACCTCCACAAAGTCCTCTTTGAAACCCTAGCCGCGCTCTCTAGAAGTTGGGAAGAAAGATTGGGAAAAAGCTGTGTCAAAAGTCTCCAAATCAGTCTTTTATAACATTAAGTCGCGGCTTTAAAATTGTACTTATCGGGATTTCACACGGCCATGTGGAATTTCCACACCCCCGTGTGAACTCTCTGGTTTTTGAATTTCGACTGAAAGTGAACAGTATCATACTACAGTGTTTTGCTACATTACCACCGAAACGCTCCCAAATACGTTGTTCTTCATCAAGGCCATTGAATTGGGCACACAATCAATGGTAGATCGTGTCGATTGCTTCAAATCTCCTTCTTGGTGAATTTCTTCTAAGCTATACGAGTTAGACTTATTGTGAATGTGACTGCCCTTGTGCCCTCCAAAGAAGGTTGGCACACACTCACAAGTCTAGGCTTGTGCCTTGTTCCTTGCTTGGTCCGAAAACTCCCCAACAATGGCAAACATGACCTAACTTCGTTCTTCTTCTTCAAATTAGCTCCACAAACCTACAATGCACAAAAGCACACAAATGCACACAATTTAGTGATAAGGGAAAATCAATACAATAAACAATCAAGATTGGAACTCAATTAAAAGCATCAATTAAGAAAGCATAACAAAAGTTAAAGAAACAATATCATCCTAGGGGTTACAAGTCCGAATACCCACAAGGGGTTTAGCTCTCCATGGAGCTATACAAAATCATCAATCTATATGAATCACAAAGTATAGCAAACATAGATATAACCCCCTTGTGATGCGTGGCGATGGTCTTGTGAGGCCGCTCCGTCTTCTCCACCAAGCCCCTTGTCAAGTCTAGGGCACACCTCGACGGATCGGTGCCGACAAAAGCTCCCCCAATAGCTATCTTCCAAAGGATGTCGATGTTGATGCCGTAGACTGGCTCCAAACCTCCACAAAATCCTGTATAAACCTGATAAGTGCTTGAATATACATGTTTTACCGACTTGTTTTACATACATTGAGCATCATTTTACCATTGATTATGTCTCATAAAGTGTATTTTGGTGTTCTTTTATGCAATTAGGTTGTGGAAGTGTTAAAGGAGGAAAAGGAAGCAAAGATGGGTTATAAAGACGTATTGTTGGGAGCTTTTGTACAACACAAGTGTCAAGGCACAAGAGGGGATCATGCACATGAGGGTGTGTGCCAACTTCCTTAAGAATTCAAGATGATTTGTGTGATGGAAGGGCACAAAGGCAGTCACACCTTCATGTCCCAACTTGTGTGAAGATAGTTAAAGCTCTCAAATGATGATTCGAAGAAGAAGAAATCTTATAACTCACCATATGGACGTGTGCCCGACCATGTGGCCTCAATATGAGAGAGTTTGGATCATATTTATGAAGAGTACTGTAGCAAAAACACTGTTCATTTCGCTGTAGCAGTACTGTAGCAAAATTACTGTTCACGCGACCGCGTGGAAATTCTGCAGCCCACGCGATCGCGTGGGATCTCACGCGATCGCGTGGGATCTCACGCGGTCGCGTGAAGACACGCAGTTGGCGCGATTCAGGCTTATAAATAGCCCTTCTCGCCGATTCTTTTACAACTTTTTTCGCACGTTTGAAGGCAAGAGCGGCTAGGGTTTCTAGGACGAGGTCTTTGGCGATATTGGGAGTTGTTCTTCACCAACTTCGATAGATCTTTCGACGAGATAGCATCGGGGAGCCATTGGTGACCTAGCTTCGGAGAAGGTTCCTTCGAGACGTTGAACAATTCATCAAGGCTATCATCACGAATTTGAGGGGGTTTATTTTCATGGATTACATTGCCTTTTACTTCATTATCTTTTGCTTTGTAATAAGTCCCATGGAGGGCTAAACCCTAGTAGATACTTGGGCATGTGAACCTTAGGTTTCGATTCATGTATTGACTTTCTTTATGCTTTCTTTTAATTCCAAGTTTATTTGAGTTTTAATCTTGTTTAATCATTGCTTGCATGCCTTATTAATTCGTATGGTTGTTTGGTATGCTTGATTTGTTTCCTTGGTGAGAGAGAGATCTCCATTAGGGATTAGAACATGCAAGATTAAAGAGGGTTGAGAGGGTGAGTCTTGAGATAGAGGAGTGTCCCCTTTCCCTTCCGATTGAGTGTTTCCTATCTCCGTATTCCCTAAGTTTTATGCAACCATATGGGGTGTGAGGTGTGAGATTGATAGATTTCTCCGCCGGGACTTTTGTAAGGGGTTAGGGATCTTTCGCCTAGAAGTAGGGTTAGATCTAATTTTAGGAATCGGTTTCACTCTTAGGTATCCCTAAAACTCATTGCGGTCATATAGGGTGTGAGGTGTTGAGATTGAGTGAATTCTCTGCTGGGACCTTGTAGGGGACTAGTATCGGTGGCCTGGAAGCAGGGATCGATTGTTTTTGGATTACCTCGACTCATAGAACTTGGTTTAGAAGCATTTAGTTAGTTTTGCACTTCATGATAGAAACTAGGGGGATCATTGCCCGAGTATCTCATCTTCATTGATTGAGATCTCCTTTACCTTTTCCTTTTATTTGTTTTCTTTCTTGCGATTTTCTTATTTTACATATTACATTCAATTGGTCCATATTATTGTTTCGACTAGATAACTAAGAATCAGTCATTACTAGTACTTCCGTTCCCTGTGGATTCGACTACCCACTCACCGGGGTAATTATTACTTCGACAACCCGTGCACTTGCGGTACACACACGCAAAAGGGTGTGTCAAGTTTTTGGCGCCGTTGCCGGGGAACGGGATATTAGGAACGCTAGGACTTAGTTACTTTAGTCATTCATCATTTTATTTCTTTTCTATTCCATATTTCGTTCTTTCATCGTTCTCATTATTTCTTTTCTTCATTCTTTCTACAGGTTATGACCCGAGGAAATCCTTCGACATTCGTTGAAGAAGATCCTGAAATTGAGCGTAGATTGCGGAGAAAAGGAAAGGAATCTGCAGTAGCACAGAATTTTCCTGCAGAAATAGAAATCGAAGAATCTGAAAACATGGCAGAACAAGCAGGGCAGCAGAGAACACTTTCAGATTTTGCTCGTCCTACAATTCGTGGTTCGCAATCAAGTATTGTTAGGCCACCAGTCGCAGCCCAGAATTTTGAGTTGAAACCGGGTTTCATTCAAATGCTTCAACAGTCCGCACAGTTCAATGGACTAACAGATGAAGATCCGAATAGTCATATTGAGAGTTTCCTTGAAGTGTGCGACATGCTGAAAATTAATGGGGTTTCGGACGATGCAATTCGTTTGAGGGCTTTTCCATTCTCATTAAAAGGAAAAGCCAAACAGTGGCTCCATTCTTTGCCAAGAGCTTCCATCACAACATGGAATGAGATGGTCGAAGCTTTCCTTGCAAGATACTTTCCACCGGGGAAATCGGCAAAGCTTCGAAACGAGATATCCTCTTATGTTCAGATTGAGTTAGAGTCATTATTTGAGACATGGGAGCGATTTAAGGACCTCTTGCGGAAGTGTCCTCAACACGGGTTCCCCGAATGGATGATTGTTCACACATTTTACAATGGGTTGAACCCGGGCACCAAACAATTACTTGATGCCGCCGCGGGAGGAACATTGGGAAACAAGACTCTGGAAGAGGCCCGACAACTAATCGAAGAGATTGAACTTAATAGTTATCAATGGAATGCAAGAGAGAAGAAGAAAGTGGCCGGGATTCATGAAATTGACGCCGTTACGTCATTGGCAGCCCAAGTTGAGGCTATGAGCAAGAAATTGGACACTTTAACTTCTTCAAGAGTTGCCGCGGTGACTAGTTGCGATGGTTGTGGGGGTTCACATATGCCAACTGACTGTCCTATCTCAATTAATTCTTCAGCCCCAATGGAACAAGTTGATTTTGTGGGGAATTCGGGAAGAGGACAAGGTAATCCTTTTAGCAACACCTACAACCAAGGTTGGAGAAACCACCCCAATCTCTCATGGAGTAATCAAGGGCAGCAAAGGCCTGCTGCCCCACCAGGATTTCAGCAACCACCTCCGATTCCGGAGAGAGTTTCAGAATTAGAGAAGGTTTTGTCAAAGTTCATTCAATCAACCGACACAAGATTTCAGAATATTGAGGCAACACTCCGAAATCACACCGCTTCGTTACATAATTTGGAGAATCAAGTAGGACAAATAGCGAAGTCATTAGCGGAAAGACCTCAAGGAAGCTTGCCAAGTAACACCGAGACAAATCCAAGAGAGCATGT
The DNA here is from genome assembly GCA_020875875.1 of Dioscorea alata. Lineage (NCBI taxonomy): Eukaryota > Viridiplantae > Streptophyta > Magnoliopsida > Dioscoreales > Dioscoreaceae > Dioscorea > Dioscorea alata. The sequence continues at coordinate 6,799,302 of CM037021.1, forward strand.
AAAGGCAATCACTTTGAGGAGTGGTCGGGAGCTCCAAGAAAAGCTCACTGCTGAGAAGAATTCTGAAATTCCTCACGAGTCAACCCCCACTGGGAAGACAGCTGAAAATCCTCAAGAAAAGCCGATGAATAAGGTGCTTGACAAGGAAAAGGAGGCAGCTATACCAGCCTCATCATTTGCTCCAAGAATTCCTTATCCGGCACGTTTAAAGAAAGATCAAATTGATGAACAAAACAGAAAATTTCTGGATCTATTCAAGCAACTACACATCAATATACCTTTTGTTGAGGCGTTGTCGCAAATGCCTAGGTATGCAAAATTCTTGAAGGATCTTTTGACCAACAAGAGAAAAATGGAAGAGAGTGTGGCTGTGGTCTTAGAAGGAAATTGCTCGGCATTGCTTCAAAAGAATTTGCCGAACAAGATGAAGGATCCGTGAAGTTTCATCATACCATGTGTGATCGGAGGTTTGGGGGAAGAAAAAGCATTGGCCGATTCGGGGGCTAGTATTAACGTCATGCCATACACATTGTTTCAGAAATTGGGGTTGGGAGAGCCAAGGCCAACCCGCATGACATTACAATTAGCTGATCATTCTATTCGTCATCCTAGAGGTATAATTGAAGATGTTTTAGTAAAGGTTGACAAATATATTTTTCCTGCAGATTTCGTGGTGCTCGATGTGGATGAAGACGTGGAGGTTCCATTAATTTTGGGAAGACCATTTCTACGTACCTCCAAGGCGCTCATCGACATGGATGGAGGCGAGATGACACTTCGAGTTGGAGAAGAAAAGATCACATACCGCCTCGCCGAAGCAATGAAGCATTCTCTAGACTTTGATGATTCATGTTATTTTTTAGATGTTAATGATGAGATTGCTGATGAGTATTTGCAGGAAATAGCACACCCGGACCCATATAAAGAATGGCCGGTTGTTGAGGAAGAGAAACTTCATGTTCAAGCACCATGCTTTCTCAAGGACCAATCGGAGGGAGTGGTGCTTAAACAGATTTTTCGTCGTGTCAAGAAAGCGAGGCGTCGGCGTAAGAAACATTCATGTGCAGCTGGAGACAAGCACACCGAAGAAAAGAATCATACTTCCTCAATTGGTAACATATTTGAACAATTTTTCTTAAAAATGAAACAATTCTGTCCCTCATGCATGCAGGTTGCGAAAAAAGAAATTCTTCATTTACATGAACCACCATGAGGTAAGAACAGGTACGTCAAGCTTAGTGTCTTTAAACAAGCGCTCCTTGGGAGGCAACCCAAGTTTTTACTTGTTTTCTAGTTAGTTTTTAAATTCTGCAGTAATAAATTCATGAGTGTGCGTTTTGATGAAATTTTTCGTGGTGTTGAGTTTTCATGAACAATTTTTGGTGATTATAAGTGTTTTTCACATATTGGGCATGATTCGGGTTTTAATTCATGATAATTGTTGAAGAATTGGGCGAATTTTGAAGTTTGGAGAGCCGCGTGGACTGTCTGCAGAAATTCTGCAGTTCACGTGGTCGCGTGAAATTTTCACGCGACCGTGTACAGTACCCACGCGGGGGTGTGGGATTTCCACACCCCCATGTGGCTTATATAAGGACTTGAAGAGTCACTATTCATCATCCTTGCCATTGAACCATTCATTTCCTCACACTTCCCCTCTCCAAATTTCTCATCCATAAAGGTTCCAAATCATTTTTCTTCAACTCTTTGGGGATTCAAAAAGGTTTTTCCGGCATTTGCATCAAGTTTCATACATTGATTCGCATCGGTAAGGTTTCTTCCCTTCCTTTCATGCCCTAGCTTCAAATTTTCATTTCCATGGTGTTCTTTACATTCCTAGACTTGCTTTTGCATGGTTAATTGGTGAGAAAACACTTAGAGAACTTAGATTTAGTGGTAGAGGGTTAAATGGTGACCAAAGGACCAAGAGTGACCGCCCGCGCGTGCGTGTGGCCGAGCCACACGGCCATGTGGGCTGCCCAACAGCCCACGCGGTCGCGTGGATCAGCCCACGCGGTCGCGTGGGCTGGCGCTGGCCACAAGCAACCAGCCACGCGATCGCGTGGCTGGGGTCACGCGATCGCGTGGCCCGCGGCCGAGAGCCCAGCTCTCGGCCTGCGACCACGCGACCGCGTGGCTCAGGCCACGCGACCGCGTGGCCTGCCGCGGGTGCCAAACAAGCACCCACGCGACCGCGTGGCTAGCCCACGCGGTCGCGTGGGTCTTCTGCCGTGCGAACACGCCCCCACGCGGGCGCGTGGGCTGTCCACGCGCCCATGTGGGCTGGAAACGCATTATTTTTGGCTATTTTACACACTTTTGCACGCAGGTTTCCTCCTGCACTCATTGAAATGAAGCCGAATTGATTTATTTTGTGTTTTCTTGCAGGAATGGCACCTAGGACAAAGAGAGTGGCCCATAAACGCCTTCGTCACGACAGGGAGTCGACACCACCACCTGAGGTTGAGTTTGTTGATACTACACATAGGCATAGGTACGAGCGTCTGCAGGGACTTAAGATCGGACAGTCGCGTTACATTTGCTTCGAGACGCTCGATGCTATTGGCCTTTCAGAGGAGGTTCGAGGATTGATCCAGGTTGGGGGTTGGGACCGACTCCTATCTGTTCATGAGCCTGTCCGACGAGATATCACTCTGGAGGTTCTGTCGACATTCTCTTTTGACCGTGAGCGACCAGATGCTAGTTTTGATGCGGAGAATGTCATTCGATTTAGGGCTCTCGTTCAGTTTCACGGGATGTCACTGACGCAGTTTGCGACATTGCTCGGATTATATGATCAGGATTATGTGGACACATTGGAGTATCGGGAGCTTTTGACTGACTTTCCTTCGGACGTCACTCCGGGTCAGGTTTTCCACGATTTATGCAGGGGCGCCCGATATGTTCCAGGTCAGTCGAAGGGCTCTTCTCTCGTACGTCACGCACATAGGTATGTACATGCTGTGCTCAGCAGGTCGATCACTGGACGGGGAGATGGCACAGGTGCACTTAGCCGAGCAGATCTACTCTACCTGTACTCCATGACCCAGAGAGTTCCCATACATCTTGGATACGTCGTCGCAGACTTCTTTCGACATCAGAGTCAGTATCTGCGCATTGGCGCACTATTTGTGGGACCGTATATCACTCGACTCATGTTTCGGATGCATCTCCTGCGTTCAGTTATAGGCGAGGAGAGAGTCAGTAGTCCGTCACCTTTGGGGCTAGTCACTCTCCGACTGATGGGAGTAGTGCGACGTACAGCATCAGGTGGATATGCATTGGTAGAGGTGTCATCCGATGATGACGAGTCTACGGAGACTCCAGACGCACCACCTCCCGCAGAGCCCATAGCCACTCCAGCAGCACCGATTTCATCAGCGGACCCTAGTACATCCTCAGATCGAGTACATGAGCGACTGGCTCGACTCGAGGCTGCAGTCGCCACCATCCTCGAGAACCAGGCGCGGATCATGCAGCGCCTTGACCAGATTCAGCAGACTCTGGACGCTGAGACTGAGTCGGATTCCCCAGCGACACCAGCAGCACCACCAGACGCTGATGCTTGAAGCGTTTTCACTCATGGGATTTTCTCTTAGTTTTTGTTTTGCTTTATTTTACTTGCATTATCTTATTTTGTGTGGACTTGTATACTCAGAAAGGTTATGCCTTCTGAGAGTTATCTTCATATTTTAGCTTTCGTTGCGAGTTTATGTTTCAGTGTTATATCATTATGAACTCGTATATTTTTATTTTATTGAGCTTCACTGAACCCCTTAAATCCGTGCAGATGGCCTTGAGAGTGATGATGATGATGTTTTTGTCATACGCACAACCATGTGACTTGGTTGTGTGCGCTTCACAACCCGTTGAACAATAACACACCCTCGAGTTAGCTTCACCGATCGATCAATAAGGAGTTCAGGGGAGTGTTGTTTTAATTACATTTCCACCCACATCATGCTTTTATTGCTTATATTTTTATTGTGCTTACATGTGTACATTGAGGACAATGTACATCTTAAGTGTGGGGGAGGGTTCACCTTATACATGGCCTTTACTTGTGTTTTCATGATCATGCTCATGTTGCCCATGAAGGTTCACCTTAGGGTTGAGAGTTTAATTCTTAGTTTTTGGAGGTTGTAAACATTAGGTTTTATCATGCTCTAGTTTTTATCCAATTTTCTTGAAATTTTTGTCCGATTGCTCTTTAATGCACTTCTCTCACTCATTAAACCTATGGAAATTTACTCTAGTTCATTGTTGCGGGATTTTATAGTGTTAGTTTTATTCGAATTAAATAAAAAAAAAAAAAAAAAATCAGAAAATCAGAAAATTCAGAAAAATTCAGAATTTTAGTTTGTTTGTATATAGGGGGTGGAAAGAGCTACCACCTATGTTGTATGAAGCTACTCTCATAAGTCGGATACTTGTTATGCCCTAATGAGAGAAAGAGCTATCTAATAGGATGTGTGAAAGCTACCACCTTCGGTAGAAAGAGCTACCACCTCAAAAGTGTGAAAGCCACTCGGGAGGCATCTCAAGAAAGGGCTACCTTAGAGGATGTGTGAAGCTACTACCTATTCTTTTTGTTTATAAATAAATCCCGTTGCTAATAAAAACTTTGAGTAGTGGATATAGTGTTGACATGAGTTGAGTCTACACACACACACGCTTTCGGACTTTGGTACTTTCATTTTTGATTGGATTATTTGCTAGAGTATTGATTGTTTCATCTAGTGTTTGTTTCTCTCCATGATTTTAGAATTTTATTCTCGTACCCTCTTGGTGAACCTAAGGCCAAGCACTTCTCTTTGCTTTTCATGATGTTTATGGTTAATTTTGCTTGAGGACAAGCAAAGGCTTAAGTGTGGGGGAGTTTGACTTGACACACCCTTTGCGTGTGTGTACCGCAAGTGCACGGGTTGTCGAAGTAATAATTACCCCGGTGAGTGGGTAGTCGAATCCACAGGGAACGGAAGTACTAGTAATGACTGATTCTTAGTTATCTAGTCGAAACAATAATATGGAGCAATTGAATGTAATATGTAAAATAAGAAAATCGCAAGAAAGAAAACAAATAAAAGGAAAAGGTAAAGGAGATCTCAATCAATGAAGATGAGATACTCGGGCAATGATCCCCCTAGTTTCTATCATGAAGTGCAAAACTAACTAAATGCTTCTAAACCAAGTTCTATGAGTCGAGGTAATCCAAAAACAATCGATCCCTGCTTCCAGGCCACCGATACTAGTCCCCTACAAGGTCCCAGCAGAGAATTCACTCAATCTCAACACCTCACACCCTATATGACCGCAATGAGTTTTAGGGATACCTAAGAGTGAAACCGATTCCTAAAATTAGATCTAACCCTACTTCTAGGCGAAAGATCCCTAACCCCTTACAAAAGTCCCGGCGGAGAAATCTATCAATCTCACACCTCACACCCCATATGGTTGCATAAAACTTAGGGAATACGGAGATAGGAAACACTCAATCGGAAGGGAAAGGGGACACTCCTCTATCTCAAGACTCACCCTCTCAACCCTCTTTAATCTTGCATGTTCTAATCCCTAATGGAGATCTCTCTCTCACCAAGGAAACAAATCAAGCATACCAAACAACCATACGAATTAATAAGGCATGCAAGCAATGATTAAACAAGATTAAAACTCAAATAAACTTGGAATTAAAAGAAAGCATAAAGAAAGTCAATACATGAATCGAAACCTAAGGTTCACATGCCCAAGTATCTACTAGGGTTTAGCCCTCCATGGGACTTATTACAAAGCAAAAGATAATGAAGTAAAAGGCAATGTAATCCATGAAAATAAACCCCCTCAAATTCGTGATGATAGCCTTGATGAATTGTTCAACGTCTCGAAGGAACCTTCTCCGAAGCTAGGTCACCAATGGCTCCCCGATGCTATCTCGTCGAAAGATCTATCGAAGTTGGTGAAGAACAACTCCCAATATCGCCAAAGACCTCGTCCTAGAAACCCTAGCCGCTCTTGCCTTCAAACGTGCGAAAAAAGTTGTAAAAGAATCGGCGAGAAGGGCTATTTATAAGCCTGAATCGCGCCAACTGCGTGTCTTCACGCGACCGCGTGAGATCCCACGCGATCGCGTGGGCTGCAGAATTTCCACGCGGTCGCGTGAACAGTAATTTTGCTACAGTACTGCTACAGCGAAATGAACAGTGTTTTTGCTACAGTACTCTTCATAAATATGATCCAAACTCTCTCATATTGAGGCCACATGGTCGGGCACACGTCCATATGGTGAGTTATAAGATTTCTTCTTCTTCGAATCATCATTTGAGAGCTTTAACTATCTTCACACAAGTTGGGACATGAAGGTGTGACTGCCTTTGTGCCCTTCCATCACACAAATCATCTTGAATTCTTAAGGAAGTTGGCACACACCCTCATGTGCATGATCCCCTCTTGTGCCTTGACACTTGTGTTGTACAAAAGCTCCCAACAATACGTCTTTATAACCCATCTTTGCTTCCTTTTCCTCCTTTAACACTTCCACAACCTAATTGCATAAAAGAACACCAAAATACACTTTATGAGACATAATCAATGGTAAAATGATGCTCAATGTATGTAAAACAAGTCGGTAAAACATGTATATTCAAGCACTTATCACATAGACTTGTGAGTGTGTGCCAGCCTCCTTTGGAGGGGCACAAAGGCACAAAAGTACATAAATGCACATAATTTAGTGATAAAATCTGATAAAAGTATTTCTCATTGTAAGATAATAACACTTCACATTATTATAATACAAGTACTTATCATATGAAATTGTTAGCTCCCCGTCCATGCGACTGTGTTTGCCCGAAGATCCACGCGAGCTTATGGAATTTCCACACAGCCGTGTGGTTTTCTGCAGATTGAGTTTTTGAATTGGATTTGATTGTTTCTCTTATGGCTTCTAGGTCGAAGAAGGCAGCTGGTAAGCGCTCCCCTGAGCAGTCACCCCTAATAGAGCAGACTGAGTTTGCTTTACCTGAGCATCAGACTTGTTTTGTGCGTTTATCGATGCTCAGGTTTGGGCAGACACGTTATCCCGACCTGAGTGCATTAAGGGCAGTATAGGGGTTGAGGCTATTGCAAACAAGGTCGAGGAGCTCATTTCAGTGGGTAGTTGGGAGTGATTATTGCAGATCATAGAGCCAGCTATCCGTGCACTGACATTAGAGATCCTCGCATCCTTTGAGTTTGATCGCTTATACTCCAGTTTTGGTTCATTTAACGCTATTCAGTTCAGAGCCCTTGGACAGCACCACAATATGAGCGTTACACAGTTCTCGATTCGATTAGGGCTGTACGACGCAGTGTATACTAGTATGGAGGAGTACGAGCGACCTACCGACTACCCAGGCATTCTTACTCCCCAGGGAGCATACCGAGCTTTATGTGGCCAGGGGCAGTACGAGCCGGGGGTTTCGAAGGCTACATGCCTGTCCCGCCCGGCCTACAGATAGATACACGCAGTGCTGAGTCGATCAGTGAGCGGCCGGTGGGATAGTACCTGCACTCCATGTTCCAGGGAGAGCCGTTGCACTTGGGACACATTCTGGTAGAGTACCTACGCCATCAGGGCCATTAAGCCAGAGTAGGTGTCATCTTCCAGGGCCCTACGTTACAAGGCTCCTTATCGGCATGGGTCTCCTAGACGTAGTACACGGGGTTCAGAAGGTGACTATACAGGCTCCTCTTGGAACAAAGACGATGAGACTTATAGGGATTGATCAGTGCTCGTAGTATAGTAACGCAAAGCGTTATTATCTTACAATGAACATATCTTTTATCAGATTTTATCACTAAATTATGTGTATTTATGTATTCTTATGCATTGTAGGTTTGTGGAGCTCAATAATATGATTTTAGAAGAAATCGGCAGGGAAAAGACCATTTTTGAGCCCCTGGTACTGTAGCACGAAAACTTTGGCAAAACGGCTAAGTCTAGAGTTTCATGCGGGCACTACAGAGGCCGTAGGGGATACTGTAGCAATGTCACTGTAGCGGCACTGTAGTAACTTACGCGATTTTCGGGATTTCTCGGGAATTTTCTCTCCCCGCATGCGGGGCCGCATGGGAGGCCGCATAGCTCGCTGGAATTGGTTTTAAGGGCTTTTTTGTCACTTTTGAAAGGGGATTCTTTGGGGGGTTCTTTTGGGGAGACTTTTGGGCCGCCGCCCCACCCATTTTGGCGGCGATTTCCGGCGATCTACGGCACGAAGCTTCACCAAGAGGGAGACAACGTCGAAGGAGGAGATTGGAGGGAAGATCCAAGGCATTAAGGCATATTTTCAAGGTTTTCATCCATCAAGGCATTCCAAGGCTAGAGAGAGTGTTTCTTGCTTCATTTCTTGTTTTGTTATTCCTTGCATTTGTATGAGTTTCCTCTTCAATGAGGAACTAACTTATTTGTGATTTGGACATGATGAACTTTGGGGTTGGTAGTTTGTATTTTGGATGATCATCTTTATTGATGCATTGTTTGATGTTGTATTTCTTTTATGGAATCTTATAGTTTGTGGTTCACGCCTTGTGTACTTTGATGTGTTGATTTGCATGAGAACTCTGTATTTCAACTTCTAGGTTGTACTCGGTTGCGTGACCATCGCCCTTGTACTAGACACACTAGGCTTGGAAGGGATACATGTACGAATACGCCGTGACCATCGGGTATTTGTACCCCTCCAACCATTAGGGCTTGACCTAGGTTGAGTTCGGCCCTAATTTGAGATTTCCCTAGGTGTAAGGCAATCGTACGAGGATTTGGGCGGAAGTGATTCCGTATTCCAATACTCGTACCGGATTAGGGGTTATCACCGTGACCATCGGGGTGACCTAATTTAGGAATCTCTTGGCCCAACTACCATCATAACATTTCATCCTAAATTCAGAGCTTAATGACAACCCTAGGGGGATTCATTGTCCAAATCACGCCTTCGCATGTTTGATTCTCTATTGTTTGCTAAATGTGTGTAGTAGTAGCCTGGATTTCATTTTAGTTATTTCTTTCTCCATTTTGTAAGTATTGCATGATAATCGAATTGTTAGGCTAGGAAATAGATAAAGGGGGAGTAATAGTAGTTCCTTGGCCCTTGGGAATACGACCCCCTCGCGCGTGCGTGAGGGGTATTACTTGGCGACCCGTGCGCTTGCGGAACGATTCATACCAGAGTGTTTGCCAACCTCCTTTGGAGGGGCACAAATGCAGTCACATTCACAATAAGCCTAACTTGTGTTGCTTAGGAGAACTTCACCAAGAAGGAGACTTGAAGCAATCGGCACGATCTACCATTGATTGTGTGCCTAAAACAATGGCCTCGATGAAGAACGACGGATTCGGGAGCGTTTCGGCGAGTACTGTAGCGGCAATGTAGCTTGGTGCTGTAGCAAGCTACTGTTCATTTCGGCCGAATTTTAGAATTCCAGAGAATTCACACGGACGTGTGGAATTAACACACGGCCGTGTGAATTAATTTTTCAACAGACAGAAACTTCACATGGCCATGTGAAGTCTCGATAAGTCCAAAATTTAAAGCCGCACTCAGGATTATAAAAGCCCGATTTTGGAGACTTTTGAGACATCTTTTGACCTAACTTTCTCCCCAACTTCTGGAGAGTGCGGCTAGGGTTTCGGAGAGGACTTCGTGGAGGTTTGGAGCGTGTCATCGGCATCGTCACCGACGTCCGGCGGCCGCACAAGACCACGGCCACGCCATACGCGAGGGGGTTTTCATTCATGCTTTTTATTTATACTTTCTTTTATATTTTGATGAACATGTATAGCTCCATGAGCAGCTAAACCCCTCGTGGGTATTCAGACTTGTAAAACCCTGGGATTCTTATGTTTCTATGACATTGCTATTATGATTTTCCATTATTGATAAATAAATCGAGTTTCAATTTTAATTATCTTATGCTATTGTTTTTCTATTAGCCGTGACACTAAGGTTGAGAGCAATCTAGGTTACCCTTTGGAGGTGTGACAACTCCTATAGGGTTAGACTCCTTAAGATTGAAGAGGGTTGAGAGGGAGAGTTGTGAGGTAGCGATGTACCCCTTTCCCCTCCGGTGTGATTTCTCCCTACCTCCGTTCCTTGGTTAATTAGCGGTTAAGATAGAGTGTTAGGGCTCCATCTAGACTAGGGTTCTTCCAACTAGACCAAAGGGTTAGAACTACATAGAGGAACAGGTTTTATCAGTAGGAATCCCTAGAGCTTAAAGCAATCCCACGTAGTGTTAGGGTTAGGAAGATAGACTCCCCTGGGGCTTAGTTGACAGGTCAACAAGAGTTAAGGGTCGTAGTGAATCCTAATGCCAGGACATAATGATGGGGTTAGTCACGGTTGACCTTAAGTTTTGGGACCGTGAGTTTAACGATATCCTCGGCTCAATTAAACGTCAATAGGAAAGTATAATAGCATAGTTTTGCACTAGAAGCATAAGTCCTAGAGGTAGCTTGTCCGGATACCCTATTTCATCCATTGCTAGTCTTTCTTTCATAATTCCTACTTTCTTTTCTCTTGTCTTCCATCTCTCTGTTTAAATTCCTGTCTTTTAGTATAATTGATTTTGTGCTCTACTCACCACTTCGATTATCACTTCTCGTATATTGCACAACTAGGGCTCAACAAGAGAAGGCACAGGAGCGTGACCTTGCCCCTATGAAAAACATCAGAGGGGGCACACGGGCTTATGGAATTTCCACACGGCCATGTGAAAACCTGCAGAACTAAGCTCTCGTTCAAGAGAAGTCACAGGGGCGTGTGGGTACCCCTGTGAGAAACCCTGTGTTAAGGCACACGGCCATGTGGGCTTCACTCATGGCTGATAAGTGCTCGTGTTATAGTAATGCGAAGTGTTATTATCTTGCAATGAGCATTAATTTAATCAGATTTTATCACTAAAAAGTGTGCAATTTTTACTTTTGCGCATTGTAGGGTTGTGAAGATAAAATGAAGGAAAGGAACGAAGTTAGGTCGTGTTTGGCGTTGTTGGGAAGATTTTCGGACTAAGCAAGGAGTAAGGCGTGAGCATAGACTTGTGGGTGTGTGCCAACCTCTTTTGGAGGGGCACAAAGGCAGTCACATTCACAATAAGTCTAACTCATGCCAACAAGGAGAACTTCACCAATTAGGTGATTCGAAGCAATCGACACGATCTACCGTTGATTGTGTGCCCAATTCAACGGCCTCGATGAAGAACGACGAATTCGGGAGCGTTTCGGCACAATTACTGTAGCAAGTTACTGTTCACAGTCGGCCGAAAATCAGTTTTCCAGAATTTTCACACGGGCGTGTGGAAATTCCTCACGGCCGTGTGAAACCCCGATTTCAGCAAATTTAAAGCCGCGACTCCACATTATAAAAGCCCGATTTGGAGACTTTTTGAGAGGATCTTTGGACCTAATTTTCTCCTCAACTTTGGAGAGGGCGGCTAGGGTTTTGGAGAGGACTTCATGGAGGTTTGGAGCGCGTCATCGGCATTGTCATCGACGTCCGGCGGCCGCACAAGACCATGGCCACATCATACGCAAGGGGGTTTTTCATCTATGTCTTTACTTCTTGTTTTATTATATACATTGATGAACATGTATAGCTCCATGAGGAGCTAAACCTCTTGTGGGTATTCGGACTTGTAAAACTCTAGGGTTATTATGTTTTTTTGACATTGTTATTATGCTTTTCCATTACTGATGAATAAGAATTGAGTTTCGATCTTAATTTTATCTTGCTATTGTTTTCCCTTAGATGTGACACTAGGGTTGAGAGCAATCTAGGTTTTCCTTTGGAGGTGTGACAACTCTTATAGGATTAGACTCTTTAAGATTGAAGAGGGTTGAGAGGGAGAGTTGTGAGGTAGCGATGTACCCCTTTCCCCTCCGGTGTGATTTCTCCCTACCTCCATTTTCTTGATTTAATAGCGGTCAAGATAGAGTGAAGTGCTAGGTACATAAACTCCACTGGGGCTTAGTTACGCGAGTAACGGAGTGAAGGGTTGAAGTGAATCCTATGCACTGGGGCTTAATCTAGACTAGGGTTCTTCCTCCTGGACCAAAAGGTTAGAACTACACATAGGAACAGGTTTAATCACTAGGAGTCCCTAAAACTTAATGCAATCCCACGTAGTGTGAGGTTTAGGTAGATGTACTCCCCTGGGACTTAATCGTGCGAGCGATAGAGTGAAGGGTTGTTGTGAATCCTAATACCGGGGCATAGTGTTGGGGTTAGTCACGGTTGACCTTAGGTTTGGGACCATGAGTCCAAGGATTTCCTCGACTTAATTAGCATCAATAGGAAGGTATAATAGCATAGTCTTGCACTAGAAGCATAGATCCTAGAGATAACTTGTCCGGATACCCCACTTCATTAATTGTTAAATCCTCTTTAATTTCTTTTCTTGCGATTTCTAATCTTTCACCTTTCTCTATTTAATTTCCTGTATTTAGTATAATTGTTCTCGCAATTCACACACAAATCGATTACTACTTTTTCATACTTCGCATAGTTTTAATAGTGAAATCTCGTATTCTAACTCCCTATTCCCTGTGGATTCGACTACCCTCTCACCGGGGTAACTTTTATTACTTCGACAAACCCGTGCACTTTCGGGGAGCCTGTCAATGGCCATGTGAAAACTTTGCAGAAACCCCTAACTTTACCGAAAAGTCACAGGGGCATGTGGCTGCCCCTGTGGGAGGGCTTGTGAAGGACACACGGCCATGTGGAGTATTCACACGGCCGTGTGGAACACTTAGATGATTCTCGGGATGAACCAGAGAAGTCACAGGGGCGTGTGAGGTACCCCTGTAACCATCCTTGTGTTCTTGGCTAGGCTGGGCACACGACAGTGTGAATATTTTCAGAGAACTTCTGAGTTTTCTCTAGAATCCACAGGGGCGTGAACAGCCCCTGTGAAGGCACACGGCTGTGTGGGGTATTCACACACCCGTGTGGAAGTATTTCCGTGAGTCACCAGAGCACACACAGGGGCGTGTGTCTGCTCCTGTGAACCCTCTCAGCAGAAGCACATGGCCGTGCGGTATAGTCACACGGCCGTGTGAACGCGCAGAATTAAATAGGGCCGAAACCCTTGTTCAGATTCTTCTTTCCCTACAATTCTAAACTCCTTTGCACACGAAAGAACACTCTTTTCTGCAATCGTGACTATTTCTCTGGTAATTTTTGTTGATTTAAGATGGATTTTCGGTCGGATTTTGAGTTCTAGGTTAATTCATCACCGGTAAATCATTTTTGATCCTTCCACTTCATTAATCCGAACTTGTTAGTTGATTTTAACTATTTACACAAGTTTTACTTGCGTATTTACTTCTGCAAGAGTTCTGGAAAGTTTTGGAATAACTTGGATGTATTGTGTTTGAGATTTTGGTTTCACGACTATTTGCTTTCAACGCACCGAGGATCCACACGGGCATGTGGAAATTTCACATGGCGGTGTAGAATCCTGCAGAACCTAGCAATGTTTTGATTATTTTTTAAATTGTGCAAGGATGGCACCTAAAAAGAAGCAAGTAGCTAGTAAGAGGCCCCTTGAACCTTCTACCGAACGGTTGAGTTTCGCCACAACGGAACACCAAACGAGATATACAAGGTTGGAGAAACTCAAGTTCGGACAGTCTCGATACATAGATTTGAGTTGCATAAGGACGGCCTATTGGGGTGATGATATGGCGGACGAGATTGAAGAAATCATAGAAACAGGGAATTGGAAAAGCTTGCTTTCTATTCGAGATCCAGCCAACCGCTCCCTCTCTTTAGAGGTGCTCGCATCCTTTGAGTTTGACAGATCGAGTACGGGTTTAACAGGTGCAGATGCTATCCGGTTGAGGGTTTTTGGGCAGGACTACAGTATGTCAGTAACGCAATTCTCTATTCACATAGGGCTCTATGACGAGGCATTCACTGAAACAGAGGAGTTTGAGAGCCTACCGACTGATTAACCTAGTAATTTGACTCCTTAAGGAGTCTACCAAATTTTGTGCGGGCAGGGGTAATATGAGCCAGGGATATCAAAGGCTACTTGTCTATCACGGCCAACTTATAGATACATTCATGCCATTCTGAGTAGATCAGTGAGCAGCCGAGATGATAGTACAGGAGTCCTTAGCTGACAGGAACTTCTGTACCTACATTCAATAGTGAAGAAAGAGCCTCTCCATCTTGGTTATATTCTCGCAGATTACATGCGTCATCAAGGTCAATACCCCAGATTAGGAACTATCTTTGTAGGATCATATGTTACGAGACTGATCAAGGGCATAGGCCTTCGTGCGGAGATTAGAGGGATGGAGAAGACTCTCATACCGTCTTCGATCAGCTTGGAGATGTTGAGACAAATGGGCATGGCCAGGAAACGTTATCAGACTTACTCACTGATCTGGCTCGAAGCTTATCCAGCCGATGGGTCCCAGGCAGCGATAGAGCCATCTCCAGCAGATACAGAGGCCGAGGTACCACACACAGCACTGGAGCCACCTCCGGTGCGTATTTTCTCTCCCTCTTGAGCCCAGGACAGGTTCGAGTGCCTCTAGAGTGCTGTGGGTGTCATGCAGGCGGAGCTGCCCGAGTTGAGGGTCGCACAGGCAGCAGAGTTTGCGGAGTTGAGGGCCACTCATACGTCACAGTTCGCTCAGATATCATCACAACTGGCCACGGTTATCCAATTGTTCGAGCGATCTGTGGTGCGACCCCGACGGGTCCCATGACCGATTCCACCTCCGTCTCCATCAGCAGCAGCACCAGAGGGTCCACAGCAGGACACCGACGCTGAGGCGTCATAGTTTTATTTTTATTTTCTGTTGCACTTTTACTTTCATATTCTGTTAGACTTGTAGTACCCAGAAAGGACTCTCCTTCTGGGTTTTCTTTTATTTTTTTTTTCTTTTATTTTGTCTAGAGTTGTATTTCATTTTCATATATTTATATACTCGAGCTTTGTTTTGGTTTTTCTTGAGCTATACTGAACCCTTGTGTATGTGTGCAGATGGTCTTGGATTTAAGGAATTTGAGGAATAGTCATAGACACGGTCATGGGACCGTGTGTGCTCCACAAATCATTGAGACTTAACTCTCAATGAACCTAGCTCCACCAAATGCAACACTTGGAGTTCAGGGGAGTAATGTTTCAATTGCCAACTTCCACACTAATAGTTTTTCATTTGCTTTATTTGTATTGTGCTTGCATGCGTACATTGGGGACAATGTACATCTTAAGTGTGGGGGGGGATTCAATTGTTTATGCTCATGTAGCCTATGGTGGTTCACCTTGGTTGCAACGGTTGTATTCTTAGATTTTAGGAGAATTTTTTTTAACATTGTATCCTATCATGCTCTAGTTTTACTTGAATTTTTAGGAGATTTTTGCTCGATTACACCCTATTGCACTACTCACTCTTGAAATCTTTTGGAAAATCGAACTCGAAGTTTTAAGGACTAGTTTAGTATTAATTTAGTAAGTTGTGCAGTACTAAGTAGCTTAAAAAAAAAACACTTGTGAGCTTGTGAATATTAGTTTAAGATTTACATTTGGGGTGGAAAGAGCTGCCTCCTATGAAGTATGAAGCTACTCTCATAAGTCGGATACAAGTTATGCCCTAATGAGAGAAAGCGCTATCTCATAGGAAGCGTGAAAGCTACCACACCGGTAGAAAGAGCTACCTCCTCGAAAGTGTGAAAGTCACCTTTGGCGGCCGCCTAGGAAAGGGCTACCTTAGAGTTGAGTGAAGCTACTACTTCCTTACTTTGTGTATATAAATAAGTCCTTGTAACAAGAGTTTGAGGAGTACTCATTGGTTCTCTTGAGTGAATTCGCACAAACTTACACGTTTTCGAGTTGCTATCCCTTTTTGATTCATGTTTTTAGCTAGAGCAATGATAACCATATGCAATGTTTTAATTTCCCCTCACTTGTAGAATGCTTCTTTTGCATACTTTTGGTGAACCTAAGGCCGAGAACTTTCAGTTGCTTCTCCCAAGTACTTCCACGTTCTATTTTGCTTGAGGACAAGCAAAAGCTTAAGTGCGGGGGGATTTGATAAGTGCTCGTAGTATAGTAACGCAAAGCGTTATTATCTTACAATGAACATATCTTTTATCAGATTTTATCACAAAATTGTGTGCATTTGTGTATTCTTATGCATTGTAGATTTGTGGAGTCAATTTGGAGAAAAAGAATAAAGTTAGATCATGTTTAATATTGTTGGGAGGTTTTCGGACCAAGTAAGGAACAAGGCACGAGCTTAGACTTGTGAGTGTGTGCCAACCTCCTTTGGAGGGGCACAAATGCAGTCACATTCACAATAAGCCTAACTTGTGTTGCTTAGGAGAACTTCACCAAGAAGGAGACTTGAAGCAATTGGCACGATCTACCATTGATTGTGTGCCTAAAACAATGGCCTCGATGAAGAACGATGGATGCGGGAGCGTTTCGGCGAGTTACTGCAGTTTGTACTGTAGCAAAACAGTGTAGCAAGATACTATTCATTTTCGGCCGAATTTCGGAATTCCAGAGAATTCACATGGGTGTGTGGAATTAACACGCGGCCGTGTGAATTACTTTTTCAGCAAACAAAAACTTCACACGGCCATCTGTTAATTCCACACGGCCGTGTGAAGTCCCGGTAAGTCCAAAATTTAAAGCCGCACTTAGGATTATAAAAGCCCGATTTTGGAGACTTTTGAGACATCTTTTGACCTAACTTTCTCCCCAGCTTCAGGAGAGTGCGGCTAGGGTTTCAGAGAGGACTTCGTGGAGGTTTGGAGCGCTTCGTCGGCATCATCACCGACGTCCGGCGGCCGCACAAGACCACGGCCACACCATACGCGAGGGGGTTTTCATCCATGCTTTTTATTTATACTTTCTTTTATATTTTGATGAACATGTATAGCTCTATGAGGAGCTAAACCCCTCGTGGGTATTCGGACTTGTAAAACCCTGGGATTCTTATGTTTCTATGACATTGCTATTATGATTTTCCGTTATTGATAAATAAATCGAGTTTCAATTTTAATTATCTTGTGCTATTGTTTTTCCCTTACCCGTGACACTGAGGTTGAGAGCAATCTAGGTTACCCTTTGGAGGTGTGACAACTCCTATAGGGTTAGACTCCTTAAGATTGAAGAGTGTTGTGAGGTAGCGAAGTACCCCTTTCCCCTCCGGTGTGATTTCTCCCTACCTCCGTTTCCTTGGTTAATTAACGGTCAAGATAGAGTGTTAGAGCTCCATCTAGACTAGGGTTCTTCCTCCTGGACCAAAGGGTTAGAACTACATAGAGGAACAGGTTTTATCAGTAGGAATCCCTAGAGCTTAAAGCAATCCCACGTAGTGTTAGGGTAGGAAGATAGACTCCCCTGGGGCTTAGTTGACATGTCAACAAGAGTCAAGGGTCGTAGTGAATCCTAATGCCGGGACATAATGATGGGGTTAGTCACGGTTGACCTTAAGTTTTGGGACCGTGAGTTTAACGATATCATCAACTCAATTAAACGTCAATAGGAAAGTATAATAGCATAGTCTTGCACTAGAAGCATAAGTCCTAGAGGTAGCTTGTCCGGATACCCTATTTCATCCATTGCTAGTCTTTCTTTCATAATTCCTACTTTCTTTTCTCTTGTCTTCCATCTCTCTGTTTAAATTCCTGTCTTTTAGTATAATTGATTTCGTACTCTACTCACCACTTCGATTATCACTTCTCGTATATCGCACAACTAAATAGCAAATTCGTGTGTTTTAAATCCCTATTACCTGTGGATTCGACTACCCACTCACCATGGTAATTTTATTACTTCGACAAGCCCGTGCACTTGCAGGATACACGCAAGGGGTCGTGTCAGGGATGATCCGCAGATCGGGACCGGGAGTCAACTCCATGATGATATCCTAGCCCGACCAGGCCGAGGCACAAGGTGAGCAGGCTGAGGGTTCACAGCCAGTGTTAGAGCCACCTCTACACGCACCACCCACAGCGCAGGAGCCACCTCTAGACGTAGTGCGCATGTTTTTGCCCTCTCGAGGGCAAGACAGACTTGAGCACCTCAAGAGTGCTGTGGGTGTATTAGAGAGTGAGGTGGCCGAGATCAGAGCTACTGACATGACCCCTTGCGTGAATTCCGCAAGTGCACGGGCTTGTCCAAGTAATAAATTTACCCTAATGAGTGGGTAGTTATATTAACAAGGAATAGGGATTTAAGATACGAGATTTCACTATTTAACTAAGCGGTGTACAGTGAGTGTGAAGAAAATCAATGAGTGAGTGTGAAAGCAAATATAAAGAGATAAGAATTAAAATAGAAAGATGGAAGGTGAGAGAACGCAAGTAGGAGTAAATAGAGAAGGACAAGCAATGAGTAAAATTGGGCACCCGCAAGCTACCCCTAGGACTTATGCTTCTAGTGCAAGACAATGCTATTATACTTTCCTATTGATCTTAATTGAGTCGAGGCTATCCTTAAACACACGGTCCCAATCCTAAGGTCAATCGTGACTAACCGCAACACTATGCCCCGGCATTAGGTTTTCACTATGACCCTTGAATCTCATTGACCTGTTAACTAAGCCCTAGGGGAGTCCGTATTCCTAAGCCTCACACTACGTGGGATTGCTATAAGTTCTAGGGATTCCTAGTGATAAACCCTGTTCCTATGTATAGTTCTAACCCTTTGGTCTAGGTGGAAGAACCCTAGTCTCAATTAAGCCCAGCAACTAAGCCCAAGGGGAGTTCCTCTCCTAGCACTTCACTCTATCTCGACCGCTAAGAAATCGGGGAACATGGAGGTAGGGAAAGGAGACGTTCCGCTACCTCACGGCTCACCCTCTCAACCCTCTTCAATCTTAAGTAGTCTAACCCTATAGGAGTTGTCACACCTCCAAAGGATAACCTAGATTGTTCTCAACCCTAGTATCACGGCTAAGGGAAAATATTTACAAGAAGCAATTAAGATTGAAACTCGAATTTATTCATCAATAATGGAAAAGGTATAATAACAATGGCATGAAACATAATAGTCCTAGGGTTTACAAGTCCGAATACCCTCAAGGGGTTTAGCTCCTCATTGAACTATATAAATCCATCAAAATGTAAAGATGAAAACAAATTTAAAGCATAGATGAAAACCTCCTTACGTATGATGTGACCGTGGTCTTGTGCGGCCGCCGGACATCGATGACGATGTCGATGACGGGCTCCGAACCTCCACAAAGTCCTTTCCGAAACCCTAGCCGCTCTCTCCAGAAGTTGTGAGAAAAGATTGGTCAAAAGATGTGTAAAAAGTCTCAAAAATGGGCTTTTATAATGTTAAGTCGCGGTTTAAATTCGACTGAATCGGGAATTCACACGGCCATGTGGAATTTCCACACGCCCATGTGAAGTTGCTGGAATGCTAATTTTTGCCAAAGAGTGAATAGTAACTTGCTACAGTATTTTTACTGCAGTAACTTTGCCGAAATGCTCCCAAATTCACCGTTCTTCATCGAGGCCATTGAATTGGGCACACAATCAATGGTAGATCATGCTGATTGCTTCAAATCTATGTATTGGTGAAGTTCTCCTAGGCTATATGTGTTAGACTTATTGTGAATGTGAATGCCCTTGTGCCCCTCCAAAGAAGGTTGGCACACACTCACAATTCTAGGCTCGTGCCTTGTTCCTTGCTTGGTCCGAAAACTCTCAAACAACGGCAAACACGATCTAACTTTTTTCTTCTTCTTCAAATTAGCTCCACAAACCTACAATGCACAAAAGCACACAAATGCACATAATTTAGTGATTAAATCTGATAAAAGATATGCTCATTGTAAGATAATAACGCTTCACGGTACTATAACACAAACACTTATCAGCTACCCAGACCACGTAACACTTAGAGATGATGGCACAGTTTGCTGCTATCCGACAGTTACTTGAGCGAGCTGTGACATCACCATTTGTGGTCCAACCCCGAGCCTTGACTCCACCACCGTCTCCAGCACCAAAGGTCGATCTACCGGTCCCAGCAGAGCCTACAGTAGTGCCAAAGACTGCAGTGTGGGACACCGACACTGAGGCATCATAGTTTATCTTTGTTCTTAATTTTTTTATTTTCATTGTACTTTTATTTCTTATTTTTGGACTTGTAGCACTCAGAAAGGATTCTCCTTCTGAGTTTATCTTTTATGTTGCTTTTATTTTTCCATTGAGACTCAACTCTCAATGAACCTAGCTCCATCAAATGCAACACTGGGAGTTCAGGGGAGTAATGTTTCAATTGCCTACCCCTACACTAATTGTTTTAATTGCTATACTTTTCATTATGCTTGCATGCGTACATTGGGGACAATGTGCATCTTAAGTGTTGAGGGGAGTTCACATTGCACACACCTTTACTTGTGCGTTCAATTGATTGTGCTCATGTAGCCCGTGGCGGTTCACCTTAGTTGCAATGTTAGTATTCTTAGAGTCTAGGAGAATTTTTAACATTGTATCTCATCATGCTCTAGTTTTTACTTGAATTTTAGGGAATTTTTGCTCGATTATTTCATATTGCACTACTCATTCTTGGAATCTTTTAGAAACTCAAGCTTGTTGTTCAAGGACTAGTTTATCATCAGTTTAGTAGTTTTTAGTTTTGTTTTGAGAAATACATAAAAAAAAAATCTTGTGAGCTTGTGAATATTTTTCTAGTTTTAATTGTGCATTTGGGGTGGAAAAAGCTACCTCCTATGAAGTATGTAGCTACTCTCATATGTCGGATACTAGTTATGCTCTAATGAGAAAAAGAGCTATCTCATGGGATGTGTGAAAGCTACTGCCCCGGTAGAAAGAGCTACCTCCTCGAAAGTGTGAAAGCCACCTTTGGTGGCCGCCTAGGAAAGGGCTACCTTAGAGGTTGTGTGAAGCTACTACCTCCTTTCTTTTTGTATATAAATAAGTCCTTGTAGCATGAGTTTTAGGAGTACTTTTTGTGTTATCTTGAGTGTGTCCACACACACTTACACATCTTCGAGTTGTATTCTTTTTCGATTCAAGTTTTTAGCTAGATCAATGATATCCTTATGCAATGTTTTGATTTCCCCTTACTTGTAGAATGCTTCCTTTGCATACATTTGGTGAACCTAAGGCCGAGCACTTTCAATTGTTCTTATTAAGTACTTTAATGTTTTATTTTTGCGTGAGGACAAGCAAAAGCTTAAGTTTGGGGGGAGTTTGATAAGTGCTTGTGTTATAATAATACGAAGTGTTATTGTCTTACATTGAGCATCACTTTTATCAGATTTCATCATTAAATTGTGTGCATTTGTGTACTTTTGTGCATTGTAGGTTTATGGAGCTAGTTTGGATGAAAAGAGCAAAGTTAGATCGTGTTCGCATTGTTGGGAAATTCTTGGACCAAGCAAGGAACAAGGCACGAGTCCAGACTTGTGGGTGTGTGCCAACCTCCTTTGGAGGGGCACAAAGGCAGTCACATTCACAATAAGTCTAACTCGTGTAGTATAGGAGAATTTCACCAAAAAGGAGGATTGAAGCAACCGACATGATCTACCGTTGATTGTGTGCCCAATTCAACGGCCTCGATGAAGAACGATGAATTCAGGAGCATTTCGGCGAGAGTACTGTAGCATCACTGTAGTAAGTTGCTGTAGCAAAAATACTATAGCAAGTTATAGTTCACTGTTTGTCAAAATTCAGCAGAACAGAGAATTCACATGGGCGTGTGGAATTCCATATGGCCGTGTGAAATTCCGATTATATCCGATTTGAAGCCGCAACTCAACACTATTTAAAGGCCCTTTTGGGACTTTTTCTGGATCTTTTTGGCCAATTTTTTCGCCCATCTTCTAGGGAGTCACAGCTAGGGTTTGGAGAGGACTTTATGGAGGATTGGAGCGCGCCATCGGCATCGACACTGAAGCCCGTCGGCATCGGCATCGGCATCGGCATCGGCATCGGCACGACCACGCTACACAAGGGGGTTTTCATCTTTGTTTTCGATTTGCATTCTTTCATATATTTTGATGGATGTGTATAGCTCCATGAGGAGCTAAACCCCTTGTGGATATTCGGACTTGTAAACCCTAGGATGATCAAGTTTCTATGACATGTTATTATGCTTTCTTTATTGATGAATTTAATGGAGTCTCAATCTTAATTGCATATTGTATTGATTTTCCCTTAGCCGTGGCACTAGGGTTGAGAATCGTCTAGTTTATCCTTTGGAGGTATGACAACTCCTATAGGGTTAGACTACTTGAGATTGGAGAGGGTCGAGAGGGTGAGTCGTGAGATAGAGAAACGCCCCATTTCCCCTCCGGTGTGGTTTTCCCTATCTTCATGTTCCACGAGTTCTTAGCGGTCGAAATGGAGCGAAGTGCTAGGAGATGAACTCCCCTGGGACTTAGTTGTGTGAGCAACAGAGTGAAGGGTTGATGTAAATTCTAGTGCTGGGGCTTAATCGAGACTAGGGTTCTTTCACCTAGACTAAAGGGTTAGAGCTATACATAGGAACAAGGCTATTCACTAGGAATCCCTAAAACTTAAAGCAATCCCACATAGTGTGAGGCTTAGGAAGATGGACTCCCCTGGGACTTAGTTGACAGGTCAACAAGAGTTAAGGGTCGTAGTGAAACCTAATGCCGGGGCATAATGATTGGGATTAGTCACAGTTGACCTTAGGTTTGGGACTGTGTATTTAAGGATATCCTCGACTCATTAAACACCAATAGCAGAGTATAATAGCATTGTCTTGCACTAGAAGCATTAATCCTAGGGATATCTTGCTCGGGTACCCTATTTCACTCATTGATTGTCCTTCTCTCACGTTTTGCTTGCACTCTCTTACCTTCCATATTTCTCTTTATTTTCTTCTTGCTTTTGATTACCTTTTCACACACACAACTGATCTTGCTCTCTTTTTCCGTATTTCGCATTAGTTAGATAGCAATCACTTGTATCTTTGATCCTTACTCCCTGTGCATTCCACTACCCTCTCACCGGGGTACTATTATTACTTCGACAGCCCGTGCACTTGCGGCACACACACGCAAGCATTGTGTCACAAGCCAACAAGTATAAATCAATAAAACTATACTTAAAACATGATATAAATGCATACATACATACATACATATATATATATATATATATATATATATATATATTTGTTGTTTATATCGAGCTATAGCCATTCTTCTTATAAAGCTATGCTTAGTATTCCCACTCACAGGATTGACGATTCGTCTTCCTCTCAAGCTAATCATCGGCTAATCCCTTGCCACGAGCCAACGTGTCTCCTCCTTGCCAAAACACCACAAATAACAAGGTTAGCACAAGCCGCACAAAGAAACCCTAGGTTTCCCTACCAACAACCCTAATTAGCTCTATTGTTTCTCCACTAACATCTCAAGCTACTAAACCAAATCTAAGGGTTTAAGATCCCCTCTAACCCAAGGAAACCTCATCGGAGCTACAGTAACTCAAACCTAGGAAATGAAAGATCTCTCTCACAATCCTTCACCAAACCCAGAAAATACAACCAATCAAGAGTCTAAACTCAGAAAGAACCGCTCACCAAGGATTTCTTACCATGAATTGAAGAAGAACCACAAGAGAGAAGCAAAGATGAAGAAGGATAAGAACCACACCTCCAAGTTTCTCAAAACTCCAAGGAGATCTTCACAAAAAAGAAGGAAGGAGATCTTCAAGCTTTACTAACAAAGAATAAGAAAGAGAACAAGGTTCAAGCTCTAAACTAAACCAACTAACTAAGCCTACCCCCACTCATCAAAAGAAGAAGAAAGGAAGAAGAGGAGAAGATCTTACCTTGAGTCAAGAGAGGATCAAACTATAGGATCAAATAATACTCCCACAAATCTCTCCAAAACAAAGCCCTCAAAGGACAAAGAATGATGGAGGAAGAGAGGAAGAGAAGATCTGAAGAGTTTGGGGAAAAGGAAATGAAGAAAATGAGTCAAATCGGGGTTCAATCGGGCAAGTACGTGGGCGCGCGGCCTCCTGTGCGAGCATGTAAGAGGCCGTCCAGCAACCTGAAGAGGCTGTGCGGCCTATGCACAACCCGCACAAGTTTGTGTGGCATGTCCACAACCCACACACGTGAAAAACTTCCCAAAACCAACCCAAACACTCCTCGAAAGCCTCCAAATGCTCAACAAGAAGCCTCAAACTAAAGAAAATGAGAAAACAACCAAAACAACTAAGGAAAGATCGAAATAAATTGCTTTACACACAAAAGGAAAAAGGCTAAAACACCACAAGTAACCCTGTTCCGTGTGGACTTGACTACCCTACTCACTAGATATTTTATTACTTCGACACCCGTACACTTGCAGCACACACATGTGAGAGGCCGTGTCAAAACATATAGAAAACCTGTGTATAAGTACATACATTTAGGCTCTTATCATTGGTGTTAGAATGTTAAATTCTACTTTCAATATTCTTTTCAGACCTTTTGGTTCCTTTATTGTTGCTTTGTAGCCTAAGTAAAGTTGTAGTAAGACCGGGAGACATAAGATAGAGTAAGTATATATATAAACTAAATTAAATTAAAAATTAAAATTAAAAAAAAAACTGGGAAGAAAAAGGAGTTCATCACATTATTCTCTTGCTAGTAAACGTGAATGTGCCTATGTAGACATGTAATTGATTAAGTGGGTAGCTTTTGTGCTTAATCAGCATGTGTACCCTCCAGAAAGATTTTGTGTAGTCTATATTAGACGAACTAAAAAAATTATCTTTTGATTTCTTGGAACCTGTATTACATTCTCATAAGCGCTAAAGTTTTATTTAGGAACGGAAGGACTCTTGATTGATTATTGTCACTTCTAATGCTGGTTATCATTGTGAGTGTGGTGAATGGACATCTTGGAGTAATACCGAATGTGGAGGATGAGGTATGAAGTTTACATATACTCACAGGAGCACTTTTGTTGAAACAAAACTATCATTACTTTGTTACTATTAGAACAACTCACTTGCCTGACTTCTTTTCATTTGTGTTTATTGATTTCTTTACTCTTGAGCTTAAGGTCATACATTTAGTTGTTTATCTTCTTGCCCTGTTCTTCATGTTTGTTTTCTTAAGGACAAGCAAATGCTTAGGTGTTGGGATGTCTGATAAATGCTTGAATGTATGTATTTTATACATATATGTTTGTTTTATTCATGTATATTTTGATGAACCAATGCATGTGTTATGGTTTAATAGGTTTTATTCATATTACAAGCCTCAAGGAAGCCTAAGTGAGCTCGATAATGAAATTCAGGAAGAAATTGGCAATGAAAAGGACATTTTAGATCCAGTACTGTAGCAGTGCTACAGTGCGAAGGATTAAAGAAATGACAAAGAATAGGTTTTCCTTGCGGGAACCATCATGGCCATAAAGAAGCCAAAGGCCTATAAAAGACATTTTAGGGAATTTGTTTATGATCTTCTTCCTTTTGTTTGAAGCTCTCAAACTTTTGATCTTGATCCAAGGTGAAAAAAGGCAATTGATGGTATTTTTGAGGTGGAAATCGACGGGAGAAACATACTTCAGCAAGATTCCTCCTTAATCTCATTTATAGAGGCTTGAAGAAGATAAGGAAAGCCACTCGCAATACAGCATTTGTCGAAGATTTCCACATGATGCAAAGCATCATTCGGCTTCTAATGTTTGAGGGAGTTTTACTTATGCTTGTTTTAGTTGTTCCCATTGTGCTGAACCTACATTTTTGTATATGGAAGGCTAAACCTGAAGATCACCAGTTGTTGGTGAGCCTGAACTTGCATGTTCGAATTATTTGTTTACTTTTAACGCATTTGGTTGAGTTTGTGGTTCAAGTGATATACCCGATGATCGTGGCGCATTCATACATGAATCTCTTCTAAGCCATGTGTGTCTAGTACAAGAGCGATGGTCACACAACCAAGTAAAACCTAGAAATCAAACAACAGAGTTCTCATGTAATTTAATACATCAAAGAACACAAAGCTTAAACCACAAGCCAAACCAAATTCTATGATTGTAAATCACAACATCCATACAAGAAAGTTCATCCCAAGGTTCACCGGATCGCCGGTGACCTTGGGTCTAGTTCACCTTGAATAACGAAGAGATCTCAACATACATAAAAAAAATAACATCAAAATTATAGAAAACCCTCTTAGTGTTGACTACAAGAAGATGGTGATGGGAATCTGGTTGATCGACGCCCACGAAGTCCTAAATGCTTTTCTTGAGTGTTATCTCCATCTCTATTCGATTTAGGCCTTTAATCTGCCTTCTCCAAGTCAGATGAAACCCTAGATGGTGGTGGAGGAGAAGGGATGGCCAAGAACCCCTTCAAAAGATGCCCTAACCCCATATTTAAAGTGTTCTTAGGATGACATGTGGTTTGACATACAGTCAGCAAATGAGTCGTGAGGATCTCAATTATTCTGCCGAATTTCTAGTATGTTGCTACAGTAACTACTGTAGTAAACTACTATAATACTGCATGCGGTCATCTTCATGGTTATAAGGTTGCACGTATGAAATTCCAAACTTATTATTTTCTTCAAGTTTTCGTGCTACAGGCCGCTACAGTGCTGGTACAGTGCCCCAAGGGCTGTAAAATGCTATTTTTGGCGTCGATTTCTTCTTGAATCATGTTGTTGAGCTCACCAAGGTTTCTTTTATGCCTATAACATGAAAGAAACCAATTAAACCATAAAATGGCTTCGATTTATTAAGAAAATAAGCGGATCATGTGCAACAAATACATATAAAATATATACATTTAGGTGTTTATCATCCGAGTGCCCTACTTTCCTACTAATTATTCTTCCTCCTATCTATTGCTTTCCTTATTCACATGCATTATAAACTGTTAACATATGAATACATTTCACCAATCATGTGTGATCTAGCTTATTTAGCAATTTTACTTGTTCTTAGAGCCTATTCCCTGTGGATTCGACTACCTACCCATTTGGGCACTTTATTAGTTTGACAACCCGTGCATTTGTGGTACACACGTAAGGTGTGTGTCAAGTTTTTGGCGCTGTTGTCTGGATGTAGGTGTTCTTGGTACATAGAGTTCAGCCCCAAGGTTCATGCAATCTAGTATTTTCTAAGAATTGATACATAGAGTTCTCATACATACCAAATCAATCACAAACACCAAACGTGGATCACAAACAAGCCAACATGAATTAATTAAGACAAATCATCCAAACATCACAAGTTCAGCCCCAAGGTTCACCTATATCCGGTGACCTTGAGGTTTAGTTGTTCATGGTCAACAAATACATCAAAGAAATAATGCAAACAACCAAAGAAACCATAAGAAAGACTCCCTCAAAGATGAAGGCCGGAAAAACTTCCAAGAATGCCACTCCAAGTGGTGGCTTCCCGTCATCTTCAACCTTCTCCAAACAAGCTCTAGGAGTAGATCTTGCTCTAAATCACGCTCTCCTTGCCAAATCCTCCACGGAAATGATCTCGAGACCTTCCTTCTACCTCAGATCGTCAATGGTGGTGTTGATCTCCAAGACGAAAGTCCAAAGATGCCCAAAAGAATACCCTAGAAACCCTCAAAAGGATGGTCTCGGGATGGCTCATGGGTGGCTTCACGGTCAATATACGGGCTCTGAGGTTGCCTTGAAAATAGGCTGAAAAATCCATTAAGTTGCTACAGTAAACTACTACAGTACTGTTGCTCTCTGAATTACTTGCAGATGACTTTACGGCTGTGAGGTTGCCCGTGAGGGTTCCCAGACTTAGAATTTCTCTGAACTCTTTGTGTTTCGGGTTGCGACAGTGTTGCTACAGTTGCACCCACAGGCCCCTGTGGACTCTCTGGAAAAGAGTCATAACCTCAAGCTCAATAGTGCAGAACTCCACAAGCACAAATAGACAGAAATCAAGAAGTGAGTTGTTCAATGAATAGTCAAGTAATACTAGCTCTATTCCCCCTAGAGTGCCCCTGTGAGTGTGTGCTAACTCCCATCTTGACCTCCACACCCTGGATTACCCCAGGATGCCCAGTCACCCCACACACAATTAAATCGGCATTAAAATGTTAAAAGGACTCTCACTACTCAGTTAAAAGTCCTTCGGTTCCTAGATAAAACTCTTGCTCTTAAGTGACTATGCAGCAAGCTCCAAGGGATCAAGATACTTTATTACTCTACTCTCACATAAATACAGACATACACTTTTTTTCTGAGTTCGACTAATGTAGACTGCACAAAAATCTTTTAGAAGGATGCACATGCTAATTAGGTACAAGCGCCACCCAACCTACTCGATTATAGTCTACATAGACGCATTCATGCTATACTAGCAGAGGAATACTGTCATAGACTCCACTTTTTTTTTAATATACTTTATCACATATCCCCTGATAAAAGCCTACTATAATAGTTCACTTTAGGCTAAAGAAAACAATAAAGGAACTCAAAAGCACTTAAAAGAGTATTGAAGAAAGAATTTAACAAACTAATGCCAAAATCATTATGATGGGTTGGTTGGAGTGTACAAAGTGGAAGTGATCGTGAATAGGTATAAAGGTGCACTTAAGGTGAAACAGAACTACATTCATGTACAGGTAAAGTGCAGCTCACAACTATCATTCTACCAAGCCAGGAAGTCCTTAACAATAAAATCATAGCTATCACCCGTAATACAAGCATGCAATGATATAAAAATACTCCAAAAATTCATCCCCACATCTAAAGCTGTACATTGTTCCCAATGTATGTGTGTCAGCAGAACAGGGTGGGAAAAAGGTGCAACGTATAATAAAATGGAGTAAAGAAACTTCCACAGTCTGTCGATGAAGTGTGAGAAGAGTGCTCTAGACTCGAGGATAAACAACAGTCCACTAAGGGCTTAAAGTGTGACACGACCCCTTCCGTGTATCCCGCAAGTGCACGGGCTTGTCGAAGTAATAAAATTACCCTGGTGAGTGGGTAGTCGAATCCATAGGGAATAGGGATTTAAGATACGAGATTTCGCTATTTAGTTGTGTGGTGTACGAAAAGTGATAATAGAATCGATTAGTGAATGTGGAAGCAAATATAATAAAAGACAAGAAATTAAATAGAGAGATAGAGGCAAGAAAGTGTGACACACCCCTTGCGTGTGTACCCCGCAAGTGCACGGGTTGTGGAAGTAATAAAATACCCTGATGAGTGGGTAGTCGTATCCACAGGGAATAGTGTTCAGAAACAAGTGTTATCGATATTTAACTATGAAAGAGGAATCGATGATAAGAGAATTCAGTATGTATGTATATATATATATATATATATATATAAGTAAAAGAGTGCAAAAAGGGAAAATAAAGGTAGGAGAGGTAATCGATATAACGATGGGGTACCCGGACAAAGCTCCCCCTAGGCCTAATGCTTCTAGTGCAAAACTTGTATTATGCTCTACAATTGATGCCTATTGAGGCGAGGATATCCATAAACACACGGTCCCAAACCTAAGGTCAACCGTGACTAACCCCAACATTATGTCCCGGCATTAGGATTCACTACGACCATTGACTCTCGTTGACCTGTCAACTAAGCCCCACGGGAGTCTATCTTCCTAAGCCTAACACTACGTGGGATTGCTTTAGGCTCTAGGGATTCCTAGTGAAAAAACCTGTTCCTATATGTAGTTCTAACCCTTTGGTCCAGGTGGAAGAACCCTAGTCTAAATTAAGCCCCAGTGCATAGGATTTACTTCAACCCTTCACTCTGTTGCTTGCGCAACTAAGCCCTTAGGGGAGTTTATCTACCTAGCACTTCACTCTATCTTGACCGCTAATAAATCATGGAAACGGAGGTAGGGAGAAATCACACCGGAGGGGAAAAGGGTACATCGCTACCTCACCACTCTCCCTCTCAACCCTCTTTAATCTTAAGTAGTCTAACCCTATAGGAGTTGTCACACCTCCAAAGGGTAACCTAAATTGCTCTCAACCCTAGTGCCACGGCTAAGGGAAAACAATAGCAAAAGATAATTAAAATTGAAACTTAATTAAATTCATCAATAAAGAAAGCATAATAAAAGTCATAGAAACAATATCATCCTAGGGTTTACAAGTCCGAATACCCACTAGGGTTTAGCTCTCCATAGAGCAATACAAAATCAATGAAGAGTTTAAGAACATATGCATAAAAACCATAAAAAAAACCCCCTTGTAGATCGTATCGATGGTCTTCTGGAGCCGCCAAATCTTGTCCACGAATCCCTTGTCAAACGTAGGGCACACCTCGCCGAATCGAGGCCGACGAAAGCTCCCCCAATAGCTTTCTTCCGAAGGATGTCGATATCGATGAAGTAGAATCGCCTCCAAAGACCTCCAAGAACCTCTCCAAACCCTAGCCGAAAGCCCCCCAAAAGATAGGCAAGAGATAGAAGGGGGGTCCCCAAATAGATCTGAAAACGGGCTATTTATAGGCTGAAATCGGAGTTCCACACGCCCCTGTGGATTTTCCACATGGCCCTGTGAAAAACCAGAATTTCCACACGCCCGTGTCTTAATTCCACACAGCCGTGTGTAAATTCTGTTTTGCTGATTTTCGGCACTCTGTGAACAGTAACTGATTTTCGCCCGTGTCTTAATTTCCACACGCCCATGTGAAATTTTTGTCTGCTGAAAAATTAATTCACACAGCCGTGTGTTAATTCCACACGCCCGTGTGAATTCTCTGGAATACTGAAATTCGGCCGAAACTGAACAGTATCTTACTACAGTGTTTTACTACAGTAACAAGCTACAATGCTTCTACAGTACTCGCCGAAATGCTCCCGAATTCATCGTTCTTCATCGAGGCCGTTGAACTGGAGACACAATCAATAGTAGATTATGTCGATTACTTCATTTTTCTTCATTGGCGAAGTTCTCCAATGCTACACGAGTTATAGACTTTTGTGAGTCTGACTACCCTTGTGCCCCTCTAATGGAGTTTGGCACACACCCACAAGTCTAGACTCGTGCCTTGTTCCTTGCTTGGTCCGAGAACTCCTCGACAATGGCGAACATAACCTATTCTTGCTTCTTTTTCTCTAAATCTTCTCCACAACCCTTCAATGCTCAAAAGAACACAAATACACACTAATTACTGATTAAATCTGAGGAAAGTAATGCTCATTGTAAGATAATAATACTTCGTATTACCATAACACAAGCACTTATCAAAGTGCAAGTAGAAGTGAATAGAGAAGGACTAGCAATGGATGAGATAGGGTATCCGGACAAGCTGCCTCTAGGACTTATACTTCTAGTGCAAAACTATGCCATTATACTTTCCTATTGATGTTAATTGAGTCGAGGAAGTCCTTAAACTCACGGTCCCAAACCTAAGGTCAACCGTGACTAACCCCAACACGATGCCTCGGCATTAGGATTCACGTCAACCCTTCACTCTGTCGCTCACGCAACTAAGCCCCAGCGGAGTATATCTACCTAAGCCTAACACTACGTTGGATTGCTTTAAGCTCTAGAGATTCCTAGTGACAAAACCTGTTCCTATATGTAGTTCTAACCCTTTGGTCCAGGTGGAACAACCCTAGTATAGATTAAGCCCTAGTGCTTAGGATTCACGTCAACCCTTCACTTTGTTGCTTGCGCAACTAAGCCCTAGGGGAGTTTATCTACCTAGCACTTCACTCTATCTCGACCGCTAAGAAATCAAGGAAAACGGAGATAGGGAGAAATTACACCGGAGGGGAAAGGGGACGCTTCGCTACCTTACGACTCACCCTCTCAACCCTCTTCAATCTTAAGTAGTCTAACCCTATAGGAGTTGTCACACCTCCAAAGGGTAACCTAGATTACTCTCAACCCTAGTGTTTTGCTACAGTGACAAGCTACAGATCTGCTACAGTAACTAGCCGAAACGCTCCCGGATCCGTCATTCTTCATTGAGGCCATTGTATTGGGCACACAATCAATGGTAGATCGTGCCGATTGCTTCAATTCTCCTTCTTGGTGAAGTTCTCCTAAGCAACACGAGTTAGACTTATTGTGAATGTGACAGCCTTTGTGCCCCTCTAAAGGAGGTTGGGACACACTCACAAGTCTAAGCTTGTGCCTTGTTCCTTGCTTGGTCCGAAAACCTCCCAACAACGGCAAACACGATCTAACTTCGTTCTTTTTCTCCAAATTGGCTCCACAAACCTACAATGCATAAGAATACACAAATGCACACAATTTAGTGATAAAATCTGATAAAAGATATGCTCATTATAAGATAATAACGCTTTGCGTTACTATACTACGAGCACTTATCATGTGTCAAAGTTGTTGGCGCTGCTGCATGGGAATAGACGTTTTAGAGCCATTTGCACTTTGCTATTTTAGCTATTTATCACTCATTCTATTTCATACTTTCTTATTCTTCTATCGTTCTCATTTGTTTTTCTTTATTTGATTTCAGCTCCATGCTATGACAAGTAGCAACAATTCTACTTTAGTTGAAGGAGATCTAGAATTTGGAAGAAGAATGATAAGTGCTTGTGCTATAATAATGTGAAGTGTTATTATCTTATAATGAGCATTACTTTTATCTGATTTTATCACTAAATTGTGTGCATTTGTTTGCTTTTGTGCATTATAGGTTTGTGGAGCTATTTTGGAAAAAAAGAAGAAAATTAGATCGAGTTTGCGGTTGTTGGGGAGTGATAAGTGCCCGTGTTATAGTAGTATGAAGTATTATTATCTTACATTGAGCATTACTTTTCTTAGATTTTATCATTATTTGTGTGCATTTGTGTGCTTTTAAGCATTGTAGGGTTGTGGAGCCAATTTGGAGAAGAAAGAAGCAAGAATAGATTATGTTCGCCACTGTTGAGGAGTTCTTGGACCAAGCAAGGAAAAAGGCACGAGTCTAGACTTGTGAGTATGTGTTAACCTCCATTGGAGGGGCACAAGGGTAGTCACATTCACAAAAGTCTAACTCATGTAGCATTGGAGAACTTCGCCAATGAAGAGAAATGAAGTAATCGACATAATCTACCATTGATTGTGTACCCAATTCAACGGCCTCAATGAAGAACGATGAATTTTGGAGCATTTCGGTGAAGTACTGTAGCGATTACTGTTCGCAATCTGCCGAAAATCAATAAAACAGAATTTCCACACGACCGTGTGGTAATTCTGCAGGCCCGTGTGGAAAAACCATAGGGGCGTGTGAAACCCCGATTTCGGACCGATTTCAGCATATAAATAGCCCGTTTTCAGATCTATTTGGGGACCCCCCCTTATATCTCTTACCTATCTTTTGGGGGGCTTTCGGCTAGGGTTTGGAGAGGTTCTTGGAGGTCTTTGGAAGCGAATATACGGCATCATCATCGACATCTTTTGGAAGAAACTTATTGACGGAGCTTTCCTCAGCTTCGATTCGGCGAGGTGTGCCCTAGGCTTGACAATGGAATCATTGGAGAAGACACGCGGCTCCACAAGACCATCGATACGATCTACAAAGGGGTTTTCTTTATGGTTTTTATGCATATTTTGTTAAACTCGTTATTGATTTTGTATTGCTCCATGGAGAGCTAAACCCCTAGTGGGTATTCGGATTTGTGAACACTAGGATGCTTGTGTTTCTATAACTTTTATTATGCTTTATTAATTTGATGTTTTCTTACTGATTTCCAATCTTGCATGCCGATTGTATGAGATTTTCCTTTAATCGTGACACTAGGGTTGAGAATCTATTAGGTTATCCCTTGAGGGTGTGATAACATCTATAGGATTAGACTACACAAGGTTGGAGAGGGTTGAGAGGGTGAGTCGAGAGGTAGCGAAACGTCCCCTTTCCCCTCCGGTGTGAACTTCCCTACCTCCGTAGCACAAGAGTTAATCGCGATCGAAGTAGAGTGAAATACTAGGAGATGAACTTCTTTGCAAAGGGTTGAGTGAATCGTAGGACTGGGGCTTAACTTAGATTAGGGTTCTTCTGCCTGGATAAAAGGGTTAGAAATATAATTAGGGATAGGGTTGACAGGAGCCCGAAGTGCACGGGTTATCGAAGTAATAAAA
This sequence comes from Dioscorea alata, assembly GCA_020875875.1. NCBI lineage: Eukaryota > Viridiplantae > Streptophyta > Magnoliopsida > Dioscoreales > Dioscoreaceae > Dioscorea > Dioscorea alata. The sequence goes on from CM037021.1 coordinate 6,833,345, forward strand.
TACCCTGGTGAGTGGGTAGTCGTATCCACAAGGAATAGGGATTTAAGATATAAGAACTCGCTATGTAGCTAACGCGATGTATGAAAAGAAATCAATGAGTGAGCACAAATGTAACCAATAAAAGCAAGAATTGAAATAGAAGTGTGGAAGGTGAGAGAGTGCAAGTAAGAGTAAAAGAGTAGGACAAGCAATAGGAAAAGATGAGTATCCGAACAAGCTACCCATAGGACTTACGCTTCTAGTGCAAGACAATACTATTATACCTTCCTATTGATATTAATTGAGTCGAGGAAATCCTTAAACACACGGTCCCAAACCTAAGGTCAACCGTGACTAACCCCAACATTATGTTCTGGTCATTAGATTTCACTATGACCCTTGACTCTCGTTGACCTGTCAACTAAGCTCTAGGGGAGTCTATCTACCTAAGCCTCACACTGTGTGGAATTGCTTTAAGTTCTAGGGACTCCTAGTGATTAACCCTGTTCCTATGTATGGTCCTAACCCTTTGGTCCAGGTGGAAGAACCCTAGTCTAAATCACGCCCTAGCACTAAGATTCACTTCAACCCTTCACTTAGTTGCTCACACAACAAAGCCCTACGCGAGTTTATCTCCTAGCACTATACTCTATATCGACCGTTAATAAATCATGGAACATGGAGGTAGGGAGAATCACATCGAAGGGGAAAGGGCATGTTCCGCTACCTCACGACTCACCCTCTCAACCCTCTTCAATCCTAAGTAGTCTAATCCTATAGGAGTTGTCACACCTCCTAAGGATAACCTAGATTTCTCTCAATCCTAGTGTCACGGCTAAGGGAAAACAATAATCAAGAAGAAATTAAGATTGAAACTCAATTTTATTCATCAATAATAGAAAAGCATAATAGCAAAGTCAAAGAAACATAATAATCCTAGGGTTTACAAATCCGAATACCCACAAGAGATTTAGCTACTCATGGAGCTATACAAATTCATCAAAATAATAATAAGAACACAAATTGAATGCATAGATGAAAACCCCCTTGTGTGTGATGTGGTCATGGTCTTGTGCCGCCATCAGACGTTGATGTCGACGCCGATGACGCGCTTCAAACTTCCACCAAGTCCTCTCCAAACCCTAGCCGCGCCTCCTCAGAAATTAGGGCAAGAAGAGCCAAAAAGATCCCCGAACAGTCTCCAAAACAAGCTTTTATATTGTTGAGTCAAGGCTTAAATTTGGCTGAAATCGGGATTTCACATGGCCGTGTGGAATTTCCACACGCCTGTGTGAACTCTCTGGTTTTCTGAATTTCGGCCAAAAATGAACAGTAGCTTGCTACAGTAACTCGCCGAAACACTCCCGAATTCTTCGTTCTTCATCGAGGCCATTGAATTGGGCACACAATCAACGGTAGATCGTGCCGATTGCTTCAAATCTCGTAATTGGTGAAGTTCTCCTTGTTAGCATGAGCTAGACTTATTGTGAATGTGACTGCCTTTGTGCCCCTCCAAAGGAGGTTGGCACACACTCACAAGTCTATACTCATGCCTTGTTCCTTGCTTGGTCTGAAAATCTCCCCAACAACGGCGAACATGATCTAACTTCACTTGTTTTCTCCAATTTATCTTCACAACCCTACAATGCACAAAAGTAAACAAATGCACACTTGTTAGTGATAAAATCTGATTAAATCAATGTTCATTGGAAGATAATAACGCTTCGCATTACTATAACATGAGCACTTATCAAATCCCCCCACAATTATGCTTTTGCTTGTCCTCAAGCAAAATAGAACATGAAAGTACTTGGGAAGAACAATTGAAAGTGCTCAGCCTTAGGTTCACCGAAAGTATGCAAAAGAAGCATTCTACAAGTAAGGGGAAATCAAAACATTGCATAAGGTTACCAATGCTCTAGCTAAAAACTTGAATAAAAAAGGATAACAACTCGAAAATGTGTTCTTGTGTGCGAATTCACTCAAGAGAACCAACGAGTACTCCTCAAACTCTTGTTACAATTACTTATTTATATACACAAAGTAAGGAAGTAGTAGCTTCACTCAACCTCTAAGGTAGCCCTTTCCTAGGCGGCTGCCAAAGGTGGCTTTCACACTTTCCAGGAGGTAGCTCTTTCTACCATGGTAGTAGCTTTCACGCTTCCCATGAGATAGCTCTTTCTCTTATTAGGGCATAACATGTATCCGACTTATGAGAGTAGCTACATACTTCATAGGTGGTAGCTCTTTCCACCCCAAATGCACAAATAAGAGCTAGAATAATATTCACAAGCTCACAAGTTTTTTTTTTTTTTAGCTACATAAAACTTCACAACTTACTAGAGTAGTACTAAACTAATCCTTAAAACTTCGAGTTCGAGTTTCCAAAAGATTTCAAGAGTGAGTAGTGCAAAAAGAGATAATCGAGCAAAAATTCCCTAAAAATTCAAGTGAAACAAGAGCATGATAGGATACAATGTTAAGAATTTTCCTAAACTCTAAGAATACAACCGTTGCAACTACGGTGAACCGCCATAGGCTACATGAGCAAAAGCAATTGAGTGCACAAGTAAAGGTGTGTACAAAGTGAACTCCCCTCCATACTTAAGTTGTACATTGTCCCCAATGTACGCATGCAAGCACAATAAAAGTGAAGAATTATAAAACAGTTAGTGTGGAAGTAGGCAATTGAAACATTACTCCCCTGAACTCCAAGTCTTGCGTTTGATGGAGCTAGGTGTATTAAGAGTTGAGTCTCAATTTATTGTGAAGCACACACGGTCCCATGACCGTGACTATGACTGTTCCTCAAAATCCTTACATCCAAGACCATCTGCGCGCACACACACAAGGTATTCAGTAACGCTCAATGAATAACAGAAATAAAACTTGAGTATATAAAGATAAAGCAATGAAATACAACTCGAGACAACATAAAGTAGCATAAAGATAAACTCAGAAGGAGGATCCTTTCTGAGTGCTACAAGTCCAAAATAAAAAGAAAATACAACTGAAAATCAAAATAAAATAAAACTACGACACCTCAGCGTTGGTGTCCTGTGGAGTAGCCTCTGGTGCTCCTGTAGGTGATGGGTTACCGCAAGTGCACGGGTCGTCAAGTAATACCCCTCACGCACGCGCGAGGGGGTCGTATTCCCAAGGGCCCGAGAAACTACCCTTACTTCCTCTTCGTATGATTGTTTGGCCGATCAAGTCAAGTGTTGTGCAAAAGAAAGTAAAAAGATGATTAACATGCAAATAAAGTGTTCTAAGGTAGAGGCAATGAACGAGGGATAAAGCAATATAAAGAGAGGGTCACGGATGAGGATTACCAAGGGGGCTACTAAAGTGCGGGGCTTGCCTTAACTAGCATGCAAATGGGTAGTTTGGACCGAGAAACCCGAAGTTAGACCAACCCGATGGTCACGGAAATTGGTCCCTAATCCGGTACAAGTATCGAATACGGAATTCCTTCCGCTCGAATCCTCACACGATTGCAAAGAGAGCAAAAGGTTTCTCAAGTTAGGGAGAAGACACAAACTAGGTCAACCCTAACAATTGGAGGGGTACAAATACCCGATGGTCACGGCGTATTCATACATGTATCCCTACCAAGCTTGGTGAGCCTAATACTAGGGCAATGGTCATGCTTCCTAGCATTATCTAAACAATGATACACAGAGTTCTCATGCATACCAAGCAATCAAATACACCAAACAAGGTTCACAAACAAGTCTCAAATGCATAAATCAAGTCAAGCAAGCATCCTACACAAGTTCACCCCCAAGGTTCACCTACATCCGGTGACCTTGGCGTTTAGTTTCCCATGAATACAAAATACACAAGAAAACACATCAAAACAACCAAATACATAGATGAGAACACCCCCTCAAAAGATAGAAGCCGAATGACGTTCCAAAGACGCCACCAAAGGGGTGGCTTCCCTTGTCGATTCTCCTCCAAACTAAGGATCAAGAGGATGGATCTCGTCGTATGTCGCTCTCCTCGTCGTTCTCTCCCCGAAAATGGCCTCCGACGGCAGCTCCTAGCTCAGATTTGAAGGTGGTGGCAAGTTAGCTCAAGACCTAGGGCTCCCCCCTCTTCAAAATGAACTAACTTTTCCTTTAAAAACCAATTCCAGCAACTTATGCGGGCTGGCATACGGGCCGACATACGGGCACTGTAGCACCCCGAGTTTCGTGTAAATTGTTACAGTGAGTGCTACAGTAAAATGCTACAGCACCTGCTACAGGAGCGTATACGGGCAGTCATATGCCCGTATGGGTGCCCGTATAAAACTCCAGAGTTAGCCGTTTTTCGCCAACTCTCGTGCTACAGGGCTGCTACAGTACTCCTACAGTACCAGAGACTCAAAAATGGTGTTTCCTTTGCTGATTTCTTCTAAAATCCCGTTGTCGAGCTCCCCATGGTATCTTTTGTACCTGTAACACGAAATAAACCAATTTAGACCGAAAACGGGCATTCGCATATATAAAAATACTCGAAAAGACAAAAAATACGTGCACATACATAAATAATACGTACAGTTAGGCATTTATCAAACATCCCCACACCTAAGCGTTTGCTTGTCCCCAAGCAAACAGACATGAAGAACAGGGGAACAACAGATAAATGACTAACTGGACGACCTCAAGCTCCACAGTAGAGGACCCCACTAGCACAGACAGAAGGAAGGACATATAATGAGTTGTTCTGTTGGCAACTGGGTATGGATGGTCCTGTTTCATCTAAAGTGCACTGGTGAGTGTGTGCTTACTTCCAACCTCATTCTCCATACTAGTCACTCCACGTACAATGAAAACGGCATTAACCTGCTAAAGATACCCTCAATACCCAGTTAAAAGTCCTTCGGGTCCTGAATGAAACTTTAGCTCTAAAGTGGTTGTGTAACAGATTCCAAGGGATACAGACAAGATACTATATGCTGTATTTACATATTTACAAAGTGGTTTTTTTTTTTTTTTTTTTTTTTTTTTCAAGTCCGACTAACGTAGACTGTACAAAAATCTTTCAGACGGATGCACATGCTGGCCAGGCACAAGAGCCACCCATCCTACTTGATTACAGCCCACATAGACGCATTCATGCTGTACTAGCAGAGGAATACTGTCATAGACTTCACTCTTTCTTTTTTTTTTTTTTTTTTAGATATATATATATATATACAATGTATCTCATATCCCCTGGTATAAAACCTGTTAAACGACTCCCTTGAGGCCAAAGAACAACAAAGAACCTCAAAGGCTCTTAAAAAGGTATTGAGCGTAGACTTTAGCAATTTAATGCCGGAAACATTGCAATGGATTAGTTGGAGTATATGAGGTGAAAGTAAATGTGCAAAGGTCTGTCGGTGCACTAACGATAAAGCAGGACCTCATGTAGGTATAGTGAAGAAATACAACTCATAATTGTCGAACCTTCATGCTAGGAAGTCCTAAACTAGGCATCATTGCTATCATAGGTACAACAAGCATGCAAATAACAGTAAAGCACTCCATCCCCACACCTAGAATCGTACATTGTCCCTAATGTACATGAATCAGCAGAACATGGTGATAAATATATGCAACAAGAATAAGGAGATGAAGCAAGGAGACTTCCCCAATTGGTTGATGCCGTGAATCCAAGGTGAAAACACATAGGGAAAGTCACTGGGGCCATGGAGTGTGAAGCATCTTCAACGATCAGTCCTGAAAACACAGGAAATGCATCACAACTCGATAAATAAATAGGGAGAGTGAACAAATAAAGTCCAAACTACATAAATAAAAAGAAATAGTTTAGTAGGACCGAAACCCTAACTAACTGAACCATATAACACACACCAAAATAAGTCTAAATGCGCAAAAACAAAATACAAACAACAAGAAAAATAAAAAATAAAAACTGAAAGCAGGTGTCACACGTCTACTGGTCCGGTGGAGGTGGTGAGGTGATAAGTGCTTGTGTTATAGTATCGTGAAGCGCTATTATCTTACATTAAGCATACCTTTTATCAGGTTTTATCACTAAATGTGTGCATTTGTGTTCTCTTGTGCATTGAAGGTATTGTGGAGCCTAATTGGATAAAAAGAATGAAATTAGGTCGCGTTCGCCAATGTTGGGATGTTCTCGGACCAAGCAAGGAACGAAGCACGTATTTGGACTTGTGGATGTGTGCCAACCTCTTTTGGAGGGGCACAAAGGCAGTCACATTCACAACAAGTCCAATCCGTGTTACTTAGGAGAATCTCGCGAAAGAAGAAGACTTGAAGCAATCGGCGCGACCTACCGTTGCTTGTGTGCCCAAGTAATGGCCTCGATGAAGAACAATGGACCCGGGAGGCGTTTCGGCAAGTTACCAAGCCTGTTCAGCTGAAGATTAGTGTTCCAGAGAAGTCACACGGGCGTGTGGAAATTCCACACGGCCGTGTGAGCCATTTTCCAGCCAGACAGAGAAGTCACACGGGCGTGTGGAAATTCCACACGGCCGTGTGTTTTGCACTTTCAGCCATCCAGTGAAGACACACGGGCGTGTGGAAATTCCACACGGCCGTGTGAAATTAATTTTTCAGCCGAGACAGAAGCTTCACACGGGCGTGTGGAAATTCCACACGGCCGTGTGAAGCCCCCGATAAGTCCAATTTTAAAGCCGCGATTCAACAATATAAAAGGGGATTTTTGCAACCTTTTGAGGGATCTTTCGACCTATCTTTTCCCCAACTTTCTGGAGTGCGGCTAGGGTTTCGGAGAGGGTTTCGTGGAGGTTCTAGCGCGTCGTCGGCATCGATTTCGAGGTTCGACGTTTGCACAAGACCACGGCCACACCAATTCGAGGGGGTTTTTTCATTGATGTCTATGTTTTATGCTTTATTTCTCACGTTGATGAACATGTATAGCTCTATGAGGAGCTAAACCCCTCGTGGGGTATTCGGACTTGTAAACTTTAGGGTTTCTTATGTTTCTTTGACATTGATTATTATGCTTTCCATCGTTGATGAATAAAATTGAGTTTTTAATCTTGATTATCCTTTCATATTGTTTTCCCTTAAACGTGACATTAGGGTTGAGAGCAATCTAGGCTTTCCTTTGGAGGTGTGACAACTCCTATAGGATTAGACTACTCAAGATTAAAGAGGGTTGAGAGGGAGAGTTGTGAGGTAGCAATGTACCCCTTTCCCCTTCGATGTGATTTCTCCCTACCTCCGATTCCTTGATTTAATAGCGGTCAAAATAGAGTGAAGCAATAGGTAGATAAACTCCCCTAGGGCTTAATTACGCAAGTAATACAGTGGAGGGTTGTAGTGAATCCTATTTGCTGGGGCTCAATCTAGACTAGGGTTCTTCCACCTGGACCAAAGGGTTAGAATTACGTATAGGAACAGGTTTAATCACTAGGAATCCCTAGAGCATAATGCAACTCCACATAGTGTGAGGTTTAGGTAGATGGACTCCCCTGGGGCTCAGTCATCTAGGTGACAGAGTGAAGGGTGTTGTGAATCCTAACACCGGGGCATAGTGTTGGAGTTAGTCACGGTTGTCCTTAGGTTTGGGACCGTGAGTCTTAGGATATCCTCGACTCAATTGACATCAATAGGAGAGTATAATATCATAGTCTTGCACTTGAAACATAGACCCTAGAGGTAGCTTGTCCGGATACCCCCCTTTACTCATTGTTAGTCCTTCTCGATTTTCCTACTTGCACTTCTTTCTTCCATCTCTCTATTTAGTTTATTGCTTTGCATTATTTTCACTCATCAATCTTATTATCGTTCTCCGTATTCTGCATAGCTTAATTAGTGAAACCTTATATTCTATCTCCCTATTCCCTGTGGATTCGACTACCTTCTCACCAAGGTAAATTTATTACTTCGACAAACCCGTGCACTTGCGGGATACACGCAAGGGGTCGTGTCATGAGGCCATGCGTGTGGTTGTGGCGGATGAAGTGCCGGCAGATGAGGAGGAGCTGCGCAGGTGTGTGAGGATCTCAGCAACGCTGCTCTCAATGCGGCTCTGTCCTCTCTCAAGTGTCCGCAGCTGCTGCTGAACCTCGAGACGAAACTTCGCAAACCTAGCCTCAAGAGATGATGTGCTAGCACCAGTGTCGGGTTCAGGTTCGGGAGTAGACTCTGACTCGGAGTCAGATCCTGCCTCAGAATGCGACTCAGGGTCTCGTGATGTACCTTCTGCCGGGCACTTTAGGTGATAAGTGTTCCCAGATCGCAGAACCATACCCATAGAAAGCAAGGTCGGCAGTCCAAGTGGGGTGACAGTCCCCACAACTTGCATGCCCCGGGTGAGCTCGATCAAACCAAGGCCCTTGATCAGACGTGTAACGTACGGGCCAGCAAAAATCATCCCGAGGCGGGTCGAGGTCCCCTGGTGGGTGAAAAAGTCGGCAAGAAGGTAGCCTAGATGGATGGGGTAACGCTCTATGATGCTATAGAGCATCAGCAGGTCGGTGCGAGTTACCACCCCCATAGAGTTAGCTCGACCGCTCACACTCCTGGATAGCAAAGCTTGAATGTACCTGTGAGCAGGCGACGCCATCGTGGACGCCTTCATGGATGATGTGCACGCGATGGACTTCCAAAAAGATCTATGGATGGTTGGGTGTGGAAAGTCTCGCGGCAAATTTTTGAATTCCGGAGTGTGAATGTCATCATCCGAGTAAAGGCCAAGATAAAAGGCAAACTTGTCTTGAGACATCTTGTGCTTCTTGCCGAATACCCTAAATGAAACAAAGCCGGCCTGTCCTGTGTAGGGGTTTGGGCAATATGTCTCAATCGAACTAAGGACCTCCAATGTTACCTCCTTGTAAGTGGGTTCATCAATCTCCAAAATCTTATCCCAACCACCAAGCGAAATGTATTCCCGGATGGCATGATCAAGGTTCAACACCCTCAAAGACTCCCAATCAATCTTGCGAACAATGCCAAACTTCTTCCTCGACAAAAGAGCATAACGTGCTTTGTGGGTTTCGTTGGTGAACCTTGGCTCGTGCGTGGGCGGCGGAGAGCTCCTCCGGGGTCTCTTTGAAGCCACATGCTTGGTCGGCATCCCTACAAGACCATACAAGCTTCATCAAATCAAAAATATATGAAAAAAATACTCAATGGAATCAAGGGGCTGAAATCTAAGTATTGCTACAGTAAACTCGGGAAAATTTTTGCAAGAGTCTCTTCTTGTAAAAGTAGCAAACAAATTTTACAAACCTTGAAATTAACCATAAACAATCACAAGAAACAATCACAACCACATTCCCATGAAAATCAGCCCAAAGACAAAAAGAAAAAGCCCTAGAAAAGGAGAGATATGAAACTTACTTCAAACTAGGGCACCAAAGTGAAAATGGAGTGGAAATCGGCTAAAAACTCGATAAAGCTTCGCAAATCTTCCAAAAACTTGATCTCTAGGATGAGGAGAGTCTTCTTGTGCAAAAAGAATGAAGGGAAATGGTGGAGAAATGAGGAGGAGAAGGAAAGGAAATGATGAGAAGATGAGTGAATAGTGCACAAAATGGGGATTGAAAGGGTTTTAATCAATTCAGCCAACCATACGGGCAAGTATATGCCCGTATGGTTGCCCGCACACTTTTCTGGATGCATTCTGTGCAGCCATACGGGCAGGCATATGGGCGTATGCCTGCCCGCATAGATTGCTGGAATTTTCTATATGCTCAAGAAATGGGCTGTTTTCAGGATTTTCATCAAGTACTCATCCAAACACCCTAAAAACTCATGGAAAACAAAGCCGAAACCACAAACAACCATTCAAAACATGAAATTTGAAACATCTTAATGAATTAAAAATTAAAGAACACATGACAACCATTGAAGATCATGATCAAAAATATTGAGAAAGATAGCTAAACAATTACAAACATACATCTAAAAAGCAAAGAACAACAAGCACTAACACTTCAAAAATACGAAAAACAATGAAACGCACCAACTAAAAATACGAAAATGAACTTGCAAGGAATTCAAATGCTTGGGTTGCCTCCCAAGAAGCGCTTGTTTAACGTCTTTAGCTCGACGCCTCTTACCTTAACATCATGGTGGATCAAAGTGAGTCGAATTACCTCCATCCTTGTGTAAAATGTTGTTACCCGAGAAATAGTGTTTCAACCGGTGCCCATTGACCTTAAAGGTTCCCAATTATGAATGAGATATCTCGACGGCACCGTGAGGAAACACTTGAGTGACGGTGTAGGGGCCATGCCATCGTGATTTTAACTTCCCGGGGAATAATTTTAATCTTGCATTGAAAAGTAGTACTTGGTCCCCGGTTTGGAAACACTTGGCTCGTTTAATGTGCCGGTCATGGTATTCCTTCATTTTCTCCTTGTACCTTATTGATGTGTCATACGCCAAGGACCGCCATTCCTCTAACTCATTTAATTGGAGTTTTCGCTTGCGACCACACAAATGAGGATCAAAGTTAAGTTGCTTTATGGCCCAATAAGCCTTGTGTTCAAGTTCAACCGGCAAGTGGCAAGTCTTTCCATAGACCAATCTATATGGTGTTGTCCCAATAGGTGTCTTGTAGGCGGTTCTATATGCCCAAAGTGCATCATCAAGTTGGTCGCCCCAATCCCTCCTGTGGTGACTCACTGTTTTCTCAAGGATGCGCTTCAATTCCCTATTTGATACCTCCACTTGACCACTGGTTTGTGGGTGATAAGCAGTTGAGATTCTATGAGACACACCGTATCGTTTCAGAACCTTCTCAAACTGAGAGTTGCAGAAATGAGTGCCTCGGTCACTAATGATTGTTCTAGGTGCTCCGAACCGGGAAAATAATTTTCTTAGGAATTTCACAACAACTCGTGCATCACACGATGGAAGGGCCCGTGCTTCCACCCACTTGGAGACATAGTCCACTGCCACCAGGATATATTTGTTGCCCTGCGAGCTAGGAAACTGCCCCATGAAGTCGATTCCCCAAACATCAAATACTTCTCATGCTTAATTCCATGATTGAGGCATTTCCTCTCTTTTTGAGATATTACCCGTTCTCTGGCACCTGTCACAATGTTGCGCCAATGTTTGTGCATCTTGGAACATAGTCGGCCAATAGAACCCCGCATCGAGGGCTTTCCTAGCAGTCCGGTTCCCACTATAATGACCACCTGTCGGCCCAGAATGGCAATGCTTCAAGATATCTTGCCCTTCCTCTAGTGAAACACACCTTCTGACAGTCTGATCTGAGCAAACCCTGAATAAATGGGGGTCCTCCCAAATATAATATTTCAGGTCGGCAAAGAATTTCTTCCGTTGTTGGTGAGTGAGCTACTTAGGAAATGTTTTCGCAGCTAGAAAGTTGGCAAAGTCGGCAAACCACGGGGTTTCATCTGTTTTTACCACCTGAATACTACATAATTGTTCTCCAGGAAATGAATCATTGATTTTTCTCTTTTCCAATACGTCATCATTGGGACCCTCAAGGCGGGAGAGATGGTCAGCAGCAAGGTTTTCTGCCCCTTTTTTATCTCTTATCTCCAAGTCAAATTCCTGAAGAAATAGCACCCAGCGGATCAGTCGCGGCTTGGCATCCGACTTGCTCAAAAGATACTTTAGGGCAGAATGGTCTGTGTAAACAATCACCTTGGACAACACCAAGTATGACCGGAACTTGTCAAATGCAAAGACCACCGCCAGCAATTCTTTCTCGGTAGTGGTATAGTTTTCTTGAGCATCATTCAAAGTTTTACTTGCATAGTAGATAGGATGAAAGTGTTTGTCCCTTCGTTGCCCAAGCACTGCACCCACAGCATAGTCACTCGTATCACACATCAGCTCAAATGGTAAACTCCAGTCAGGGGAAACCCTGATTGGTGCTTCTACTAATTTCTTCTTGAGGGTTAAGAAGGCATTCATGCAATCACTATCGAATTCAAAAGGAGTATCCTTCTCCAACAGTTTTGTCAATGGTCGGGCGATGGAAGAGAAGTCTTGCACAAATCTTCTGTAAAACCCAGCATGTCCTAGGAAGCACCTGATTGCCTTCACTGAAGTTGGAGGAGGAAGTTTTTCAATAGTAGCGACCTTTGCCTTATCCACTTCAATCCCCTGTTTTGAAATTTTGTGTCCCAGGACAATGCCATCCTTGACCATAAAATGACATTTCTCCCAACTAAGCACCAGATTTGTTTCTTCACATCTACTCAGGACTCGTTCAAGGTTGTTGAGGCATAGATCGAACGAGTCACCGAACACGGAGAAGTCATCCATAAACACTTCCATAATGTCTTCTACCATGTCATCAAAGATGGCCATCATACACCTCTGAAAAGTGGCCGGCGCATTGCAAAGTCCAAAAGGCATCCGCCGGTAAGCGAAAGTACCATAAGGACAAGTGAAAGTAGTTTTCTCTTGATCTTCTGGAGCTATAGGAATTTGAAAATATCCAGAGAAACCGTCGAAGAAATAATAGTAGGAGTGGCCGGCAAGTCGCTCAAGTATCTGATCAATGAAGGGTAGGGGGAAATGATCTTTCCTTGTAGCATCATTAAGCTTTCTGTAGTCTATGCAAACCCTCCATCCTGTTACCGTTCTGGTAGGTATCAATTCATTCTTCTCATTGGTCACGACTGTCATACCCCCCTTCTTGGGTACTACTTGAACTGGACTCACCCATGCACTGTCAGAAATGGGGTAAATAATGCCCGCATCAAGGAGCTTGATGACTTCATTCTTTACTACCTCTTTCATGTTAGGGTTCAATCTTCGTTGGGGTATTGCCAAAGGCTTGTGATTGTCTTCCATAAGAATTTTGTGAGTGCAGAATGATGGATTGATCCCCCTTAATATCAGTGATTTTCCAAGCAATTGCCTTCTTGTGTTTCTTTAGTACATCCAGGAGCATGTCCTTCTGTTGTCTGGTCAAGTTTACTGCAATGATAACAGGGAGTGAAGAATTTTCCCCCAAGAAAGCATACTCTAGATGGTCCGGTAGTTGCTTCAATTCCAGTTCAGGGGGTTCTTCAAGCGATGATTTCAATCTCCCATAATTGCTCAAATCATCCTTTTCAACTCTCTGATCTTCCATTTCAGATGAACTATCATTCCCCGAGCTGTCTTCCATTTCATGTTGTTCTACTTCAACTGAATTCATGTGCTCCTCCTGTAAATAGTCCTTTCCTTCTGAACTCTCCGACCCTGTTCGATCTGAGTTATTCTCTGTCCAATTGTTGACGGGATTGAGCAGGTAGCTAGAGGGTCCAAAAGACTGTACCAGATTTACCCTTTCAATCTGCATATACTGTTGGAGAATGGACTCAGTGTGGTGATTTTCTGTGGTAAAGCTGGTTGAGTCTTCATAGTGCTGCCTCCTCCACTGATCATCATACAAGCTTGGAGGGTTCCATGTAGTCCCTGCGCTTGAGTAGTAAAGGTGCGCCTCCTGAGACTGATAATAATTGCTCCAGTCACCTGATGAAGACATGGTTAAATGATAGATAAGAGATATTTACAAAATAAAAGGAATGAAACAAAATATATCTACGGTGGTGAAAAGCACAAAACAAAATATTGGCCAAATCAACCAACTCTAAGTTTTCCGGATATTTCTCGTGGGTCCCCGGCAACGACGCCAAAAACTTGATGGGTTAACGCAAGTGCACGGGTCGTCAAGTAATACCCCTCACGCACGCGCGAGGGGGTCGTATTCCCAAGGGCCCGAGAAACTACCCTTACTTCCTCTTCGTATGATTGTTTGGCCGATCAAGTCAAGTGTTGTGCAAAAGAAAGTAAAAAGATGATTAACATGCAAATAAAGTGTTCTAAGGTAGAGGCAATGAACGAGGGATAAAGCAATATAAAGAGAGGGTCACGGATGAGGATTACCAAGGGGGCTACTAAAGTGCGGGGCTTGCCTTAACTAGCATGCAAATGGGTAGTTTGGACCGAGAAACCCGAAGTTAGACCAACCCGATGGTCACGGAAATTGGTCCCTAATCCGGTACAAGTATCGAATACGGAATTCCTTCCGCTCGAATCCTCACACGATTGCAAAGGGAGCAAAAGGTTTCTCAAGTTAGGGAGAAGACACAAACTAGGTCAACCCTAACAATTGGAGGGGTACAAATACCCGCTGGTCACGGCGTATTCATACATGTATCCCTATCAAGCTTGGTGAGCCTAATACTAGGGCAATGGTCATGCTTCCTAGCATTATCTAAACAATGATACACAGAGTTCTCATGCATACCAAGCAATCAAATACACCAAACAAGGTTCACAAACAAGTCTCAAATGCATAAATCAAGTCAAGCAAGCATCCTACACAAGTTCACCCCCAAGGTTCACCTACATCCGGTGACCTTGGTGTTTAGTTGCCCATGAATACAAAATACACAAGAAAACACATCAAAACAACCAAATACATGGATGAGAACACCCCCTCAAAAGATAGAAGCCGAATGACGTTCCAAAGACGCCACCAAAGGGGTGGCTTCCCTTGTCGATTCTCCTCCAAACTAAGGATCAAGAGGGTGGATCTCGTCGTATGTCGCTCTCCTCGTCGTTCTCTCCCCGAAAATGGCCTCCGACGGCAGCTCCTAGCTCAGATTTGAAGGTGGTGGCAAGTTGGCTCAAGACCTAGGGCTCCCCCCTCTTCAAAATGAACTAACTTTTCCTTTAAAAACCAATTCAAGCAACTTATGCGGGCTGGCATACGGGCCGACATACGGGCACTGTAGCACCCCGAGTTTCGTGTAAATTGTCGCAGTGAGTGCTACAGTACCTGCTACAGTGTTGTTGCTACAGGAGCGTATACGGGCAGTCATATGCCCGTATGGATGCCCGTATAAAACTCCAGACTTAGCCGTTTTTCGCCAACTCTCGTGCTACAGTACTTCTACAGTACCAGAGACTCGAAAATGGTGTTTCCTTTGCTGATTTCTTCTAAAATCCCGTTGTCGAGCTCCCCATGGTATCTTTTGTACCTGTAACACGAAATAAACCAATTTATACCGAAAACGGGCATCCGCATATATAAAAATACTCGAAAAGACAAAAAATACGTGCACATACATAAATAATACATACAGTTAGGCATTTATCAGTAGGCTCTACTGGTGTGGGTGGATCAGCTGTTGATGGAGCTGGTGAAGGTGGTGGAGTAGGGGCCCGAGGCTGGACCACAAATGGTGATCACACGGCCTTCTCAAGTAATCGCTGAATCGTGTCAAGCCGTGCCATCGTCTCTGCGTTCTGTGTGGTCTGGGTGGCTCTCAGCTCTGCCACCTCTGTCTATAGTACACCCACAGCACTCTCGAGGCGCTCGAATCTGTCTTGGCCTTGAGATGGAGAGAAGATAGGCACTTGAGGTGGCTCCGGTGCTGTGGGTGATGCCTCAGCCTCTGCTTGTCCTGGGGTTGGCTCTAATGCTGCCTGTGACCCCTCGGCCTGCTCGGGCTCTGAGTGGGGGATAATCAAGGTGTAGACTCCTGGTCTTGATCTATGGATCATCCCCATCTATCTCAATGTCTCCATACTGAGGGGGGCTGGTACACTGGTCTTCTCCACCCCTCTGATAGCATCTAGTAGTCGCATCCCTATGAGCAACCTGGTAATGTAGGGGCCTGAGAAAATCACTCCGACCAGGGGATACTGTTTCTGGTTACGCAGGTACTCAGCTACTAGATGCCCCAGGTGGAGCGGTACTCCCTGCACCATGGAGTATAGATATACTAGCTCCTGTTAGCTCAGGACTTCAGCGCTATTCCCTCGGCCACTGATGGACCTGCTCATAACTGCATGTAGGTATCTGTAGGCAGGTTTGGAAAGGCAAGACGCCTTGGAGACACCTGGTTCGTATTGTCATTCCCCGCACAATGCCCTATAGTCTGTGGCCAAGCCCTCGTACTCCTCAGTCCTGGTGTAAGCCTCGTCGTATAAACCCAACCGCACTGAAAATAGGCTCACACTCATGCTATAGCTCTGACCTAGTGCCAGAAACTATATAGTGTCGACGTCTGTGAAGCTGGTTGACATGACCCCTTGCGTGTATCCCGCAAGTGCACGGCCTTGTCGAAGTAATAAACTTACCCTGGTGAGTGGGTAGTCGAATCCACAGGGAATAGGGATTTAAAACACAAGAATTTGCTAATTAGTTGTGCGATATAAGAGAGTGATAATCGAATTAGTGAGTAGAGTACGAAATCAATTATACTAAAAGACAGGAATTTAAACAGAGAGATGGAAGACGAGAAAAGCAAGTAGGAGTTATGAAAGAAAGACTAGCAATGGATGAAATAGAGTATCCGGACAAGCTACCTCTAGGACTTATGCTTCTAGTGCAAGACTATGCTATTATACTTTTCCTATTGACATTTAATTGAGTCAAGGATATCCTTAAACTCACGGTCCCAAAACTTAAGATCAACCCTGACTAAACCCATCATTATGTCCCGGCATTAGGATTCACTACGACCCTTGACTCTTGTTGACCTGTCAACTAAGCCCCAGGGGAGTCTATATTCCTAACCCTAACACTACGTAGGATTGCTTTAAGCTCTAGGGATTCCTAGTGATAAAACCTGTTCCTCTATGTAGTTCTAACCCTTTGGTCCAGGTGGAAGAACCCTAGTCTAGATGGAGCCCTAACACTCTATCTTGACCGCTAATTAACCAAGGAAACGGAGGTAGAGAGAAATCACACCGGATGGAAAAGGGGTACATCGCTACCTCAAAACTCTCCCTCTCAACCCTCTTCAATCTTAAGAAGTCTAACCCTATAGGAGTTGTCACACCTCTAAAGGGTAACCTATATTGCTCTCAACCTTAGTGTCACGGCTAAGGGAAAAACAATAGCACAAGATAATTAAAATTGAAACTCGATTTATTTATCAATAATGGAAAAGCACAATAGCAATGTGATAGAAACATAAGAATCCTAGGGTTTTACAAGTCCGAATACCCACGAGGGGTTTAGCTCCTCCTGGAGCTATACATGTTCATCAAAATATAAAAGAAAGTATAAATAAAAAGAATTGATGAAAACCCCCTCGCGTATGGTGTGGCCGTGGTCTTGTGCGGCCGTCGGACGTCGGTGACGATGCCGATGATGTGTTCCAAACCTCCACGAAGTCCTCTCCGAAACTCTAGCCACACTACCCAGAAGTTGGGGCGAAAATTAGGTCAAAAGATGTCTCAAAAGTCTCCAAAATCGGGCTTTTATAATGCTAAGTGCGGCTTTAAATTTTGGACTTATCGGGACTTCACACGGCCGTGCGGAATTAACACACGGACGTGTGAAGTTTCTGTCTGCTGAAAAATTAATTCACACGGCCGTGTGTTAATTCCACACGGCCGTGTGAATTCTCTGGAATTCTGAAATTCTGCCGAAAGTGAACAGTAGCTTGCTATAGTGTTTTTACTGCAGTAACAAGCTACAGTGCTGCTGCAATACTCTCCGAAACGCTCCCGTATCCGTCATTCTTCATTGAGGCCATTGTATTGGGCACACAATCAATGGTAGATCGTGCCGATTGCTTCAAGTCTCCTTCTTGGTGAAGTTCTCCTAAGCAACACGAGTTAGACTTATTGTGAATGTGACTGCCTTTGTGACCCTCCAAAGGAGGTTGGCACACACTCACAAGTCTAAGCTCGTGCCTTGTTCCTTGCTTGGTCCGAAAACCTCCCAACAACGGCGAACACGATCTAACTTCGTTCTTTTTCTCCAAATTGGCTCCATAAAACTACAATACATAAGAATACACAAATGCACACAATTTAGTGGTAAAATCTGATAAAAGATATGCTTATTGGAAGATAATAACGCTTTGCATTACTATACTACGAGCACTTATCACTGGTATACCCTCTCTCAAACTCGAAAGAAGCCAGTACCTCTAGTGTCAGTGTGCGGATTATTGGTTCTCTGATGACAGTAAACGGTCCCAGCCCCCTACTGTCACTAACCCCTCAACCTCGCTGGCTAGCTCGTCTCCTGACTGTATCCCTCGAATTGTGCTGATGTCTAGGATCCTAGATTGTCCAAAATGTAGCTGTGACAATCGCTTGAACCACTCCCGATGCTCTGGTAATGGGAAATCCACCTCTTCGGTGGGCGAGGTAGGCTCATGTGGCCGCTTCCCTACCGATTTCCTAGACCTAGAAGCCATATCTCCAAAGTTGCAAAAGAAAATAGTTAAAAACAGTTCAAGAACATAATCTACAGAATTCCACACGACCGTGTGGAGCTTCTAGCGGATAGAGCGCCACCACTGTGGGGGCTAAAAATCAAAATTTACATTCAAATTCATTCTAAATGCAATATAAACATGTTCACATATATGTTAAGCATTCAAAACAAGCGAAATAATCGAAAAGAACGAATTGAATCAAGATTTGGTGACGAAAAGAGGGGGAGAGAGCTTACCTATGGTGTGGAGTGAGAAATCTAAGAAATCAGCCGGAAAACTCAATGAAACCTCAGTAAATCACCAAGAGAAGGTCGGGAGAGAGAGAGAGAGAGAGAGAGAGAGAGAGAGAGAGAGAGAGAGAGAGAGTCGGGGAGAAGTTTGCAGTAAAAACAATCGAGGCACGAGTGAAATCCAAAAGAAAACGCGCGGCTTTTGAAGTTCTGGGAATCTACACGGCCGTGTGGAATTTCTACACGGCCGTGTGGAATTTCCACACGGCCGTGTGAGACTCCCACAAGGCTGTGTGAGACTCCCACAAGGCTGTGTGCCTTCACACGGCCGTGTGGAATTTCCACACTTAATCTCTGAACCGAGAGCTTAAGTTCTGCAGGTTTTCACACGGCCGTGTGGAAATTACACACGGCCGTGTGCCCCTTCTGAGATTTTTCACAGGGGCAAGGTCACACCACTGTGGCTTCTTTGGTTGAGCCCTAGATGGTAACACACCCCCGTGTGTTAATTCCACACGGCCGTGTGTTTTCTCTGGTTAACTTGGAAAAATTCACAGACTTTCACAAAATTTCAAAAACAGATATATGATAGTTAGAGCCTGTGGAAACTATCAAAACACGACCAGATAACATGGAAAACATGCTTAACCGACTCAAACTTCATCAATAATCATTTAGGCACATGAAAACGTCAAAAATCCACAATAAAATCACAGCATATGCACATGAAGATCAGGACACCAACACTAAAACTTTTATTCAACCTAAAACTAAACTAAGTCCTAGAAAAACTGTCAAACCTTGGGTTGCCTCACAAGAAACGCTTGTTTAACGTCACTTAGCTTGACGTACCTGTCTTACCTTACAGGGGTTCATGAATGAAGGTTGCCTTCTTTCCTACGATCTGAAAGCATGCAATACATAATTTTTGTAGAATAGAGGGAGAGTTAGCGATTTTGTTATCACACAAGGGTGAACCACCTTTACTCCGTTCTTGCTCATCCCCATTGTTCTTGGGTCTTTTCGTGTGGTGCCTCTTCGCTCTCTTCATTTTTCTCCTCTTCTTCTTCATGAGTCTCGGGTCTGGCTTGACTTCCTTCTCGACTAGACCAAGTGAAAGCACTTCTTCTTTGATCTCCAAGTCTTGGTCCGGTCATCCTTCATACGGATTCGGGTTCAACATTTCCTGCACATAATCATCAATTAGTTCATCGGTGGTGTAAAGAAAATATAAAGTATCATCAAAGTCAAGAGAATGTCTCATGGCTTCGGCTAGGCGGTATGTCAGCTTGTCATCTCCAACTTGTAATGTGAGCTCCCCGCCATCCATGTCTATCAAAGCGTTAGAAGTGCGCAAGAAGGGCCTTTGATAAGTGCTCGTGTTATACTAATGCGAAGTGTTATTATCTTGCAATGAGCATTAATTTAATCAGATTTTATCACTAAAAAGTGTGCAATTGTTTACTTTTGTGCATTGTAGGGTTGTGAAGATAAAATGAAGGAAAGGAACGAAATTAGGTCGTGTTTGCCATTGTTGGGAAGATTTTCGGACCAAGCAAGGAGCAAGGCGTGAGCATAGACTTGTGAGTGTGTGCCAACCTCCTTTGGGGGGGCACAAAGGCAGTCACATTCACAATAAGTCTAACTCATGCCAACAATGAGAACTTCACCAATTAGGCGATTCGAAGCAATCGGCACGATCTACCATTGATTGTGTGCCCAATTCAACGGCCTCGATGAAGAACGATGAATCCGGGAGCGTTTCGGCACAATTACTGCAGTAGTACTGTAGCAAATCATTGTAGAAAAACACTGTAGCAAATTACTGTTCACAGTCGGCCGAAAATCAGAATTCCAGAAACTTCACACGGGCGTGTGGAAATTCCACATGGCCGTGTGAAATCCCGTTTTCAGCAAATTTAAAGCCACGACTCCATATTATAAAAGCCTGATTTGGAGACTTTTTGATATATCTTTTGACCTATTCTTCTCTCCAACTTCTGGGAATGCGGCTAGGGTTTTGGAGAGGACTTCGTGGAGGTTTAAAGCGCTTCATCGGCATCGTCACCGACGTCCGGCAGCCACACAAGAGCACGGCCACACCATACGCAAGGGGGTTTTCATCTATGTCTTTACTTTGTGTTTTATTTCATACATTGATGAACATGTATAGCTCCACGAGGAGCTAAACCCCTTGTGGGTATTCGGACTTGTAAATTCTAGGGTTATCATGTTTCTTTGACATTGTTATTATGCTTTTCCATTATTGATGAATAAGAATTGAGTTTCAATGTTGATTTTATTTTGCTATTGTTTTCCCTTAGATGTGACACTAGGGTTGAGAGCAATCTAGGTTTTCCTTTGGAGGTGTGACAACTCCTATAGGATTAGACTATTCAAGATTGAAGAGGGTTGAGAGGGAGAGTTGTGAGGTAGCGATGTACCCCTTTCCCTTCCGGTGTGATTTCTCCCTACCTCCGTTTCCTTGATTTATTAGCGTTCAAGATAGAGTGAAGTGCTAGGTAGATAAACTTCCCTGGGGCTTAATTACACGAGTAACAGAGTGAAGGGTTGAAGTGAATCCTATGCACTGGGGCTTAATCTAGACTAGGGTTCTTCCTCCTGGACCAAAGGGTTAGAACTACACATAGGAACAGGTTTAATCACTAGGAATCCCTAGAACTTAATGCAATCCCACGTAGTGTGAGGTTTAGGTAGATGTACTCCCCTAGGACTTGATCGTGCGGGCGATAGAGTGAAGAATTGTTGTGAATCTTAATACCGGGGTATAATGGACTCCCTTGGGGTTAGTTGATAGGTCAACGAGAGTTAATGGTCATAGTGAAACCTAATGCTGGGGCATAATGTTGGAACTAGTCATGGTTGACCTTAGGTTTGGGGCCGTGTGCTTAATGATTTCCACAATTCAATTAGACATCAATTAGAGGGTATAATACTAGTTTTGCACTAGAAGCATTAGTCCTAGTGGAAACTTTATCCGGGTACCCCATCTTTATATCGATCACCTCTCACTATGTGGAATTGCTTTAAGTTCTATGGATTCCTAGCAATTAACCGTGTTCCTATGTATAGTTCTAACCCTTTGGTCTAGGTGGAAGAACCCTAGTTTCAATTATGTCCCAGCACTAAGATTCACTTCAACCCTTCACTCTGTTGCTCGCACAACTAAGCCCTAGGGGAGTTTTTCCCCTAACACCTGACTCTATCTCGACCACGAATAAATCATGGAACATGGAGGTAGGGAGAATCATATGGGAGGGGAAAGGGGACGTTCCGCTACCTCCCGATTCACCCTCTCAACCCTCTTCAATCATAAGTAGTCTAATCCTATAGGAGTTGTCATGCCTCCAAAGGATAACCTAGATTGTCCTCAACCCTAGTGTCACGGTTAAGGGAAAACAATAACAAAAATAAATTAAGATTGAAACTCAATTTTATTCATCAATAATGGAAAAGCATAATAGTAATGTCAAAGAAACATAAAAATCTTAGGGTTTACAAGTCCCAATACCCACAAGGGGTTTAGCTCCTCATGGAGCTATACAAATCAATCAAAATAATAATAAGAACAGAAATTGAATGCATAGATGAAAACACCCATGTGTGGGGTGTGGCCGTGGTCTTGTGCGGCCATCGGACTTATTTATATACACAAAGTAAGGAAGTAGTAGCTTCACTCAACCTCTAAGGTAGCCCTATCCTAGGCTACCGCCAAAGGTGGCTTTCACACTTTTGAGGAGATAGCTCTTTCTACCGGGGTAGTAGCTTTCACGCTTCACATGAGATAACTATTTCTCTCATTAGGGCATAACTTGTATTGACTTATGAGAGTAGCTACATACTAATATAGGAGGTAGCTCTTTCCACCCCAAATGCAAAGCTAAACTAATATTCACAAGCTCACAAGTTTTTTTTTTTTAGCTGCATAGAACTTCAAAACTTACTAAAGTAACACTAAACTAGTCCTTAAAACTTCGAGTTTGAGTTTCCAAAAGATTTCAAGAGTGAGTAGTGCAATAAGAGGTAATCCAGCAAAAATCCCCTAAAATTCAAGTAAACTAGAGCATGATAGGATACAATGTTAAAAATTATCCTAAACTCTAAGAATACAACTGTTGCAATTAAGGTGAACAGCCACAGGCTACATGAGCATAAACAGTTAAATGCACAAGTAAAGGTGTGTGCAAAGTGAACACCCCCCCCCACACACACTAAAGATGTACATTATCCCCAATGTACGCTTGAAAGCACAATAAAATAAAAAGTTGTAAAACAATTAGTGTGGAAGTAGGCAATTGAAACATTACTCTCCTGAACTCCAAGTGTTGCATTTGGTGGAGCTAGGATCATTGAGAATTGAGTCTCAATGGGTGGTGAAGCATGCATGGTCCCATTACCATGGCTATGAGTATTCCTTAGAATCCTTCCATCCAAGACCATCTGCGTACACACACACAAGGGTTCAGTATAGCTCAAGAAAAACCAAAATAAAGCTCGAGTATATAAAAATATAGAAATGAAATACAACTCGAGACAAAAGAAAGCAACATAAAGATAAACTCAGAAGGAAGATCCTTTCTGAGTACTACAAGTCCAAAATATAAAAGAAAGTACAACTGAAATCAAAATAAAAATAAAACTACGACGCCTCAGCGTCGGTTTCCAGATCTGGAGCCTCTAGTGCTGCTGAAGGCTCCGAAACTGCTGGTGGATCTGCTGCTAATGGAGGAGGAGATGATGATAGTGGAGTGGAAGCTCAGGGTCAGACCACGAAAGATGATGTCATGGCTTGCTTAAGTAACTGCTGAACAATGTCTAATCGAGCCATGACCTCAGTATACTGTGCTGCCTGTGCAGCCCTGATCTCGACAAACTCTGTTTGCAGAATACCCACAGCACTCTCGAGGCACTCGAATCTGTCCTAGCCTCGAGATGAAGAGAAGATCCGCATTGGAGGTGACTCCGGTGCTGTGGGTGGTGCCTCAGCTTCTGTCTGTCCTGGGGGTGTCTCTAACGCTGCCTGCTCCCCCTCAGTGGCTACTGTCTGGGGGACGATCGTTGAATAGACCCCTGGTCCTGATCTGTGGATCATCCCCATGAGTCTCATCGTCTCCAAGATAAGAGTAGCTGGTACGGTCGTCTTCTCAGCCCCGTGTACGTCGTCCAAGAGACCCATACCAATGAGAAATCTCGTAATGTCGGGGCCTGAGAAGATAACACCTACTCTGATGTACTGGCTATGATGGCACAGGTATTCCGCCAAGATGTGTCCTAAATGCAGCGGCTCTCTCTGAACCATGGAGTGTAGATACAACAACTCCTGTCTGCTCAGTACTCCAGTACTATCCCCCCGGCCACTCACTGATCGGCTCAGTTTGCGTGAATATATCTGTAGGCCTGGTGAGATAGGCAGGTGACCTTTGACACCCCTGGCTCATACTGACGCTGGCCACACAAGGCTCGATATATTCGCTGAGGGGTAAGAATGCCCGGGTAGTCTGTGGGAAGTCGTTCATACTCCTCGGTAGTAGTGTAGGCTGCGTCATATAATCCTAATCTGAGTGAAAACTGTGTGATGCTCATACGGTGTTGCTGTCCCAAGGCTCTGAACTAAATGGCAACTACCGAGCCAAAACTGGAGTATGATCGATCGAACTCGTAAGAAGCGAGGAACTCAAGTGTCAAGGTACTGATGGCTAGCTCCCTGATCTGCAATAACTGCTCCCAGCCACCCACTGAAATGAGTTCCTCAGCCTCCTCAGCAATCTCCTCACCTCCTTGGACTAATCTCAATGCGCTCAAGTCAGGGTAGCGTGACTGTCCAAATCGGAGCGTCGATAAATGTTTGTACCTATCCCTATGCTCCGGTAAAGTGCACTCTATCTGCTCGGGGGTCAAGAAGGCTCCCGAGGGTGCTTCCCTGCTGATTTCTTGGACCAAGAAGCCATATCTACAAAATTGAAAAAGAAAATGGTCAAAACAAGTTCAAAAATACAGTCTCCAGAAGTCCACAAGGCCGTGTGGAAATTCCACATGCCCGTGTAGATTGTCGAGCGGACAGAGCCCCACTGCCGTGGGGACTAAAATTTCATTTTTACACATAATTTCGTTCTAATTTCTTTCTAAACATGCTCGCCTATAGTTTAATCATTCAGTACAAGCAAAATAACTAAAAAGAACGAATTTAATCAAGAATTAACAAAGAAAAAGGGTTGAAGTTTCTTACCGACGGTGTGGATGAATAAACTTCGAAATCGGCCGGAAAAACCTCAACTAAAACTTCTAAAACTCCTAGAGGGATCGAAAAATCGATAGAGAGGGTCGGAAAGCATTTAGAGTGGAAAGATAAAGAGGCACAAGTGAAATCCAAAAGAAAACGCGCGGCTTTTGAAGTTCTTAGAATCCACACGGCCGTGTGCCTCTGAAATTAGGGTTCACAGGGGCCAGCACACTCCCCTGTGTGCACTCTGGTCACTCTCTGGACTACTTCACACGGCCGTGTCGGACTCCCACATGGCCATGTACCTTCACAGGGAAGCTCCACAGGGGGACACACACACCCCTATGTGCGCACGGGAAAATTCTGAGGTCTTTGGAAAATTTTCACATGGCCGTGTGCCCAACCTGGCCAAGCACAAGGCCAGCCATAGGGGCACCTACACGGCCCTGTGAATTCTCTGGATCATCCCGAGAAACTCTAAGTGTTCCACACGGCCGTGTGAATAATCCACACGGCCGTGTGCCTTTCACAAGCGCTCCCACAATGGCAGCAACACGCTCCTTTGTTATCTCAGGAAAGAAAGGGACTCTCTGTAGAATTTCACACGGCCGTGTGGAAATTCCACACGGCCATGTGCCCTAACACATGGGCACTCACAGGGGCACCCACATGCCCCTGTGGACTCTCTAGACCGAGAGCTTAAGTTCTGCAAGATTCCACACGGCCGTGTGGAATTTCCATATGACCGTGTGCCCCTTCTGAGGTTTTTCACAGGGGCAAAGTCACGCCTCTTTGCCCTTTCTGGTTGAGCCCTCATTGATAACACATGCCCGTGTGGAAATTCTACACGGCCGTTGACACACCCCTTGGGTGTGTACCGCAAGTGCACTGATTGTCGAAATAATAATTATACCCGGTGAGTAGGGTAGTCGAATCCACAGGGAACAGAGCTACTAGTACTAACTTCTTCTCTGCAATCTAGCGTAACAACTAATGTGATTTTGTGGTGATCTAGTGTGCATATAAATTAATACTAGAGATGAATAGGCAAAAGGTAAATAAAGGGAGATCACAATCAATGAAGATGAGATACCCGGGTAATGCTCCCCCTAGGCTCTATCATGAAGTGCAAGACTAACTAAATGCTTCTAAACCGAGTTCTATGAGTCAAGGCAATCCAGGAATAATCGGTCCCTGTCTCCAGGCCACCGATACTAGTCCCCTACAAGGTCCCGGCGGAGAAATCGCTCAATCTCAACACCTCACAGCTCATATGACCGCAATGAACTTTAGGGATACCTAGGAGTGAAACTGATTCCTAAAATTAGATCTAACCCTACTTCTAGGTGAAAGATCCCTAACCCCCTACAAAGGTCCCGGTGAAGAAATCTATCAATCTCACGCCTCACACCCCTTATGGTTGCATAAAACTTAGGGAATACAGAGATAGGAAACACTCAATCGGAAGGGAAAGGAGACACTCCTCTATCTCAAGACTCACCCTCTCAACCCTCATTAACCTTGTATATTCTAATCCCTAATGGAGACCTCTCTCTCACCAAGGCAACAAATCAAGCATACCAAACAACCATATGAATCAATAAGGCATGCAAGCAATGATTAAACAAGATTAAAACTCAAATTAACTCGGAATTAAAAGAAAGCATAAAGAAAGTCAATACATGAATCAAAACCTAGGGTTCACATGCTCAAGTATCTACTAGGGTTTAGCCCTCCATAGGGCTTATTACTAAGCAAAACATAACACAATGAAAAGCAATGTAAACCATGGAAGTAAACCCGCTTGAATTCATTATAATGGCCTTGATGGGTCGCTCAACGTCTTGAAGGATCCTTCTCTGAAGCTAGGTTGCCAATGACTCCCTTGATGCTTTGATAGAGGCAAGAACTATCAATGTTGGTGAAGAACGGCCCTCAAATTCGGCAAAGACCTCCTCCTCAAACCCTAGCCGCTTCGCCTCTCAAAAGCCACACAAAAGATCCCAAAAGAATCGGCAAAAAGGGCTATTTATAAGTCTGAATGAACAATGTTTTGCTACAGTGCTCTTCAAAAAACGCAATCCAAACTCTCTTATCTTGAGGCCACATGGTCGGGCACACATCCATGTGGTGAGTTATAAGACATCTCCTCCATCGAACCATCATTTGGAAGCTTTAGCTATCTTCACACAAGAAGGGACATGAAGGTGTGACTGCTTTGTGCCCTTCCATCACATAAATTGGCTTGAATTCTTTTGGAAGTTAGCACACACCCTCATATGCATGATCCCCTCTTCTGCCTTGACACTTGTGTTGTACAAAAACTCCCAACAATAGGTCTTTATAACCCATCTTTGCTTCTTTTTCCTCCTTCAATACTTTCACAACCTAATTGCATAAAAGAACACCAAAATACACTTTATGAGACATAATCCATGGTAAAATGATTCTCAATGCATGTAAAACAAGTGGATAAAACATGTCTACTCAAGCACTTATCAGCTGTGTGTTTTCTCTGGTTTACTTAGAAAAATTCACAGACTCAAAAGAAAATTTAGAAACATTGATACAATACGTAGAGCCTGTGAATACCATAAAAACACGACTAGATATCATAGAAAACACGCTCAACTGATTGCTTCCCCGCAAGTGTACGGGATCGCCAAGTAATACCTCGTACAAAAGCACGAGGATCGTATTCCACGGGGCTAAGGAGCTACTCTTACTCCTCCATCGCCTATTATCTAACCTAACAACACAAGCATGGATGTATGTTCTACTAAAGCAAAGAAATAAATACGATATGATTAAACAAATTCAAAAGCATACAATGTTGTTGCAAGTACTACAATGAAGAGTGAAGGCCTGTGGATGTGGATCCCCTTGAGGGGTCATCATGATACATGGATGAAGGATAAAAGGTAGCTTGGTTGATTTAGACCGAAGGATCTCAAGATTAGATCAACCCCAATTTCTCGGCGATTGAACCATAATCCCATACGGATATCGGTTGGAATCTCTTCCTAACCAACATCCCTACGATAGCATTAAGTACAAGGAGATCCCAAAATAAGGATACACTTACCCTAGTCTATCCTTATAGCTCGGAAGGCTATCGACACCCAATTTCTCGGTGTGCCAATACAAGTAATCCCTTTTAGTTCATTAATGATCTAATACACGCGAGTAGGTCACATCTACGTGTATAATTCAAGAAAGAACTACGGATCTCTCCATGTGGTAGTTCTAGACATGAAGCACAATGAACTAAATCTTAAACCAAACCAAACTTGCAATTAAGTAAAGATCATCCAAAATACATGATAAACCCCCCAAGGTTCACCAACATCCGGTGGCCTTGGGTGTCTAGTGTGGCATCAAGCAAGTAACAACAAAAATATAAAGTAAATCACTTAAAAAGCTCATAAATGACACTCCCTAGATGAAATGATGAAGGAGAAGGTGGAGGTCCGGCCGAATGACGCTTTCCCCCATCCAAGAGATGTCGAATGACGCTTCCCTTGGCTTGGATCCTTGCCTCCTTGATGGTGAAGCTTCTCTCCTTCAAAATGATGATCTTGCCTCCTTTCTTGGCTCCAAATCGTCGTTTTTCCAAGATTTCTTCATCTCTTCCCTTTAGATGCTGGCCAAGAAGTCCCCCCCTTGTGTGCCCTAAAGAAATCCCTAAATATTCCCGCAGTATCCCGGGGTGGATAGGTAGGCAAAGATAAGGCAAAACTTGGCTCATGTGGGGGTGTATCCCGAGGTGGATGGATGGATCCCGGGGTGGATAGGGGGCCGTGAACCCTAGTACAAAATCACTGTCTTTTGATGCTCACGGCCCTTTATACGGCCCCGTATGCTGCACTGTTCACTCTTATGCACTTCCATCATTTCCAGCCCAAAACTCCTCAGGTGCAACAGTAACTGCTACAGTAAATATGCTACGGTGCTCCAACTACAGTGCTGCGACGCCTGAATTTCATCCTTTTTCGCCCCAAATTGTATTCTCGTGCTCCTCATGGATCCCCCGTGTCCTACAACATAAATGATAGTCGATTAAGCACAAAACGGCCATCAATTCTTACCAAAATACATGCTAAGTGTACAAAATATGTATATTAAAACATATACATTTAGACACTTATCATCAACCAACTCAGACTTCGTCAATAATCGTTTAGGCACATGAAAACATCAACAATCCACATGAAAAATCACAGCACATGCCTTAAAAATTAAGGACACCAAAACTAAGACATTTATTCATGCTAACACTAAACTAAATCCTAGAAAAACTATAAAACCTTGGGTTGCCTCCCAAGAAGCGCTTGTTTAACGTCACTTACCTTGACATACTTGCCTTACCTTACGGTGGCTGGTGAATGAAGGTTGCCCTCTTCCCTACAATCTGAAAGCATGCGGTACATAATTTTTGTAGAATAGAGGTAGAGTTAGCAATTTTGTTACAACACAAGGGTGAACCACCCTTACTCCGTGAATTCGCATCCCCATTGTCCTTGGGTCTCTTCGTGTGGCGCCTCTTCATTCTCTTTATCTTTCTTCTCATCTTCTTCATGAGTCCCGAGTCCAGCTTGACCTCCTTATCGACTAGACCAAGAGAAAGAACTTCTTCTTTAATCTCAACGTATTGGTCCAACCACCCTTTATATGGATCCGGGTTCAACATTTCCTGAACATAATCATCAATTAGCTCATCGGTGGTGTCTAGAAAATATAAAGTATCATCAAAGTCAAGAGAGTGTCTTATGGCTTCGGTGAGGCGGTATGTAACCTTGTCATCTCCAACTCGCAATGTGAGCTCCTCGCCGTCCATGTTAATCAAAGCCTTAGAAGTACGCAAGAAGGGCCTTCCAAGGATCAATGGCACCACGACATCCTCATCAACATCCAACACCACGAAGTCAACAGGAAATATGTATTTGTCTACCTTCACCAACACATCTTCCACAATTCGTCTCAGATGACGCACCGATCTGTCAGCAAGTTGAAGTGTCATCCGAGTTGGCCTAGGCTCGCCCAAGCTAAGCTTTTGGAAGAAAGTGTAGGGTATGACATTGATGCTTGCCCCCGAATCGGCTAATGCCATCTCTTCACCCAAGTTGCTAATATTGCAAGGTATGATAAACCTTCCGGAATCTTTCCTCTTACTCGGCATGTTCTTTTGCAAGACAGCTGAGCAATTAGCATCAAGAACTACAGCTGCACTCTCCTCTAACTTCCTCTTGTTGGTCAAGAGGTCTTTCAAGAACTTCGCATACTTAGGCATTTGGGCCAACGCCTCCGCGAATGGTATGTTGATGTGCAACTGTTTGAAGATACCGAGAAATTTCTTGTATTGCTCATTGTCGTGGTCATTCTTCAACCTCGAAGGAAAGGGGGTCCTTGGCTTGTAGGATGGTGGTGCCACCTCTTTCTCCTTTGGTGCTTCTCCCCCTACCTCTTCAACTTCAGGTGCTTCCTTTGTCTTTTCTAGAGGAAGATTTCTCTCGACCTATTTTCCACTTCTCAAGGTGATTACCTTCAATTGCTCCCTCGGATTACTCTCCGTATTGCTAGGCAAACTACCTTGAGGTCTTTCCGCCAAAGTCTTCGCAATTTGCCCCACTTGATTCTCCAAATTATGTAGGAAGGCGGTGTGATTGCGAAGTGTAGCTTCCACTGACTGAAATCTAGCATCCGACAAGGAAATGAACCTCATGAGGGCTTTCTCTAGATCGGTCATCTTCCCCTCTAGCCCGGTGATAAGTGCTTGATTATACATGTTTTACCTACTTGTTTTACATACATTGAGCATCATTTTACCATTGATTATGTCTCATAAAATGTATTTTGGTGTTCTTTTATGCAATTAGGTTGTGGAAGTGTTAAAGGAGGAAAAGGAAGCAAAGATGGGTTATAAAGACGTATTGTTGGGAGCTTTTGTACAACACAAGTGGCAAGGCACAAGAGGGGATCATGCACATGAGGGTGTGTGCCAACTTCCTGAAGAATTCAAGATGATTTATGTGATGGAAGGGCACAAAGGCAGTCACACCTTCATGTCCCAACTTGTGTGAAGATAGTTAAAGCTCTCAAATGATGATTCGAAGAAGGAGAAGTCTTATAACTCACCACATGGACGTGTGCCCGACCATGTGGCCTCAAGATGAGAGAGTTTGGATCATGACTATGAAGAGTACTGTAGCAAAAACACTGTTCATTTCACTGTAGCATCACTGTAGCAGAATTACTGTTCGCGCGACCGCGTCAAAATCCCACGCGACCGCGTGGGAATTCTGCAGCCCACGCGATCGCGTGGGATCTCACGCGGTCGCGTGAAGACACGCAGTTGGCGCGATTCAGGCTTATAAATAGGCCGTTTCGCCGATTCTTTTGATATCTTTTGTGTGGCTTTTGAGAGGCAAGGCGGCTAGGGTTTGAGGAGGAGGTCTTTGCCGAATTGGAGGGCCGTTCTTCACCAACTTTGATAGTTCTTTCCTCCGTCATAGCATCGAGGGAGTCATTGGCAACCTAGCTTCGGAGAAGGATCCTTCAAGACGTTGAGCGACCCATCAAGGCCATCATCACGAATTCAAGGGGGTTTATTTCCATGGTTTACATTGCTTTTCATTGTGTTATGTTTTGCTTTGTAATAAGCCCCATGGAGGGCTAAACCCTAGTAGATACTTGGGCATGTGAACCCTAGGTTTCGATTCATGTATTGACTTTCTTTATGCTTTCTTTTAAATCCGAGTTTATTTGAGTTTCAATCTTGTTTTATCATTGCTTGCATGCCTTATTGATTCGTATGGTTGTTTGGTATGCTTGATTTGTTGCCTTGGTGAGAGAGAGGTCTCCATTAGGGTTAGAACATATGAGATTGAAGAGGGTTGAGAGGGTGAGTCATGAGATAGTGGAGTGTCCCCTTTCCCTTCCGATTAAGTGTTTCCTATCTCCGTATTCCCTAAGATCTATGCAACCATATTTGGTGTGAGGTGTGAGATTAAGAGATTTCTCCGCCGGGACCTTGTAGGGGGTTAGGGATCTTCCGCCTAGAAATAGGGTTAGGTCTAATTTTAGGAATCGGTTTCACTTTTAGGTATCTCTAAAGCTTATTGCGGTCATATGGGGTGTGAGGTGTTGAGATTGAGCGATTTCTCCACCGGGACCTTGTAGGGGACTAGTATCGGTGGCCTGGAGGCAGGGACCGATTATTCTTGGATTACCTCGACTCATAGAACTCGGTTTAGAAGCATTTAGTTAGTCTTGCACTTCATGATAGAACCTAGGGGGAGCATTGCCCGGGTAACTCATCTTTATTGATTGAGATCTCCCTTTATTTACCTTTTGCCTATTCATCTCTGGTATTAATTTCTATGCACACTAGATCACCACAAAATCACATTGGTCATTAGGCTAGATTGCAGAGAAGAAGTTAGTACTAGTAGCCCTGTTCCCTGTGGATTCGACTACCCTACTCACCAGGGTAATTATTACTTCGACAACCCGTGCACTTGCGGTACACACACGCAAAGGGGTGTGTCAAGTTTTTGGCGCCGTTGCCGGGGAATAGGATACTAGGAACGCTAGGACTTTGTTGCTCTAGCCATTTATCATTTTCGTTATCTTATCTATTTCATACTTTCTTTTTCTTCCACCGTTCTAATTTGTTTTATTTTGACTTGTGTTACCTTTTCTTGCAAGGTACTTGAATGATGATTGATCCAATTACAAAGTTATATTTTCAGATTGAAGATTTCAATGGAAAACTTGATAGACTTATTTCTGCACAACAACAACAAAGCAACCAATATCGCAGCACATATCATCCAAATCAATGGAGCTACCCGAACCACTTATGGAATATTGATGGACAGCTATGGGAAGCACCTATAGAAGAATTTCAGATGGATGAGAAGCATGAGGAGGATGTACTTCGGTTGGAAAGCGTATTACTCAAATTCATTGAAGCAACCGATGCCCGCTTCGAAAATGTTGAAGCCACCTTAAGATGTCATGAAATCTCCATCAAAAACATTGAGCATCACATAGGAGAGATTTTAGACACACTTGCTAGGGAAAAAGAAGAATTTGAACAAGCAAGTCAAGTTTCTTCCATGCATGACAAAGCCATGAACCACATTGATGAAGAAAGGCAAATTGAGTACATTGCTGCAGAAATTGAAAGGATAGAAGAAGAACATCATTTTCAGAATTTGGATTGCTTGAATGAAGATTATGCTTGTGTGCAACGAAATTTTCAAGGGGATTTGCTAACATCATGTTCCTTTCAAGCTGAAAATACACAAGAAGAAGCAAGTCCTAAGGTAATGGAGCAAGCACCTTTCTTTCGGATTGATCAACTCATTGAGTGCAAGAAAGAGATTTTGGGTTTGGGAGAAGATGTGGGTAGGATATTTAAACCATCCAATGACCCACCAATGCTAAGCTTGAACAATTCCCAACCCAAATTGTTTCCTTGGAGGCCAAAGGTAAGATGGTTGGACTCTCCAACGAAAATTCCACCCCGGCAAGTAAATTTTTGGTTTAAAGGAAGTAGTTATGCAATGTCTAGTCGGGAGGAACACACTCTTTTCAAGCCTCCATAAGGTAAGGAAGAGGTACGTCAAGCTTAGTGACGTAAAACAAGCGCTACTTGGGAGGCAACCCAAATTTTTAATTTCTTTCTAGTTTAGATTTTAAATTCTATAGTAATAATTACCATGAGTGTGAGCCTTGATTAATTTTTGTTGGTGTTGAACTTTTTAAGGAAAATTTTTGGTGATTTCAAGTGTTTTTCACATGTATGACATGATTCAGGGTGCAATGCATGAAAATTGTTGAAGAATAGGGTTAATTTTGAAGTTTGGAGAGCCGCGTGGACTGTCTGCAGAAATTCTGCAGCTCACGTGGTCGCGTGAGATTCTCACGCGACCGTGTACAGTACCCACGCGGGGGTGTGGAATTTCCACACCCCCATGTGGCCTATAAACAGAGATGAAGAGTCTTTTTCATTATCCATAACTTACAACTCTTCATTTTCTCATCTCTTCCTCTCCAAACTTCCCATCCTTAAGATTCCAAATCCATTTTTCTTCGACTTATTCGAGATTTAGAAGTGTTTTGCCGGCATTTGCATCAAGTTTATTCATCGATTCGCGTCGGTAAGGCCTCATCTCACCCTATCATGTCCATGCTCTCATGCTCAATTCCATCGGGTTTTCTTGTTTCTTGGATGATATTTTTTATGGAAAACGTTGTGTAAACACTTAGAAAACTTGTAAACAAAGTTTAGTGAGGCGTTAGAACCCGACCATGGCTCTTTGGCCATGGCTGGATAACCACGCGGGCGCGTGGCCTAGCCACACGGCCGCGTGGCCTAGCCACACGGCCGCGTGGACCGGCCAACAGCCCACGTGGGCGCGTGGCCCAACCCACGCGACCGCGTGGAGCTCCCCAGCTTTCGGCTGAACAGCCACGCGACCGCGTGGCTGGGCCACGCGGTCGCGTGGCTCTTCTGCTGAGCCAAAACGCGCCCACGCGGGCACGTGGGTTTCCCACACGCCCGCGTGGGCTGGAAATTTGGCAGACTAACCCACGTGGGCGCGTGGCTTGCCCACACGCCCATGTGGATTCCTGCATCTTGCCATATCTTGTAAATTTGCATTTCTTTGGCAATTTTCTTGCAGGTATGACACCAAGGACTAAAAAGCTTGCTCCAAAATTGCCTCGATCATTTATAGCTGACCTTGGATGAGAACATGTCTTCTAACACACCAGCAGCACCAGCAGATGATGCCAATGCTTGAGGCGTCCCACTCATGAGACTTTAGTTTTCTTTACTTTAGTTTTCATTTCTAGTTTTCTTTATTTTATCTTGTAGACTTTATTTATCTTTATAGTTTGTTTTGATTGTGCGAGTTGTGCTTTATTTTGCTTCATTCGTAAGAACTCGTGCAACTTTTCTATTTTTATTGAGCTTCACTGAACCCCTTGAATCCGTGCAGATGGCCTTGAGAGTGATGATGATGATGTTTTTGTCATACGCACAACCATGTTACTTGGTCGTGTGCGCTTCACAACCCGTTGAACAATAACACACCCTCGAGTTAGCTTCACCGATCGATCAATAAGGAGTTCAGGGGAGTGTTGTTTTAATTGCATTTCCACCCACATCATGCTTTTATTGCTTATATTTTTATTGTGCTTACATGTGTACATTGAGGACAATGTACATCTTAAGTGTGGGGGAGGGTTCACCTTATACATGGCCTTTACTTGTGTTTTCATGATCATGCTCATGTTGCCCATGAAGGTTCACCTTAGGGTTGAGAGTTTAATTCTTAATTTTTGGAGGTTGTAAACATTAGGTTTTATCATGCTCTAGTTTTTATCCAATTTCCTTGAAATTTTTGTCCGATTGCTCTTTAATGCACTTTGCTCACTTATTAAACCTATGGAAACTTACTCTAGTTCATAATTGCGGGATTATCTAGTGTTAGTTTGATTTGAGTATGTCAAAAAAAAAAAAAAAAAAAAAAAAAAATCAGAAAATTCAGAAAAATTCAGAATTTTAGTTTGTTTGTAT
Source organism: Dioscorea alata (assembly GCA_020875875.1). NCBI lineage: Eukaryota > Viridiplantae > Streptophyta > Magnoliopsida > Dioscoreales > Dioscoreaceae > Dioscorea > Dioscorea alata. The sequence continues at coordinate 6,868,543 of CM037021.1, forward strand.
ATAGGGGGTGGAAAGAGCTACCACCTATGTTGTATGAAGCTACTCTCATAAGTCGGATACTTGTTATGCCCTAATGAGAGAAAGAGCTATCTAATAGGATGTGTGAAAGCTACCACCTTCGGTAGAAAGAGCTACCACCTCAAAAGTGTGAAAGCCACTCGGGAGGCATCTCAAGAAAGGGCTACCTTAGAGGATGTGTGAAGCTACTACCTATTCTTTTTGTTTATAAATAAATCCCATTGCTAATAAAAACTTTGAGTAGTGGATATAGTGTTGACATGAGTTGAGTCTACACACACACACGCTTTCGGACTTTAGTACTTTCATTTTTGATTGGATTATTTGCTAGAGTATTGATTGTTTCATCTATTGTTTGTTTTTCTCCATGATTTTAGAATTTTATTCTCGTACCCTCTTGGTGAACCTAAGGCCAAGCACTTCTCTTTGCTTTTCATGATGTTTATGGTTAATTTTGCTTGAGGACAAGCAAAGGCTTAAGTGTGGGGGAGTTTGATAAGTGCTTGATTATACATGTTTTACCTACTTGTTTTACATACATTGAGCATCATTTTACCATTGATTATGTCTCATAAAATGTATTTTGGTGTTCTTTTATGCAATTAGGTTGTGGAAGTGTTAAAGGAGGAAAAGGAAGCAAAGATGGGTTATAAAGACGTATTGTTGGGAGCTTTTGTACAACACAAGTGGCAAGGCACAAGAGGGGATCATGCACATGAGGGTGTGTGCCAACTTCCTGAAGAATTCAAGATGATTTATGTGATGGAAGGGCACAAAGGCAGTCACACCTTCATGTCCCAACTTGTGTGAAGATAGTTAAAGCTCTCAAATGATGATTCGAAGAAGGAGAAGTCTTATAACTCACCACATGGACGTGTGCCCGACCATGTGGCCTCAAGATGAGAGAGTTTGGATCATGACTATGAAGAGTACTGTAGCAAAAACACTGTTCATTTCACTGTAGCATCACTGTAGCAGAATTACTGTTCGCGCGACCGCGTCAAAATCCCACGCGACCGCGTGGGAATTCTGCAGCCCACGCGATCGCGTGGGATCTCACGCGGTCGCGTGAAGACACGCAGTTGGCGCGATTCAGGCTTATAAATAGGCCGTTTCGCCGATTCTTTTGATATCTTTTGTGTGGCTTTTGAGAGGCAAGGCGGCTAGGGTTTGAGGAGGAGGTCTTTGCCGAATTGGAGGGCCGTTCTTCACCAACTTTGATAGTTCTTTCCTCCGTCATAGCATCGAGGGAGTCATTGGCAACCTAGCTTCGGAGAAGGATCCTTCAAGACGTTGAGCGACCCATCAAGGCCATCATCACGAATTCAAGGGGGTTTATTTCCATGGTTTACATTGCTTTTCATTGTGTTATGTTTTGCTTTGTAATAAGCCCCATGGAGGGCTAAACCCTAGTAGATACTTGGGCATGTGAACCCTAGGTTTCGATTCATGTATTGACTTTCTTTATGCTTTCTTTTAAATCCGAGTTTATTTGAGTTTCAATCTTGTTTTATCATTGCTTGCATGCCTTATTGATTCGTATGGTTGTTTGGTATGCTTGATTTGTTGCCTTGGTGAGAGAGAGGTCTCCATTAGGGTTAGAACATATGAGATTGAAGAGGGTTGAGAGGGTGAGTCATGAGATAGTGGAGTGTCCCCTTTCCCTTCCGATTAAGTGTTTCCTATCTCCGTATTCCCTAAGATCTATGCAACCATATTTGGTGTGAGGTGTGAGATTAAGAGATTTCTCCGCCGGGACCTTGTAGGGGGTTAGGGATCTTCCGCCTAGAAATAGGGTTAGGTCTAATTTTAGGAATCGGTTTCACTTTTAGGTATCTCTAAAGCTTATTGCGGTCATATGGGGTGTGAGGTGTTGAGATTGAGCGATTTCTCCACCGGGACCTTGTAGGGGACTAGTATCGGTGGCCTGGAGGCAGGGACCGATTATTCTTGGATTACCTCGACTCATAGAACTCGGTTTAGAAGCATTTAGTTAGTCTTGCACTTCATGATAGAACCTAGGGGGAGCATTGCCCGGGTAACTCATCTTTATTGATTGAGATCTCCCTTTATTTACCTTTTGCCTATTCATCTCTGGTATTAATTTCTATGCACACTAGATCACCACAAAATCACATTGGTCATTAGGCTAGATTGCAGAGAAGAAGTTAGTACTAGTAGCCCTGTTCCCTGTGGATTCGACTACCCTACTCACCAGGGTAATTATTACTTCGACAACCCGTGCACTTGCGGTACACACACGCAAAGGGGTGTGTCACCCGGTCACTCAGCTTTTTAGGTTTGGTGCTTGTTGACTTTGAAATCCCGGTGGTGCATTATTCTTTTGTTGCGACTGTCCCTGATTGCTCCATGAGAAATTCGGGTGGTTCCTCCACCCCGGATTGTAAGTTCCACTATATGGGTTGCCTTATCCTTGTCCTCTATAAGCATTGCCAACAAAATCGACCTGCTCCACCGCACTAGTGCCTCCGATAGAAATAGGACAATCACTCAAAGCATGACCTTCCCCATAACCGTTATAAGTAGTGATGGCAGCAACTCTTGGTGAAGTTAGAACATCTAACTTCTTACTCAATGACTCTACTTGTGCGGCCAACGATGTAACCGCGTCAACCTCATGAATTCTGGCCACCTTCTTTCAGTTCCTTGTGTTCCATTCATAACAATTCATAGCCATCTCTTCGATATGGTGCCGGGCTTCACCGGGAGTCTTGCTTCCTAGATTTCCTCCTGCTGCTGCATCTAATAGTTGCTTGGTACTCGGATTCAACCCGTTGTAGAAGGTGTGAATGATCATCCACTCAGGGAATCCATGTTGCGGGCATTTGCTAAGTAGCTCTTTGAACCTATCCCATGTCTCGAATAGACACTCCAATTCCATTTGCATGAAGGACAAAATCTCATTCAGGAGCCTTGCTAATTTTCTGGAGGGAAATATCTAGCCAAGAATACCTCGGCCATCTTCTCCCAAGTAGTGATGGATGCTCTCGGTAATTAATGAAGCCAATGTCTTGCTTTTCCCTTCGATGAAAATGGGAAGGCCCTCAAACGAATCGCATCGTCCGTTACTCCATTGATCTTCAACAAGTCCCACACTTCTAGAAAGTTCTCTATGTGGTTGTTGGGATCTTCATCGGCCAATCCATTAAATTGTGCGGACTTTTGCAATATTTGAATGAATGATGGCTTCAACTCGAAATTATTTGCGGTAATTGGGGGCCTCACGATGCTCGATTGGGTCCCCATCACCGCGAGTCTAGCAAAATTGGACAATGTCCTCTGTTCTTCATTTTGTTCTGTCATTGCTTCTGACCCTTCTGAATCAATATTGGCTTGATTGGATTGTTCTTCCACAGGTTCCTTCCCTTTTCGATGCGTTCTTCTACCAATTTTTGGGTCACCTTCAATAAGAATCGAAGGGTTCCCGCGGATCATAACCTGAAGCCAAAACAAAGAGAAAGAAAAATAAGAACAATGATAGATAAAGAAGTGTGAACTAGAAAACGAAGTGAAATAGTTAAAATAGCAAAAACAAGTATAAAAAAAACGCCTATTCCCTTGCAACGGCGCCAAAACTTTGATAGGGGTCCGAAAGTAGACGGGTTTTTGAAGTAATAAAATACCCTGGTGAGGGGTAGTCGTATTTACAGGGAATAAGGATTTGAGATACAAGTATTCACTATGAAGCTAATGCGATGTGTGGAAAAAAATCAATAAATGGGTGTAAATGAAACTAATATAAACAAGAATTAAATAGAATTATGGAAGGTGAAAGAGTGCAAGTAGTAGTAAAAGAGTAGGATAAACAATGAGTAAAGATGGGTACCCGAACAAGCTACCCTTAGGACTTATGCTTCTAGTGCAAGACAATGCTATTATACTTTCCTATTGATGTCAATTAAGCCGAGGAGATCCTTAAACACACGGTCCCAAACCTAAGATCAAACGTGACTAACCCCAACACTATGCCTCGACATTAGGTTTCACTACGACCCTTGACTCTTGTTGACCTGTCAACTAAGCCCTAGTGGAGTCTATCTACCTAAGCCTCACACTATATGGAATTGCTTTAAGTTTTAGGGATTCCTAATGATTAACCATGTTCCTATGTATAGTTCTAACCCTTTGGTCCAGGTGAAAGAACCCTAGTCTCAATTAAGTCCCAGCACCAAGATTCACTTCAACCCTTAACTCTGTTGCTCGTGCAACTAAGCCCTAGGGAGTTTTTCTCCTAGCACCTGACTCTATCTCGACCGCGAATAAATCATGGAAGATGGAGCTAGGGAGAATCACATGGGAGAGGAAAGGGGATGTTCCGCTACCTCACGACTCACTCTCTCAACCCTCTTCAATCCTAAGTTGTCTAATTCTATAGGAGTTGTCAAGCCTCCAAAAGATAACCAAGATTGTCCTCAACCCTAGTGTCACCGCTAAGGGAAAACAATAACAGGAAGAAATTAAGACTGAAACTCAATTTTATTCATCAATAATGGAAAAGCATAATAGTAATGTCAAAGAAACATAGATGAATCCATCAAAATAATAACAAGAACACAAATTGAATGCGTAGATGAAAACACCCTTGTGTGCGGTGTGGCCGTGGTCTTGTGCGGCCGTCGGACGTTGATGTTAACACCGATGACGCGCTCCAAACCTCCATGAAGTCCTCTCCAAACCCTAGCCGCGCCTCTCCAGAAGTTAGGTCAGAAGAGAGCCAAAAAGATCAAAAAAGTCTCCAAAATTGGTTTTTATAATGCTGAGTTCCGGCTTTAAATTGGCTAAAATCAGGATTTCACACGGCCGTGTGCAATTTCAACACGCCTGTGTGAAATTGTTGAATTGCTGATTTTTGCAGACAGTGAACAGTAACTTGCTACAATACGTGCAGAAACGCTTGATAAGTGCTTGTGTTATAGTGACATGAAGCGTTATTATCTTACAATGAGCATATCTTTTATCAGATTTTATCACTAAATAGTGTGCATTTGTGTATTTTTGTGCAGTGTAGGTTTGTGGAGCCAAGTTGGAAAAGAAGAACAAAGTTAGGTCGTGTTCGCCATTGTTGGGAGGTTTTCGGACCAAGCAAGGAAGAAGGCACGAACTTAGACTTGTGAGTGTGTGCCAACCTCCTTTCGAGGGGTACAAAGGCAGTCACATTCACAACAAGTCTAACTCGTGTAGCTTAGGAGAACTTTGCCAACAAGGAAACTAGAAGCAATCGGCACGATCTACCATTGATTGTGTGCCCAATTCAATGGCCTCGATGAAGAACAACGTATTCGGGAGCGTTTCGGCGAGTTACTGCAGAACCAATGTAGCTTTGCTACTGTAGAAATTCACTGTAGCAAGTTACTTTGTATTTTCTGCAGAAGATCAAGTTTACAGAGAGTTCACACGGGCGTGTGGAATTAACACACGGCCGTGTGAATTAATTCCCAGCGAGCCAGAGACTTCACACGGGCGTGTGGAAATTCCACACGGCCGTGTGTAGTAATTTTTCCAGGAAGCCAGAAACTTCACACGGGCGTGTGGAAATTCCACACGACCCTGTGAAGCCCCAATAAGTTCAAATTTAAAGCCGCACTCAGCCTATTTAAAGCCCTATTTGGAGACTTTTTAAGCATCTTTTGACCTATCTTTCTCCGGAACTTCGGGAGAGTACGGCTAGGGTTTCGGAGAGGACTTTGTGGAGGATTGGAGCGCGCCATCGGCATCAACATCGACATTTTATGGCCGAACAAGACCACGTGCACACCATACGTGAGGGGATTTTCATTGATGTTTTTAGATTGTGCTTTATTTTACACTTTGATGAACATGTATAGCTCCATGAGGATCTAAACCCCTCGTGGGTATTTGGACTTGTAAAACCCTAGGATCATTATGTTTCTATGACATTGTTATTATGCTTTTCCATTATTGATGAATAAATTCGAGTTTCAGTTTTAATTACCTTTTCCTATTGTTCTTTCTTAGCCGTAACACTAGGGTTAAGAACAATCTAGGTTATCCTTTGGAGGTGTGACAACTCCTATAGGATTAGACTACTCAAGATTGATGAGGGTTAAGAAGGAGAGTTGTGAGGTAGCAATATACCCCTTTCCCTTCCGGTGTGATTTCTCCCTACCTCCGTTTCCTTGGTTAAGTAGCGGTCGAGATAGATTTTTAGGGCTCAATCTAGACTAGGGTTCTTCCACCTAGACCAAAGGGTTAGAACTACATAGAGGAGCAGGTTTTATCACTAGGAATCCCTAGAGCTTAAAGCAATCGCACGTAGTGTTAGGGTTAGGAAGATAGACTCCCCTGGGGCTTAGTTGACTGGTCAATGAGAGTCAAGGGTCGTAGTGAATCCTAATACCGGGACATAATGTTGGGGTTAGTCACGGTTGACCTTAAGTTTTGGGACCGTGAGTTTAAGGATATCCTCGACTCAATTAACATCAATAGGAAAGTATAATAGCATAGTCTTGCACTAGAAGCATAAGTCCTAGCGGTAGCTTGTCCGGATACCCTATTTCGTCCATTGCTAGTCTTCTCTTTTAACTTCTACTTGCTTTTCTCTCGTCTTCCATCTTTCTAGTTACTTTTTTATCTTTTATTCTATTTGATTCCATAAATATATTCATCACTCCGATCATTATTTTTCGTAAATCACACGACTGAATAGCAAATTATCGTATTTTAAATCCCTATTCCCTGTGGATTCGACTGCCCACTCACCAGGGTAATTTTATTACTTCGACAAGGCCGTGCACTTGCGGTAGGCGTATTTTTAATACTAGTTTTTGGCGCCGTTGCCGGGGAATAGGCGTATTTTTAATACTAGTTTTTGCTACTTTAGTTATTCACTTTGTTGTTTATTTCACACTTTCTTTGACTATCATCATTCTTATTTTTCTTTTCTTTGTGTTGGCTTCAGGTTATGACCCGCGGGAATCCTTTGATTCTTGTTGAAGGAGACCCGGACATTGGTAGAAGAACGCACCGTAAAGGGAAAGAGCCTGTGGAAGAACAATCCAAGCAAGCCAGCATAGATTCAGAAGGGTCGGAAGCTATGGCATAACAGAACGAACAACAAAGGACGTTGTCCGACTTTGCTAGACCCACGGTAATGGGGACCCAATCAAGCATTGTGAGGCCCCTAATCACCGCGAACAACTTTGAGTTAAAGCCGTCGTTCATTCAAATTTTGCAACAGTCCGCACAGTTTAATGGGTTGGCCGACGAAGATCCCAACAACCATCTCGAGAACTTTCTTGAAGTGTGCGACATGTTGAAGATCAATGGAGTAACGGACGATGCAATTAGATTGAGAGGCTTCCCATTTGCGTTGAAGGGAAAAGCGAGACATTGGTTACATTCATTACCGAGAGCATCTATTACTACATGGGAGGAGATGGCCGAGGCGTTCTTGGGTAGGTATTTTCCCCCGGGAAAATCAACGAGGCTCTGAAATGAAATCTCATCCTTCATACAAGTGGAATTGGAGTCTCTATTCGAGACATGGGATAGGTTCAAGGTGCTCCTCCGAAAGTGCCCGCAGCATGGATTCCCCGAGTGGATGATCATCCATACCTTCTACAACGGGTTGAATCCAAGCACCAAGCAACTTTTAGATGCGGCGGCAGGAGGGAATCTAGGAAGTAAGACTCTTGATGAGGCCCGGCACCTTATTGAAGAGATGGCAATGAATAGCTATCAATGGAACATAAGGGACCGAAAGAAGGTGGCCGGAATTCATGAGGTTGATGCAGTTACATCTTTGGCGGCACAAGTAGAATCATTGAGTAAGAATTTGGATGTGCTAACTTCACCAAGAGTTGCGGCCATCACTACTTGTAACGGTTGTGGGGAAGGTCATGCTTCAAGTGATTGTCCGATTGCTATTGGAGGCGCTAGTACAGTGGAGCAGGCTGATTTTGTGGGAAATAACTATAGAGGACAAGGCCAAGGCAACCCGTATAGTGGCACTTACAATTCGGGGTAGAGGAACCACCCAAACTTCTCATGGAGCAACCAAGGACAGTCACAACAAAAGAACACAACACCAGCGGGATTTCAAGGGCAACAAGCACCGAATTTAGAAAGCGGAGTGACCGGGCTAGAAGGAAAGATGACCGATCTAGTGAGAGTTCTCACACGGTTTATTTCTTCATCGGATGCTGGGTTCCAATCGGTGGAAGCTACACTTCGCAATCACACCGCCTCTTTACACAATTTGGAGAATCAAATGGGGCAAATTGTGAAGACATTGGCGGAAAGACCTCAAGGGAGTTTGCCTAGCAATACGGAGACCAATCCGAGAGAACAATTGAAGACAATCACCTTAAGGAGTGGAAAAGAGGTCGAGAGAGATCTCTCTCTAGAGAAGACCCAAGAGACACTCGAGGTAGTGGAGGTAGAGGAAGGAGCGGTAAAGGAAAAAGAGGTGGCATTCCCACCCTACAAGCCAAGGATCCCCTATCCTTCACGATTGAAGAATGACCAAGAGAACGAACAATACAAGAAATTTCTGGGAATTTTCAAACAATTGCACATCAACATACCATTCGTGGAGGTATTGGCCCAAATGCCTAAGTACGCAAAGTTCTTGAAGGAGCTCTTAACCAACAAGAGGAAATTGGAGGAGAGCGCGTCAGTAATCCTTGATGCCAATTGCTCGGCCGTATTGCAAAAGAACATGCCGAGCGAAAGAAAAGATCCCGGGAGTTTCATAATACCATGCAACATTGGCAACTTGGGTGAAGAGATGGCAGTAGCCAACTCGGGGGCAAGTATCAATGTCATGCCCTACACGTTCTTCCAAAAGCTAGGTTTGGGCGAGCCTAGACCCACTCAGATGACACTTCAACTGGCGGACCGATCGGTGAGGCATCCGAGGCGAATTATGGAAGATGTTTTAGTAAAAGTCGACAAATACATATTTCCTGTTGACTTCGTGGTGTTGGATGTCGATGAGGATGTCGAGGTTTCATTGATCCTTGGAAGACCGTTCTTGCGCACTTCTAAGGCCTTGATTGACATGGACGGTGGGGAGCTCACATTACGAGTGGGAGAAGACATGCTTACATACCGCCTCGCCGAAGCCATGAGACACTCTCTTGACTTTGATGATACTTTATATTTTCTTGACACTACCAATGAACTAATAATGATTATGTGCAGGAAATATTGAACCCGGATCCGTATAAAGATTGGCCGGATCAAGACATGGAGAACAAGGAAGAAGTACTTTCACTCGGTCTAATAGAGAAAGGAGCCAAGCCAGATCCGGGGGCCATAAAGAAGATGAGGAGAAGGATGAAGAGAGCAAGGAGGCGCCACACAAAAAGACCCAAGAAAAGTGGGGATGAACAAGAACGGAATAAGGGTGGTTCACCATTGTGTGGTAACAGAATCACTAACTCTCCCTCTATTCTACAAAGGTTATGTAATGCATGCTTTCAGGTTGTAGGAAAGAGGTCAACCTTCATTCATGAACCTCCATAAGGTAAGTCAAGTACGTCAAGCTAAGTGATGATAAACAAGCGCTTCTTGGGAGGCAACCCAAGAGTTTTACAGCTTTCCTAGAATCTAGTTTAGTTTTTAGCATGAATAAAAGTCTTAGTGTTGGTGTCCTAAATTTTTAATGCATGTGTTTGCGATTTTTAGTATGGATTGTTGACGTTTTCATGTGCCTTAATGTTAATTAATGAAGTATAAGACGGTTGAGTATGTTTTCGATGGTCCCTGGTCGTGTTTTATGATTTGTACAGGCTCTAAGAGGTTTAAAAGAGTTTCTGAATTTTTGGAAGAGTCTGTGAATTTTTCTAAGTAAACCAGAGAAAACACACGGCCGTGTGGAATCTTCACACGGGCGTGTGTTACCAAGTCAGAACTCAACCAGTGAGGACACATGGGCGTGTGTGTGCCCCTGTGAACAACCTCAGAAGGGCACACGGCCGTGTGAACTTCCACACGGCCGTGTGACATCTCGCAGAACTTCAACTCTTCTTTTCCAGAGAGTCCACAGGGGCGTGTGGGTGTCCCTGTGAGTGCCACTGTGCTAATGCACACGGCCGTGTGGAATTACCACACGGTCGTGTGAAACTTTGCAGAGAAAACCCTTCTTCCCGAGAATACACAGGGGCATGTGTGTGCCCCTGTGGGAGAACTTGTGAAAGGCACACGGCCGTGTGGATTATTCACACGGCCGTGTGGAATACTTAGCGTTTCTCGGGCGAGTCAGAGAGGCCACAGGAGCGTGTGGGTGCCCCTGTGGCTGGCCTTGTGTTCTTGGCCAGGTTGGGCACACGGCCGTGTGGAATTACCATATGGCCGTGTGAAAAGTTTCAAAGACCATCTGTGTTTTTCCCGAGAATCCACAGGGGCGTGGACCAGCCCCTGTGGACCTTCCCTGTGAAGGCACATGGCCATGTGGGAGTCTCACACGGCCGTGTGGGGTTGTTCAGAGAGAGACCAGAGTGCGCACAGGGGCTTGTGTTGGCCCCTGTGAACCCTAATCTCAGAGGCACACGGCCGTGTGGAATTTCCACACGGCCGTGTGAATTCCCAGAACTTTAAAAGCCGCACGTTTTCATTCAGATTTCACTCGTGCCTCTTGATTCTTCCACTCTAAACTTTTCTCCTACCCTCTCTACTACTTCCCCGACTTTTTCCGAGCTGTTTGGAGGGTTTTGACGAGTTTTTCCGGCCGATTTCCTTGATTTTTCACTCCACACCATCGGTAAGCTTTCCCTCCCTCTTTTCTTCGTCAAATCTTGATTTGATTCATTCTTTTTGATGATTTTGCTTGTATTAAATGAGTTATACTTGTGCGAACATGCTTAGAATAGAATTAGAGTGAATTTGAATGTAAAATTTGGAATTTTAGCCCCACGGCCGTGGGGCTCTGTCCCCCAGAAACGCCACATGGGCGTGTAGAAATTCCACACGGTCGTGTGGATTTCTACATATTGGTAATTTTAAACTGTTTTTAATTGATTCTCTTTTCAATCTTGCAGATATGTCTTCCAAGCCAAGGAAATCGGTTGGTAAGAGGCCCCGTGAGTCCACACCCTCTCCAGCGGAGACTGAGTTTAGTATACCTGAACACCAGGCCAGGTTTGAGAGATTATCCACACCTCGTTTTGGACAGACGAGATATATAGACCTGAGTACAGTGAGAGGTGTTCAGGAGGGAGACAGTGTAGCAGATGAGATTAGTGAGCTGCTCACGGTTGGTAGCTGGGACAGGTTGTTGGCTATCAGGGACTCGGTGATCCGAGCACTCACTCTGGAGGTACTGTCTTCATTCGAGTTCGACCGGGGGTACGACAGTTTTACCGACGACGACACCATTCAGTTTCGAGCACTCGGTCGACACTTTACCCTGAGTATGACGCAGTTTTCAGTTAGGATGGGCCTATATGGCGAGGCCTACACAGACACAAAGGGGTACGCGCTGCTACCGACGGATTACCCTGGTACTTTGACCCCACAGCGCTTGTATAGCAGATTATGTGGCGAGGGGCAGTATGAGCAAGGAGTTTCGAAGGCGACATGCCTTACGCGGCCAGCGTACCGATACATCCACGCTATTCTGAGCAGGTCCATCAACGGCAGAGGGGACAGCACCGGAGTACTGAGCAGACAGGAGCTACTATATTTACATTCGATGGTGGAGAGCGAGCCACTCCACCTGGGGCACATTGTGGCTGAGTACATCCGCCACCAGGGCCAGTACCCCAGGGTAGGAGTCATCTTTGCAGGCCCCTACATCACTCGATTGATCATTGGTCTGGGGCTCAGGAATGGGGTTCGCGGGGCCGAGAAGATCAGTACACCAGCCCCCCTTAGCACAGATACACTGAGGATGATGGGGATGATCCGCAGAGCAGGATCAGGGACCTATACATGGATCATTCCCCAGGTAGATCAGGCAGAGAGGTCGCAAGCAGCCTTGGAGCCACCCCCGACAGACAAAGAGGCCGAGGCACCACCCACAGCACCGGAGCCACCTCTGGTGCGCATTTTCTCTCCCTCCCGAAGCCAGGACAGGTTGGAGCACTTCGAGAGCGCAGTGGGGGTGCTACAGACCGAGATGGCCGAGGTGAGGGCTACACAGGATGCACAGCATTTAGAGACGATGACGCGGCTCGATGCCATACAGAGAATACTCGAGCAGGCTGTGTTATCACCATTCGTAGTCCAGCCCCGGGCCCCCACTCCTCCACCACCATGTCCCCCAGCAGTTGCAGCAGCAGATCCAAAGACATATTCAGAGCCTCCAGCAGCACCAGAGGCCACCACTGAGGACACCGGCGCTGAGGCGTCTTAGTTTTAGCTTTTATTTGTTTTTTTTTTATTTTCATTCTTGTACTTTTTATTATATTTTGGACTTGTAGTACTCAAAAAGGATTCTCCTTCTGAGTTTATCTTTTATTTTGCTTTTCTTGTTATCTCGAGTTGTATTCATTACTTCATATTTTATATACTCGAGTTTTTATTGAGCTATACTGAACCCTTGCGTATGGGTGCAGATGGTCTTGGATTTAAGGAATTTGAGGAATTGTCATGGGACCGTGTGTGCTCCACAAACCCATTGAGACGCAACTCTCAATGAACCTAGCTCCATCAAACGCAACACTTGGAGTTCAAGGGAGTAATGTTTCAATTGCCCACTTCCACACTAATTGTTTTTCATTGTTTTACTTTTTATAGTGCTTACATGCGTACATTGGGGACAATGTACATCTTAAGTGTGGGAGGGGGGGGGGTGGATTTCACATTGCAAACACCTTTACTTGTGCGTTCAATTGTTCATGTTCATGTAGCCTATGGCGGTTCACCTTAGTTGCAACGGTCGTATTCTTAGAGTTTAGGAGAATTTTTAACATTACACGCTATCTTGTTCTAGTTCCACTTAAATTTTAAGGGATTTTTTCTCGATTACACTTTATTGCACTACTCACTCTTGAAATCTTTTGGAAACTCGATCTTGAATTTTTAAAGACTAGTTTAGTATTACTTTAGTAAGTTGTGAAGTTCTATGTAGCCAAAAAAAAAAAAAAAACTACTAGCTTGTGAATATTAGTTAAGTTTTTCATTTGGAGTGGAAAGAGCTACCTCCTATGAACTATGAAGCTAGTCTCATAAGTCGGATACAAGTTATGCCCTAATGAGAGAAAGAGCTATCTCATGGGAAGCGTGAAAGATACCACTCCGGTAGAAAGAGCTACCTCCTCGAAAGTGTGAAAGCCACCTTTGGCGGCCACCTAGGAAAGGGCTACCTTAGAGGTTGAGTGAAGCTACTACTTCCTTACTTAGTGTATATAAATAAGTCCTTGTAACAAGAGTTTGAGGAGTACTCGTTGGTTCTCTTGAGTGAATTCACACACATTTACACGTTTTCGAGTTGTTCTCCTTTTTTATTCAAGTTTTTAGCTAGAGCAATGATAACCATATGCAATGTTTTGATTTCCCCTTACTTGTAGAATACTTCTTTTGCATACTTTTGGTGAACCTAAGGCCGAGCACTTTCAATTGTTCTTCCCAAGTATTTTCACATTTTAATTTTGCTTGAGTACAAGCAAAAGCTTAAGTGTGGGGGGATTTGATAAGTGCTTGTGTTATAGTGACCCGAAGCGTTATTGTCTTACAATGAGCATATCTTTTATCAGATTTTATCACTAAATAGTGTGCATTTGTGTATTTTTGTGCAGTGTAGGTTTGTGGAGCCAAGTTGGAAAAGAAGAACAATGTTAGGTCGTGTTCGCCGTTGTTGGGAGGTTTTCGGACCAAGCAAGGAACAAGGCACGAACTTAGATTTGTGAGTGTGTGCCAACCACCTTTGGAGAGGCACAAAGGCAGTCACATTCACAACAAGTCTAACTCGTGTAGCTTAGGAGAACTTCACCAAGAAGGAGACTAGAAGCAATCGGCACGATCTACCATTGATTGTGTGCCCAATTCAATGGCCTCGATGAAGAACAACGTATTTGGGAGCGTTTCGACACGATCTACCACTGTAGCTTGTTACTGTAGAAATTTAATGTAGCAAGTTACTGTGCATTTTCTGCCGAAGATCAGGTTTACAGAGAGTTCACATGGGCGTGTGGAATTAACACACGGCCGTGTGAATTAATTCCCAGCGAGCCAGAGACTTCACACGGGCGTGTGGAAATTCCACACGGCCGTGTGTAATAATTTTTCCAGGAAGCCAGAAACTTCACACGGGCGTGTGGAAATTCCACACGGCCGTGTGAAGCCCCGATAAGTTCAAATTTAAAGCCGCACTCAGCCTATTCAAAGCCCGATTTGGAGACTTTTTAAGCATCTTTTGACCTATCTTTTTCCGGAACTTCGAGAGAGTGCGGCTAGGGTTTCGGAGAGGACTTTGTGGAGGATTGGAGCGCGCCATTGGCATCAACATCGACGTTCGACGGCTGCACAAGACCACGGCCACACCATACGCGAGGGGGTTTTCATTGATTTTGTTAGTTTGTGCTTTATTTTACACTTTGTTGAACATGTATAGCTCCATGAGGAGCTAAACCCCTCGTGGGTATTCGGACTTGTAAAACCCTAGGATCAGTATGTTTCTATGACATTGTTATTATGCTTTTCCATTATTGATGAATAAATTCGAGTTTCAGTTTTAATTATCTTTTGCTATTGTTCTTCCTTAGCCGTGATACTAGGGTTGAGAACAATCTAGGTTATCCTTTGGCGGTGTGACAACTCCTATAGGATTAGACTACTCAAGATTAATGAGGGTTGAGAGGGAGAGTTGTGAGGTAGCAATATACCCCTTTCCCTTCCGGTGTGATTTCTCCCTACCTCCGTTTCCTTGGTTAACTAGCGGTCGAGATAGATTTTTAGGGCTCAATCTAGACTAGGGTTCTTCCACCTGGACCAAAGGGTTAGAACCACATAGAGGAGCAGGTTTTATCACTTGGAATCCCTAGAGCTTAAAGCAATCGCACGTAGTGTTAGGGTTAGGAAGATAGACTCCCCTGGGGCTTAGTTGACAAGTCAACGAGAGTTAAGGGTCGTAGTGAATCCTTATACCGGGACATAATGTTGGATTTAGTCACGGTTGACCTTAAGTTTTGTGACCGTGAGTTTAAGGATATCCTCGACTCAATTAACATCAATAGGAAAGTATAATAGCATAGTCTTGCACTAGAAGCATAAGTCCTAGCGGTAGCTTGTCCGAATACCCTATTTCATCCATTGCTAGTCTTCTCTTTTAACTTCTACTTGCTTTTCTCTCGTCTTCCATCTTTCTAGTTACTTTCTTATCTTTTATTCTATTTGATTCCATAAATACATTTATCACTACGATCATTATTTTTCGTAAATCGAACGATTGAATAGCAAATGCTCGTATTTTAAATCCCTATTCCCTGTGGATTCGACTGCCCAATCATCACGGTAATTTTATTACTTCGATAAGGCCGTGCACTTGCGGTACGCACGCAAAAGGTCGTTTCAACGCTCCTAAATTCATCATTTTTCATCGAGGCTATTAAATTGGGCACACAATCAATGGCTGACCGTGCCGATTGCTTCAAATCTCCTTATTGGCGAAGTTCTCTTTGTTAACATGTGCTAGACTTATTGTGAATGTGACTGCTTTTGTGCCCCTCCAAAAGAGGTTGGCACACACTCACAAGTCTGCGCTCATGCCTTGTTCCTTGCTTGGTCCAAAAACTTCCCCAACAACGATGAATAGGATCTAACTTCGTTTCTTTTCTCCAATTTATCTTCACAACCCTATAATGCACAAAGGTAAACGAATGCACACTTTTTAGTGATAAAATGTGATTAAATCAATGCTTATTACAAGATAATAACACTTCGCATAACATGAGCACTTATCAGCTACATACTTCATAGGAGGTAGCTCTTTGCACCCCAAATGCAAAGATAAAAGCTAAACTAATATTCACAAGCTCACAAGTTTGTTTTTCTTTGCTATATAGAACTTCAAAACTTGCTAAAGTAATACTAAACTAGTCCTTAAAACTTTGAGTTCGAGTTTCCAAAAGATTTCAAGAGTGAGTAGTGCAAGAAGAGGTAATCGAGCAAAAATTCCCTAAAAATTCAAGTAAAACTAGAGCATGATAGGATACAATGTTAAGGTGAACCGCCACGGGCTACATGAGCATAAACAATTGAACGCACAAGTAAAGGTGTGTGCAAAGTGAACTCCCCCCCACACTTAAGATGTACATTGTCCCCAATGTATGCATATAAGCACAATAAAAAGAAAACAATGAAAAACAATTAGTGTGGAAGTAGGCAATTGAAATATTACTCACCTGAACTTCAAGTGTTGCATTTGATGGAGCTATGTTCATAGAGAGTTGAGTCTCAATAGGCTGTGAAGCACACACGGTCCAATGACCGTGCCTATGACTTTTCCTTAGATTCCTTACATCTAAGACCATCTACGCACACATACACAAGGGTTCAGTATAGCTCAATAAAAACCAAAATAAAGCTCGAATGTATAAAAATATGAAAATGAAATACAACTCGAGACAAAATGAAGTAAAATAAAGATAAACTCAGAAGGAAAATCCTTTATGAGTACTACAAGTCCAAAATATAAAAGAAAAAGTACAACTGAAATCAAAATAAAAAATAAAACTATGACGCATCAGCGTCGGTATCCTGATCTGGAGCCTCTGGTGCTGCTGACGGCTCTGAAAGTGGTGGATCTGCTGCAGGTGGAGGCGACGGTGGTGGAGGGGTAGAAGATCTGGGCTGGACCACGAATGGTGATGACACGGCCTGCTCAAGTAGATGCTATATAGTGTCAAACCATGCCATCGTCTCTATGTGTTGCGTGGTCTGGGTAGCTCTCAGCTCGGCTATCTCTGTCTGGAGGACACCAACAGCACTCTCGAGGCGCTCTAATTGGTCCTGGTCTCAAGAAGGCGAAAACATGCGCACAGAAGGTGGCTCCTGTGCTGTGGGTGGTGCCTAAGCCTCTGCCTGCCCTGGGGTATGATCCATACATAAGTTCCTGATCCAGCTCTGCGTATCATACCCATCAGCCTCAGCATCTTTGTGCCTAGAGGAGCCGGTACTATCGTCTTCTCGCCCCCCCGAACCCCTTCTCTGAGTCCCAGGCCAATGATCAAGCAGGTAATGTACAGGCCTATGAAGATAACTCCGACCTTGGGGTACTGGCCCTGATGGCGTATGTACTCTGCTAAGATGTGTCCCAAGTGGAGTAGCTCGCTTTGTACCATGGAGTGCAGTTAGAGCAGCTCTTGTCTACCCAGCACCCCTGTGCTATCTCCTCTGCTCCTCACTAACCTGCTCAGTACGGTATGGATGTACATGTACACTGGCCGGGAAAGAAATGTCACCTTTAAAACATCCGGCACGTACTGCCCGTCTCCGCACAACGCCCTGTAGGCCCTTTGAGGTGTTAGGATCCCTGGGTAATTGGTGGGCAGTAGAGCGTACTCCTCCGTCTCGGTAAATGCCTCGTCGTATAGACCCATCCTGATCGAGAACTGCGTGACACTCAAAATGAAGTGCTGACCAAATGCATGAAACTGAATAGTAGCTGGATCAACGAAACTGTCATATCCTCGGTCAAGCTCAAATGATGATAGGACCTCAAGAGTTAGTGATCGGATCGCTGGGTCTCTGATAGACAGTAAACGACCTCAAGAGTTAGTGATTCGATCTCATATGTGATACTGTCTCCCCCCTGAATGCCTCTGACTACACTCAAATTGACGTATCGTGTCTATCCAAATCGGAGCGTCGATAATCTCTTAAACTGCTCCCGATGCCCAGGTAAAGGGAAATCAATCTCCTCGGGTGGTGGGGAAGGCTCACGGGGGTGCTTCCCTACTTGCTTCTTTGCTTTGGAGGCCATTTCTGCAGGATTGAAAAAGAAAAAACGATTAAAATAGTTGAAAATCTCATTATGCAGAAAATCCACACGGCCGTGGGGAAATTACACACGCCCGAGTTGATCG
Organism: Dioscorea alata; assembly: GCA_020875875.1. Lineage (NCBI taxonomy): Eukaryota > Viridiplantae > Streptophyta > Magnoliopsida > Dioscoreales > Dioscoreaceae > Dioscorea > Dioscorea alata. Next base: position 6,886,572 of record CM037021.1, read on the forward strand.
TCGGGCGGACGGAGCCCCACGGCCGTGGGGGCTAAAATTTCATTTTTACACTTAATTTTGTTCGAATTTCTTTCTAAACGTGCTCGCCTATAGTTTAATCATTCAATATAAGTGAAATATGTAAAGAGAATGAATTAAATCAAGAATTGATGAAGAAAATGGGTTTGAAGTTCATACCGATGGTGTGGATGAATAAACCTCGATATAGGCCGGAAAAGCTCGTCTAAATCCTAAAAAAACATGAAGAGAAGGTCGGGAGAGTAGTAGAGAAGTTCAAAGAGAGTTTGAGAGTGATTAGATGAAGAGGTACGAGTGAAATCTAAAAGAAAATGCGCGGCTTTTGAAATTCTAGGAATTCACATGGCCGTGTGGAAATACCACACGACAGTGTGCCTCTGAAATTAGGGTTCACAAGGGCCAGCACACGCCCCTGTGTGCACTCCAGTTTCTCTCTGGACTACCTCACACGGCCGTGTGCCTTCACAGGGGAGCTTCACAGGGGCTGGTACACGCCCCTAGGGATTCACGGGAAACACAAAAGGTCTGTGGACAAGGCCAGCCACAGGGGCACCCACACACCCCTGTGGCTTCTCTGGTTTGTCCCAAGAAAATCTAAGTGTACCACACGGCCGTGTGGATAATCCACAAGGCCGTGTGCCTTTCACAAGCGCTCCCACAGGGGTAGCCACACGCCTCTGTGTTTTCTCGAGATGGAAGGGGACTTTCTGCAGAGTTTCACACGACCGTGTGGAAATTCCACACGGCCACACATGGGCACTCACAGGGGCACCCACATGCCCCTGTGGACTCTCTGGACCAAGAGCTTTAAGTTCTGCAAGATTTCACAAGGCCTTGTGGAAAATTCCACACGGTCGTGTGCCCCTTCTGAGATTTTTCACAGGGGTAAGGTCATGCACCTGTGCCCTCTCTGGTTGAGCCACAATTAGTAACAGACGTCGGTGTGGAAATTGCACATGGCGGTGTGTTTTCTCTGGTTTACTTAGAAAAATTCACAGACTCTAAAGAAAAATTCAAAAACATTGACACAATACGTAGAGCCTGTGAATACCATAAAAACACGACCATATACCATAGAAAACACACTCAACCAACTCAAACTTCATCAGACAATGTTTAGGCACACGAAAACATCAACAATCCACAATAAAATTGGAGCACATGCATTAAAAATTCAAGACACCAAAACTAAGACTTTTATTCATGCTAACACTAAACTAAGTCCTAGAAAACTGTAAAACCTTGGGTTGCATCCCAAGAAGCGCTTGTTTTACGTCACTTAGCTTGATGTACCTACCTTACCTTACAGCGGTTGTAGAAAGAATATCTCCTTTTCATCGCTACAAACCTCGCCACCAAAGTGTGGCTTCAACCGATGCCCATTCACTTTGATTGTCCTCTTCTCCGAATGAGTAATCTCAACTGCCCTGTGAGGTGCTACTTGAGTGACTGTGTACGGGCCAAACCATCTAGACTTCAGTTTTCCGGGGAAGAGTTGCAACCAAGAATTGAATAGTAACACTTGGTCACGCACTTTGAACTCCTTGGGCAACTTGATATGCTTGTCATGCCACCTTCGAATCTTTTTGATAAACGCCTAAACATACGTATTTTCCATGTATTCGGGTGTATGTATTACATATTTTTCTATGAGTTGACGCCCGTTTTTGGTCTGAATTGGTTTCTTTCGTGTTACAGGTACTGATGTGACCCCTTCGAGCTCATTGATAGAATTTGAGAAGAAATTGGCAACGAAAACACTATTTCATAGGGGGGGTACTGTAGTGACTACTGTAGTAGATCCTATAGCACGAACCCTTTGGCGAAACGGCTAAGTCTGGAGCTTCATGCGGGAACTGCAGAGGCCGCATACGGTACTGTAGCAGTTCACTGTAGTAGTTCTCTGTAGCGACACTGTAGCAACTTACGCGATTTCGGGATTTTCTCGGAAATTTTCTCTCCCCGCATGCGGGACCGCATAGGGGGCCGCATAACACACTGGAAAAGGTTTTTAAGGGTTTTGGAGTCCGTTTTGAGAAAGAAGGCTAGGTCTTGAGAAACAACACACTTCACCATCTTCTTTGGGAGCTTGAGGCCGGCTTTTGGAGGCATTTCTTGCGGAGAGGACGACGGGGAGAGCACGAGACGACGAATCCACACCTTCGATTTGCATTTGAGAGGAAGTTTGACAAAGGAAGACACTCCTTGGGTGGCGTCCTTGGAAGCGTCATTCGGCCTTGATCTTTTCTGGGGGTGTTTTCATTATGCTTTTGGTTGTTTTTATGTATTTGATTGCTTACTTTGTGATCATGAACAACTAACCCCAAGGTCACCGGATGTAGGTGAACCTTGGGGGTGAACTTGTGTATTTTGGATGCTTCTTTCTAGTTTATGTATTTGGTTTGGTTTGTGATCCTTGTTTGGTGGTTCTTGAATGCCTTAATATGTATGAGAACTCTATATGTCAATTCCTAGACAATGCTAGGTTGCATGACCATTGCCCTAGTATTAGGCTCACCAAGCTTGGAAGGGAATACATGTACGAATACACCGTGACCATCGGGTATTTGTACCCCTCCAATTGTTAGGGTTGTCCTTGTTTGTGTTTCAACCCTAGCTTGGGGAAATCCACTAAACCCTTTGCAATCGTACAAGGATTTGGGTGGAAGCAATTCCGTATTCCAATACTTGTATTGGATTAGTGACCAACGCCGTGACCATCGGGCTGGTCTAATTTAGGGTTTCCCGGTCCAAACCACCCACGTGCATGCTAGTTAGGGCATCCTTAGCACTTTAGTAGCCCCCGAGGGAATCCTCATCCGTGGCCATTCCCTCACCTTGATTTTTCCCCTCCGTATTTATTCTTGCTATTTGCATGATCTTTGTTTTAGTAGATTATTGGTAGTTCTTATTCCAAGTGATCGATTAGGTCAAACAACATTGTGATAAGGAAGTAAGGATAGCTTCTCGGGCCCTTGGGGATACAACCCCCTCGTGTTCGCGCAAGGGGCATTACTTGGCGACCCCGTGCACTTGCGGGTGAGCGATTCAAGCGCGTTTCACCACTTTTCCTTGTAAATTCTAGCATTCTCATACGCCTTCAACCTCCACTCATCAAGTTCATTAAGATGAAGCAATCTTTGTTCACCGGCTTTTCTCAAATCAAAATTCATTGCCTTGATTGCCCAATATGCTTTATGTTCAAGCTCCACTGGTAAGTGACATGACTTCCCATAGACCAAATTATACGGAGTAGTTCTGATAGGAGTCTTGTATGCGGTTCGATGGGCCCAAAGTGTATCATACAAATGCTCAGACCAATCTTGCTTCCACTGCTCTACCGATTTTGTCAAGATTCTCTTGAGATCTCTATTGGTTACCTCAACTTGGCAACTAGTTTGAAGGTGGTACGGAGTGGCAAGGTGATGACATACTCCATATCTCTTCAACACTTTTTCCAGTTGGTAGTTGTAGAAGTGGGTTCCTCAATCGCTGATGATAATGCGTGGGGTTCTGAACCGAGTGAACAGCTTCTTCAAAAATTTTACCACCATTCTAGCATCATTGGTTGGTAATGCTTGAGCTTCAACCCACTTAGAAACATAGTCAACTTCCACTAATATATACTGGTTCCCATTGGACTTTGGAAATAGGCCCATGAAGTCAATACAACAAACATCGAATACTTCGCAGAATTACATGGGGTTCTGAGGCATCTCGTCTCGCCGAGATAGATTTCCCGCCCTCTGGCAACTATCACATCGAAGAACAAATTGGTGTGCATCCTAGAAGAGAGTCGGCCAATAGAACCCCGTAGCCAAGACCTTTTCTGCGGTCCTACTTGATGCATAATGGCCTCCCACAGGCCCTGAATGACAATGAACAAGAATATCCCATCCTTCCTCTCTCGATACACATCTCTGAACTATATGGTCTGCATAGATACGAAAGAGGAACTGATCATCCCAAAAATAGTTCTTCAGATCGCTAAAGAACATCTTCTTTTGTTGGAACGTGAGCCCTTGCTTAAGGACTTTCCCTAACAAGTAATTGGCAAAGTCTGCAAACCATGGAGTGTCACCAGATGATGTTGAGTTCCGAATCGAATATAAGTGCTCCTCTGGAAAGAAGTCATTAATTTCCTTGTTTGAAGGTTCATGTCTAACACTACACTCCAACCGAGACAAGTGATCCTCCACCACATTTTCAGTTCCTTTCTTGTCCTTTATCTCCATATCAAACTCCTGTAAGAGCAATATCCAACAGATCAATCGTGGTTTTGCATCAGCCTTGTTCATGAGGTAACAGAGAGCTGAATGGTCTCTAAACACGATGACTCTCAACAAGATGAGATAAGGCCTGAACTTATCAAGGGTGAACACAATTGCTAATAACTCCTTCTCTGTAGTAGTGTGATTCTTGCGCATTTGTAAGAGTCTTACTAGTGTAGTAGATAGGCTGAAATTGCTTGCCTAATAGCATAGTCACTTGCGTCACACATGAGCTCGAACGGTTCATTCCAATCCGGTGTGATCAAAATTGGAGCTTGAACTAGTTTTTCTTTTAGCACATTAAAAGCTATTGTACATGCCTCCCCAAAATCAAACCGAGCATCTTTTTCGAGGATCTTAGTTAGCGGTTGTGTGATTTTCAAGAAATCCCTGATGAACCATCTATAGAAACCTGCATGCCCCAAGAAACTCCGAATTCCTTTAACATTTGTTGGTGGAGGAATGAAGTGGCACTTGTCTACCTCCATACCCATTCGAGAGATCTTGTGCCCTATAACAATGCCTTCCTGAACCATGAAGTGGCACTTCTCCCAACTTAGCATAAGGTTTGTCTCTTCACATCTCATGAGCACTTTTTCCAAATTCTTTAACCATATATCAAAGGAGTCACCGAACACCGAAATATCCTCCATGAACACTTCCATTATGTCCTCCAAAAGGTCATCAAAGATAGCCGTCATACAGCGTTGGAATGTAGCGGATGCGTTGTATAGTCCAAACGACATCCATCTGTATACAAAAGTTCCGTAGGGACAAGTAAATGTTGTATTTTCTTGATCTTCAGGAGCTATAGGGATTTGGAAGTATCCTGACATCCCATCAAGGTAATAGTAAAACTGGTGCCCTGCCAATCATTCCAACATCTGATCAATAAAAGGCAATGAGAAGTGATCCTTCCGGGTTGCATCGTTCAATCTTCTGTAATCAATACACATCCTCCATCCTGTGACTATCCTAGTTGGGATGAGTTCATTTTTTTCGTTTTTAATCACTGTCATCCCCCCTTTCTTTGGAACCACTTGCGTCGAGCTCACCCAAGCACTATCAGATATAGGATAGATAATCCCAGCATCTAGTAGTTTCACCACCTATGCGTTGACAACTTCCTTCATATTCGGGTTTAGTCTTCTTTGAGGTTGGATCACTGACTTGAAGTTATCCTCCATCAAAATGATATGCGTATAGAATGAGGGTTTTATTCCTTTTAAATCTGTAATTTTCCATGCAAGGGCGGACTTATGTTTCTTCAGCATATTCACCAACTTAACCTTTTGATCTGAAGAGAGATTCGATGCTATGATCATGGGCAACATAATCTCTTCTACCAAAAATGCATATTCCAGGTGTTCTGGAAGTGTTTTCAATTCCAAATCAGGTGGTTCTTCAATGGATGGTCGAAGTCGACTCTCCTTTAATCTGTCAAATTCTTCAAATTGATTTGGTTGCTGTTCAATAACACCGTCTGAAATCTTCTCTGAACCATGCACATTGAGTTGATCCTGAGAATCCATTGTAGTTCCCAACTCACAAGTTTCCTCTGTCAGATTTGCAATTCCCACTGAAAAGACTTCTTGCCTGTGCTCCCAATATCCTGATTCAAATTGAGCAAGGACCTTCTCTAGGTTTTCTTCTGTATCTTCCCTTGAAAAAGATAGAGTTGATTTATCAAATTCATCCAATATATTGCCCAGTTCACAATTCATGATTTGTTCCAAACAAAAATGATCAACAATGGTCCCTTCTCCCAAAAAAGGAATGCTCACTAGTTGCTCAATCTTAATATAATTTGTAGCTGATTGTAACATGAACAACTGCATTTTCTGTTCTGCATCCTTAACCACTCTTGTAAGCGTATCAAAAACTTTAGTTGTATAAAACATCCTTTTCCTGCTGAAATCAAAGAAGAGAAAACAGGTGAGAACGATGATAGGTAAAAGAAATGTGAAATAGAAAAAGAAGTGAAATAGCTAAAATAGAAAAAACAAGTATAAAAAATAAGCCTACTCCCCGTCACGGCGCCAAAAAACTTTCACTGGTGCCCGAAAGTGCACGGGTTATCGAAGTAATAATATACCCTGGTGAGTGGATGGTAAGTGCTTGTGTTATAGTGACGCGAAGCATTATTATCTTACTATTAGCATCTCTTTTATCAGATTTTATCACTAAATAGTGTGCATTTGTGTATTCTTGTACGTTGTAGGTTTATGGAGCCAAGTTGGAAAAGAAGAACAAAGTTAGGTCGTGTTCGCCGTTGTTGGGAGGTTTTCGGAAAAAGCAAGGAACAAGGCATGAACTTGGACTTGTGAGTGTGTGCCAACCTCCTTTGGAGAGGCACAAAGGCAGTCACATTCACAACAAGTCTAACTCGTGTAGCCTAGGAGAACTTCACCAAGAAGGAGACTTGAAGCAATCGGCACGATCTACAATTGATTGTGTGCCCAATTCAATGGTCTCGATGAAGAACAACATATTTGGGAGCGTTTTGGCAAATTACTGTGCATTTTCTGCCGAAGATCAAGTTTCCAGAGAATTCACACGGGCGTGTGGAATTAACATACGACCGTGTGAATCATTTTCCAGCAAGCAAGAGACTTCACACGGGCGTGTGGAAATTCCACACGGCTGTATGAAGTAATTTTTCAGGAAGACAGAAACTTCACACGGGCGTGTGGAAATTCCACACGGCCGTGTGAAGCCCCGATAAGTACAAATTTAAAGCCGCACTCAGCCTATTTAAAGCCTAATGGGGAGACTTTTTGAGCATCTTTTAACCTAGCTTTCTCTCGAACTTCGAGAGGGGGCGGCTAGGGTTTCGGAGAGGACTTTGTGGAGGATTGGAGCACGCCAATGGCATCGTCATCGACGTCCTACGGCAGCACAAGACCACAGCCACATCACACGCGAGGGGGTTTTTATTGATGTTCTTATTTTGCAATTTATTTTACACTTTGATGAACATGTATAGCTCCATAAGGAGCTAAACCCCTCGTGGGTATTCGGACTTGTAAAACCCTAGGATCATTATGTTTCTATGACATTGTTATTATGCTTTTTCAATATTGATGAATAAATTTGAGTTTCAGTTTTAATTATCTTTTGCTATTGTTCTTCCTTAGCCGTGACACTAGGGTTGAGAACAATCTAGGTTATCTTTTGGAGGTGTGACAACTCCTATAGGATTAGACTACTTAAGACTGAAGAGGGTTGAGAGGGAGAGTTGTGAGGTAGCAATGTACCCCTTTCCCTTCTGGTGTGATTTCTCCCTACCTCCATTTCCTTGGTTAATTAGCGGTCAAGATAGAGTTTAAGGGCTCAATCTAGACTAGGGTTCTTCCACCTGGACTAAAGGGTTAGAACTACATAGAGGAGCAGGTTTTATCACTAGGAATCCCTAGAACTTAAAGCAATCCCACGTAGTGTTAGGGTTAGGAAGACAGACTCCCCTGGGGCTTAGTTGACAGGTCAACAAGAGTCAAGGGTCGTAGTGAATCCTAATACCGGGACATAATGTTGGGGTTAGTCACGGTTGACCTTAAGTTTTGGGACCGTGAGTTTAAGGATATCCTCGACTCAATTAACATCAATAGGAAAGTATAATAGCATAGTCTTGCACTAGAAGCATAAGTCCTAGAGGTAACTTGTCCGGATACCCTATCTCACCCATTGCTAGTCTTCCTCTTTTAACTTCTACTTGCTATCTTTCATCTCTCTATTTATTTTCTTGTCATTTATTCTAATTGTTTCCATAAATTCACTCATCACTCCGATTATTTCTTTTCGTACACCGCATAACTAAATAGTGAATTCTATTGTTCTAAATCCCTATCCCCTGTGGATTCGACTACCCACTCACCAGGGTAATTTTATTACTTCGACAAGGCCGTGCACTTGCGGTACACACGCAAAAGGTCGTGTCAGTGGGTAGTCGTATCCACAGGGAATAGGGATTTGAGATACAAGTATTTACTATGTAGCTAGTGCGATGTGTGGAAAGAATTCAATGAGTGATGTGAAAGCAATTAATAAAAACAAGAATTAAAATAGAAGTGTGGAAGATAAGAGAGTGTAAGTAGGAGTAAGAGAATAGGACAAGCAATGAGTAAAGATGGGTACCTGAACAAGCTACCCCTAGGACTTATGCTTCTAGTGCAAGACTATACTATTATACTTCCCTATTGATGTTAATTGAGTCGAGAATATCCTTAAACACACGGTCCCAAACCTAAGGTCAACCATGACTAACCACAATACTATGCCCTGGCATTAGGTTTTCACTACGACTCTTGACTCTCATTGACCTATCAAATAAGCCCTAGAGGAGTACGTCTTCCTAAGCTTCACACTACGTGGGATTGCTTTATGTTCTAGGGATTCCTAGTGATAAAACCAGTTCCTATGTATAGTTCTAACCCTTTGGTCCAGGTGGAAGAACCCTAGTCTAAATTAAGTCCCAGCACTAGGATTCACTTCAACCGTTCACTCCATTGCTCGCGCAACTAAGCCCCAGGGGAGTTCCTCTCCTAGCCGCTAAGAAATCATGGAACATGGAGGTAGGAAGAATCACACCGGAGGGGAAAGGGGACGTTCCGCAACCTCACGACTCACCCTCTCAACCCTCTTCAACCCTAAGTAGTCTAATCCTATAGGAGTTATCACACCTCCAAAGGATAACAGAAGAGTGCGAAAATATGATGAGAGGGTAATCAAATCCACAAGGAGTAGGAATTATAGACAAGAGAATTTGCTAGTTAGCTAGTGCGAAAATACGATGGTGAGAAGAAATCAATGTGTGTGTGTAAGAGTATTCAAGAGTAATAAGAAAATGAAAGAGAAATATGGAAGACAGAAGAGTACAAGTAAAGAGTAAAGAGGGGGACAATCAACTGTAAAATATGGTACCCGGACAAGCTCCCCAAGGACTAATGTTCTAGTGCAAGACTATGTATTATACTCTACTATTGATGTTTAATGAGTCATGGACATCCTAAAGCACACAGTTCCAAACCTAAGGTCAACCGTGACTAGTCCCAATATTACGCCATGGTGTTAGGCTTCACTACAACCCTTCACTCTCTTGATCTCTTAACTAAGCCACAGGGGAGTCCATCATCCTAATCCTCATAGTACATGTAACTGCTTGATGTTCTAGGCATTCTAATTGATTGACCATGTCCCTAATTATAGTTCTAACCCTTTGGTCTAGGAGAAAGAACCCTAATCTAAGTTAAGCCCCAGCGCTAGGATTCACCACAAACCTTCACTCTGTTGCTTGTGCAACTAAGCCCCATGGGAGTTCATCTCCTAGCACTTACTCTAGTTTGATTGCAAAGAACTCTTAGAACATGGAGATAGGAAAAATCACACCGGAGGGGAAAGGGGATGTTTCGCTACCTCCCGACTCACCCTCTCGACCCTCTCCAATCTCGAGTAATCTAATCATATAGAAGTTGTCACACCTTCAAAGGATAATCTAGACGATTTTCAACCCTACTGTCATGGCTATGGGAAAATCAATACAATAAGCAATCAAGATTGGAACTCAATTAAATGCATCAATTAAGAAAGCATGATAAAAGTCATAGAAACAATGTCATCCTAGGGTTTACAAGTTCGAATACCCACAAGGGGTTTAGCTCTCCATAGTGCTATGCAAATCTATTAATGTATATGAATAAACAAGAATAGAAAACATAGATGAAACCCCCTTGCGATGAGTTGCAATGGTCTTGTGTGGCCACTCCATCTCTCAACCAAGCCCCTTGTCAAGCCTAGTGCACACCCCGCCGTATCGGTGCCGACGAAAGCTCCCCCAATAGCTATCTTACAAGGGACTTTGATGTCAATACCGTAGACGCACTCTAAGCCTCTCTAAACCCTAGCCGCGAACCTCAAGAAGATAGGCGAAAAGATCGTCAAAAAATTGCCGAAAAGTCTTTTAAATAGTGCTGAGTCACGGCTGTAAATCGGCAGAAATCGGGAATCCACATGGCTATGTGGAATTTCCACATGCCCGTGTTGATTATCTGAAATTGGTTTTCTGTCACGCAAAGAACAATAAACTACTACACTAATTGCTACATTAACTACTACAGTACTCGAGCATCAAATGTTCACGATTTCATCATTCTTCATCGAGGCCGTTGAATTGGGCACACAATCAACGGTAGAGCATGTTGATTGCTTCATTTCTCCTCATTGATGAAGTTCTCCAATGCTACACGGGTTAGAATTTTGTGAATGTGACTACCTTTTACCCCTCCAAAGGAGATTGACACAGACCCACAAGTCTAGACTCGTGCCTTGTTCCTTACTTGGTCTCAGAACTTCCCAACAACGGCGAACATGACCTAACTTTGCTCTTTTTTCTCTAAACTCACTCCACAACCCTGCATGCACAAATGAACAAAATGCATAACAATTAATGATAAAATATGAGAAAAATAATGCTCAATGTAAGAAAATAATACTTTGTATTACTTTAACATGAGCACTTATCAGACTGTATCAAATAGCTCGATTGTGTTAATCATTTTCCTTGAAGCTGAAATCAAAGAAAAAAAAATAGATAAGAATGATGAAAGAATAAGAAAGTGTAAAATAGAATGAGTGATGAATAGCTAAAATAATAAATTGCAAATGTCTCTAAAACTTTTATTCCCCGGCAACGGCACCAAAAACTTTGACACACCTCTTGCGTAAGTGTTCCGCAAGTGCACCAGTCGTCGTAGTAATAAAATTTTACCCTAGTGAGTGGGTAGTCATATCCATTCACATCTGATAAGTCCTCATGTATAAGTTGATACGAAGTATACTTTTCTTGTATTCAGCATCACTTTTCTCAGATTTTATTACTCATTCATGTGTATTTGTGTTCTTTTGTGCATTTAGGGTTGTAGAGACGAGTTGGAACAAATGAAGCAAAAATAGATCATGGACGTAATGGTTAAGGAGACTCTTGGACTAGGCAAGGATCAAGGCACAAGTTGTAGATATGTGAGTTTGTGCGAACTGACATAATTCCGAATGGCGTCTGTGTACTGTAAGTGCACGGGTGTCGAAGTAATAATATACCCCGGTGAGTGGGTAGTCATATCCATAGGGAATAGTGTTAGAGAGACAAGAGTTATCACTATTTAGCTTTGAAGAAAATTGATGGTGAGAGAAATCAGTGTATGAATGCAAAAGAAACTAAAAGAATACATGAAGAGCAATAAGAATAAAAGAGGTAATCGATAGTAAAATGGGGTACCCGGACAATGCTTCTCCCTAGGACTATTGTTGCAGGTGCAAAACTAGTATTATACTTACTAATTGATGTTTAATGAGCTGTAAATATCCTAAAGCACACGGTCCCAAACCTAAGGTCAACCGTGACTAACCCTCTGCACTGTGCCTCGGAGGAGAGAATGCTCTCGACAGCTCACACTGTGTTGGACTGCTTAGGGTTTTAGGGATTCCAAGTGATAAACCCTGTTCCTATGTATAGCTCTAACCTTTGGTCCAAGCGAAAGAACCCTAGTCTCAATTAAGCACTAGCACTAAGTTTTACTACAACCCTTCACTCTATTGCTCGTGCAACTAAGCACCAGCAGAGTTCATCTCTTAGCACTTTGCTCTACTTTATCCACAAAGAACTTTTGGAACATGGAGGTAGGATAAATCATGTCGGAAAGGAAAATGGACGTTTTGCTACTTCTCGAATCACCCTCTCAACTCTATATAATCTTGTGTAGTCTAATCCTATAGAAGTTTTAAACCTTCAAAGGATAACCTAGATGACTCTCAGCCATATTGTAGCGTCTAAGGGAAAATCAATGTAATTAATATTCAAGATTGGAGCTCAATTAAAAGCATTAATTAAGAAAGCTTAATAAAAGTCATAGAAACAATGCCATCGTATGGTTTACAAGTCCGAATACACAATAAGGGTTTAGCTCTCTGAGGAGCTATGCAAAATCCACAAAGTGTTTGTATCAATAAGCATAGAAACATGAATAAAACCGCCTTATGGCCCGTGTTGTTGATCTGGTGAAGCTGCATCGTCTTCCGCAATGAATCACTTGCCAAGCCTAGGGCACACCTCACCGAATCGATGCCGATAAAAGCTCCCCCAATAGTTATCTTCCAAAGGATGTCGATGTCTATGCCGTAAACACTCTTCAAAAGCCTCACAAAATCCTCTCCAAACCCTAGCCACAAACTCCCCAAAAGTTGTGCGAAAGATAGTTCAAAACTCCCGAAATATATTTGAAATCACGGTATTTAAAGGGCTGAAATCTAGTATACACATGGCCGTGTGGAATTTCCACATGCTCGTGTGGATTTTCTGGAAATCTGATTTTTGGCCCGTAGTTGCACCAATGTTGCTCTTGACTTCATTTTCTCATAGAGCCCGCTAGGTTGGGCACACAACCACGTGGTAGATCATGTCGTTTCTTCTTTCCCCTGCATTGATGAAGTTTTGTAATGTTACACGAGTTAGACTTTATGAGTGTGACTGCCTTTATGCCCCTCAAAATTATAGAATAATTTGAGCACATTGGAGGTTGGCACACACCCACAAATCTACAACCCATTCGTTGATTCTTGCTTTGTTTAAGAAACTCCTCAATAGTCGCGGACATGACCCAATTTTACTCCTTTCTCTTGAACTCTTCTCCACAACCCTACATGCACAAAAGAGCATAATTACAGATGAATTAATGATAAAACCTGAGAAAAATAATGCTCAATGTTAGAAAAAAAATACTTCGTATTACTTATACATGAGTACTTATCAAACGGCCCCACAATTAAGATTTTGCTTGTCCTCAATCAAAAATAAAACATTAAGGCACTTAGGAAGAACAATTGAAAAGTGCTTGGCCTTAGGCTCACCAAAGTATGCAAAATAAGCATTCTACGAGCAAGGGGAAATTTAAACATTGTAGAAAAGGTATCATTGCTCTAGCTAAAAACCTGAATCAAAAAGGGCAATAACGCAATATTGTGTAAGTGTGTGTAAACTTGCACAAGTCAACACAAAAAGTACTCCTCAAAGCTCTTATTATGAAGGACTTATTTATAGATAAGAAGGAGAAAGTAGTAGTTTCACACATCCTCTAAACTAGCGCTTTCCTAAGCGGCCGCCAAAGGTGGCTTTTACACATTTAAGGTGGTAGCTCTCCTCAAAGATCCAATAAGATGACACTTAATTCAAATTAAGTCCCTCATTTTTAAGTTATCTCATAACTCAGTCCTTACACATTCGCGGTTAGACCAAATCAACTCTTGATTTATCTAAACTCCATTTAGCTATTCGACTCATTAGATTGAGTCCGGATTTCACGGCTTTTACGTGTGCAATCCTGTAGGCCCATTTTAAAATCGGTAATGGGATTTTAACCTCGTTAAGCCCCATAAGTCACAAATGCCATCTAGCATGGCAATGTGACTACCCGAATTAAAACGAAGGTCAACCGTGTAATCAAATAACCTTGTAACCTTATCTGATTCCTTTGCCAATTGAATATCTCGATCAACATAAGGCATAGAGCTTAGTCACCCTTATTTATTTGTCGATCGATTTCTTGATCCTCGGTGAACTTACTAGGTCAAATAAATGATAACCCTTACCATTTCACTTGGGCGTGGCCACGCACTACTCAGTTTCACCGATCAAGTGCCCGGTGATATTCTCTCTCCTCAGAGAGTGGCAATCCCCTCGCATTGCTAATGTTACTACCTATGAATCTTGATGCACCCAATCATACCCACACTTGTCACTTTGTTACGAATGACATTAGGCGTATATCAAAGTACACCAACATTTATCCAAGCTCCATAGTGACCTTGAGTCTAAGGATTCGGTATAAGCATTACACGAGAACCACTTATGACTTTGCAACCATGTAGTGATCTCGTGAGCGGATCAATCCAGGCAGGCTATTCATTAACACGTGTCTATGTCTATTGATTAACATCACATGTCCTATAATCCGTAAAACATGATCATCACACAATAGGTATAATAGTCTTAGTTTACTATCATTCCCATGACTGTAATTGACTAGGGATGTTTAGAAAGTTATTCCTTTATGCACCAAGGTTTTACTGTCCGAATCACGTATTCTGCAACTTCTGCGGAACAAACTCTCAGGGATAGTTCTATCTAAGCATATATGCACAGAAAATGTAGTAAGATAAAACAAGCCAGGTTTTATTAAAAACATATAACTAATAAACGTTCAGATCAACGCATTGGGGCTAGGGCTAACACTAACAATCTCCCACTAGCACTAGTCCCAATCGGGCATAGCACTAAGACCCATTGATCTCATGTGACGGTCATGCTTCGCCTTAACCAACTGCTTGGTCAAGGGGTTAGCTAGGTTGTTTTCTCAAACTATCTTGCACACCTTCACATCTCCTCTGTCGATGATCTCGCGGATCAGATGGAATCGCTTGAGTATGTGTTTGGACTTCTTCTGATATCTTGCCCATCACCCTCGTTCCCGTTTCCTCTTCTTTGGTTATTTGGAGGATAGAGGTTTTCTCGGTATTTATTGTGTTAGTTGGGGTCATTTGAGTAATTTTCACCCAAGCTTATTCACCCGTGTCTTTTCTTGAATGTTCAAGGGCGTTGTTGTCTTTTGTCAAATGCTTATTCACTCTAGTCCTTGTTTGAAATGTTTGAGGGTAATTTGGTCTTTTTCCATGCCCCTACTTTTTGCCATACAACAACCATACCTTGTCATTTCAAATCCATATCCTTTCATTTCAAAGCCATACCTCATTATTTCAAGGCCATGCCTTGTCATTTTCAAGCCATTCCTTGTCATTTCAAGCTATGTCTTTTTAAAGCCATGTTTTCCTTTCATTTCCTCTTGTTTTCTCATGGAGAAGGAGAACTTGAACCAAAAATCTTTCCCTTAATAGATTAAAGCTCCATTTTTCCTTCCTCTTTCTCTCTTGAAGCTAGAAAGGATTTGGAGTATGATCCCCTTTTTTCTTTTTGATAAGTGTCTAAATGTATATACTTTATTATACATATTTTATACACTTAGCATGTAGTTTTATATGAATTGATGCCCGTTTTGTGCTTAATCGAATATTATTTTCTTTGTAGGGCATGTAGGAGCCACGGAGAACACGAAGACATAATTTGGGCAGAAAAGAGAAGAAAACCAGGTCGCAGTACTGTAGCGTATTCACTGCAGCCAATACTGTAGCTGGAGTACTGTGGCACAATCACTGTAGCAGTCGATGTAGCACCTGGGGAGTTTTCGTGGATGGAATCAAATTCGAGGCATACGGCCTCATGGAGACCGTATGGGAGGCCGTCTGCCCCAAGAAAAGTAAAACATAATGCTTTGCCTAGTCCATACCACCCTCACTGACCCCGTTTTGGCGGTGGTATGGCTCGGGATTTGTGGTTTTTAAGCTCATTTCAATTCCATACGACCCCCCATACGGCCCGTATGCCTTGGGGGGTATAAAAGAGTATTTTTAGGGCTTCTCAAGGGACTATTGGCCGGCATATTGAAGGAGAGAATGAAGATACCTTTTAGAAGACGATGATTTGGAGCCAAAGAAGGAGGCAAGAGCATCATGAACAAGGGGAGAGCTTCACCATCAAGAGAGCAAGGTGCCAAGCTGAGGGGAAGCGTCATTTGGCAACCTTTTGGGCGAGGGAAAGCGTCATTCGGCCGAACCTACACCTTCACCTTCATCATTTCATCTAGGGAGTGTCATTTATGAGCTTTTTGAGTGATTTACCTTACTTTGTTGTTGTTGTTTGTATGATGGCACACTAGACCCCCGAGGCCACCGGATGTCGGTGAACCTTGGGGGGTTCATCATGTATTTTGGATGATTTGCACTTAATATTATGTTTGGGTTGATTTATGAATTTGTTCATTGTATTTAATGCCTAGAGCTACTTGAAGGAGAAATCCGTAGCTCTTTATTGAGTTGTACACGTAGACTTGACCTACTCGCGTGTATTAGATCTTTCATGAACAAATAGGGGTTTCTTGTATTGGTATTGCTGAGAAATTGGGTATCAATAGCCCTTCGATCTATAAGGGTAAACTAGGGTTTAGGATACCCTTATATTGGGATCTCCTTGAACTTAATGCAATCGTAGGAATACCGGTTAGGAAGAAATTCCACTAGGTATTCGTATGGGATTAGGGTTCAATAGCCGAGAAATTGGGGTTGATCTAATCTTGAGATCCTTCGGTCTAAATCACCCGAACTATCCCTTTACTGTTCATCCATGTTTCATGATGACCCCTCAAGGGGATCGACATCCATAGGCCTTCACACATCATTGTAGCACTTGCAACCATTTGTTTGACTTTTAATTTGATTATACATATTGTTCTTGTTAGAGTACCACAATCATGCTTGAGATGCTTGGTTAGAAAATAGGTGATGAAGGAGTAATAGTAGACCCTTAGCCCCGTGGAATACGATCCTTGTGCTTTTGCACTAGGTATTACTTGGCGACCCCGTACACTTGCGGGATTCCTCTACCAAGTTTTTGGCGCCGTTGCCGGGGACCTAAGGGATTCTAGGAAACTTCTAGCTTATTGCTCTAGCTATTTTCTTATTGTTTCTTTTCTTTTCTTTTGTTTTCGTTTCTTTTGAGCTTAACTTGTTCTATCTTTCTTGATCTTGCAAGGCACCGTGCATGGCAAACTTAAGCTATACACAAGGAAATGAATCAATTCTGAATGAGATTTGGCAGGAGTGGATACCACCTAAACATCACTTATCATACATTCAGGATAATTCTTTTTGCAGATTTAGGCCATGGGAAGGCTCAACCCGAGAAAGCACGGGTGACACATTGAAGGCACTATTCACAGAGTACATGAACAATGGGGTGGTTTCACAAAATGAGGATGGTAACTTCTCCAGTGAGTTGCTGCTTCAAAAATTGGGGGGAATAAACGAGCCCCGGTCAAGTCAGAGGGTCGAATTTGTAAAGGATCAGAGAGATACAGAAGAAAGTGTTATGCAACATGTGTTTGGCATAAATGATAGCTCGGATGAGAGTTCGGAGTCAGAGGAAGAGGAGGTTGCAGTTCAGCATGATAGACTGAGAAATAAGAGCTTAAGACCATCAACAGAAGAAGCACCTAAATTAGAACTGAAAAAGTTACCTGAACACCTCGAATATGCTTTTCTTTGGGGAAGGAACACAACTTCCAGTTATCATTACTACAAGTCTAACAGTTGAAAAGAAGAGGAGCTTAGTAAATGTGTTGAAGAAACATAGGAAAGCAATTGCGTGGAAGATAGCCGACATAAAGGGAATAAATCCATCCTTCTGCACTCACAAAATTCTGATGGAAGACAATCACAGACCCTTAGTTTTGCCTCAAAGAAGACTCAATCCAAATATGAAAGAAGTGGTTAGGGCTGAGGTCATAAAGCTCCTTGATGCAGGCATCATCTACCCAATATCTGACAGTGAGTGGGTTAGTCCAGTGCAAGTGGTCCCTAAGAAAGGGGGGATGACCGTGATCACCAATGAAAAAGATGAGTTGATTCCAACCCGAACTATCACTTGGTGGCGTGTCTGCATTAACCACAGAAAATTGAATGATGCCACTCGGAAAGACCACTTCCCGCTGCCATTTATTGACCAGATGCTTGAGCTACTAGCAGGGCACTCCTACTACTGCTTCTTGGATGGGTTTTCTGGGTATTTTCAAATCCCCATTGCACCGGAAGATCAGGAAAAGACCACATTCACATGTCCTTATGGGACATTTGCCTATCGTCGAATGCCTTTTGGACTTTGCAATGCCCCTGCTACTTTTCAAAGGTGCATGATGGAAATTTTTGAAGACATGATGGAAGATTTCATGGAGGTGTTTATGGATGACTTTTCCGTCTTCGGAGACACATTTGATTGTTGCCTCAAAAATCTTGAGCGGGTTCTTATTAGATGTCAGGAAACTAATCTTGTGCTAAGTTGGGAGAAATGCCACTTCATGGTACAAGAAGGGATAGTCTTGGGTCACAAAATCTCGAAGGATGGAATTGAGGTAGATAAGGCGAAGATCTCTGTCATAGAAAAGCTACCTCCCCCAAATTCAGTGAAAGCCATTAGAAGTTTTCTGGGACATGCAGGTTTTTATAGAAGATTCATCAAAGATTTCTCGAAAATTGCTAGACCCTTGACAAAGTTGTTGGAAAAAGATGTCCCATTCAAGTTTGGCGATGACTGCATGAAAGCTATTCTTACACTCACGAAGATGCTAGTTCAAGCTCTTATGGTAGTTATTATGCAACCCCTTGCCGGGATGAACACACCATTTTCAAGCCTCCTTAGGTAAGAAAAAGGTACGTCGAGCTAATGACGTTAAACAAGCGCTTCTTGGGAGGCAACCGAAGCATAAAAATTCATTGCATGTGTGTTTTTCGTATTTTTGGTGTGTTTGGTGTGTTCCTTATGTTCAAGTGTGTGATTGTGGTTAGTTAGTCATTTTTCATAATTTATTTACTTGTGTTTGTTCATGATTCTTGTGAGTTATTTGTGTTATCATTCATCTTCATGCATCAATTATCATGTTTTGGGTGTTGTGGGTGAATTCAGCATTGTTTTTATGTGATTTTGGGGTGTTTGGATGGGTATTTGATGCAAAAACTGGAAATCGCCCGTTTATTGACCGTATCTGAGCCCGCATGCCCATCCAGAAAGTGGTGCGGCCTGCTATGCGACCGCATAGCAGGCCGCATAGGCATCCAGAGAGTGGTGCGGCCTCTTCTGCTGCCGCACAAGAGCCCGCATGGATGCTCGGGCTGCACTTTAAGTTTGGTATCTCTTCACCATTTTCTTCATATCTCTCTCATTTTGCATCCGTTTTCCCTCATTCTTTCACCGTTTTTCTTTGTTTTTCTTCATATACATGAATATCCTACTACCAAGAACTTAATTTGCATGATTTATTGGGAGTTTTTCCATCATCTTCACCGACTTTCCTAAGTACCCCTTTCTAAACCCTAGTTGTTGAGCATGAATGTTTCTTCTTCCTTTCTCCTATTTTTCAAGTTGAATGGATGCTAATGTTATGGGAGATTGGTTGTTTGTTGTTTTTGTGGGTTTTTGGATCAATTTGAAAGCTTTGTAAAAAATTTTATGTTCCATGTACAAGAGAAGCTCTTGCAAAAATTTTTGGGAATTACTGTAGCACTGCTTGAACTCATTCATATCCCATCATGAGAAACAATTTCTTCTCTTGTATTTGTCTTGATTTTGTTGCATCCTTGTAAACTATTATCCCCCACAACACTTGCATTAAAGAAAATTGGACTTCATGTTTTTTATTGCACAAAGGATTTGCTTAGATCATTTCTTGTTTAGTTGTTCTTGTGATGTTAGTTGTTTGTTTATTTGTGTGTTTTATTTTCTTTCTGTGTGATGGATGTCTTGAGTTGATGTTTTTTTCTACCTTGCACGGAGGAATTTGGACATCAAGCACACTTCCAGTCTCCTATATCTACCATGAAGCTTTGCTGGTCACCCCGATCTCATGGACTTTAAGACTAATGTTTTGAGACTCGGGAAAGTTCACGAAACCCTCCTACTATGTTTTTATTGTCTATATTGTTGAATTTAATTGCTTAGGCACATTGAGGGCAATTTGAATCTTTAAAAGGGGGGTGGACTTGGATTTTCGTGAACTTTGAAATTTTTTTTGCAATTGCATGCTTGGATTACCTATGATAGCTATTGATTGAATCGATCCGCAAGCGCACGGGTCACCAAGTAATACCCCTCACGCACGCGCGAGGGGGTCATATTCCCTGGGGTCCCAAGAGCTGCTATTACTCCCCTCTAGATGACACTATCTAGTCTACCAAATATAGCTTTGAAACAAGATAAGAAAAATAACAAAAGAGAAAACTATAAACAAGTGGACTAAGGCACACCACACAAGCACATTAAGGAAACAATTAGCAATAAAAGTGTGAGGTCCCCGGGCGAGGATCCCCTCAGGACTACTAAAGCTAGAAGGATGCTAGAGTAATGAAGGTAATGGTGGTTAGGCTAAGAGACGTCCAAAAGTAGGTCACCCCGATGGTCACGGTGATAACCCCTAATCCGGTAAGAGTATTGGAATACGGAATCTCTTCCGCCCAAATCCTCTTACGATCGCATTACGCTTAGGGAAATCTCTAATTAGGGTCAAACTCAATATCTAGGTTCTTCCCCAATGGATGGAGGGGCACAAATACCCAATGGTCACGGCGTATTCGTACATGTATCCCTTCTAAGCCAAGCATGTCTAGTACAAGGGCGATGGTCACGCAACCAAGTACAACCTAGAATTCAAACCACAGAGTTCTCATGCAATTTGATACAATAAAGAACACAAAGCTTAGACCACAACCAAACCAAATACCAAAAATATACTCAAAACATACAAACAAGCAAGTTCATCCCAAGGTTCACCGGATGCCCGGTGACCTTGGGAGTCTAGTTCATCATCAACAGAGGAGAATGTATACAAAACAAGAAATACAAGATGAAGCTCATAACAACTCCCCTCGAATGAAGACTAGAAGGTGGTGATGAGAACTTGTCAGATCCGCGCCGACAAGCTCCTAGATGCTCTCCCTCGAGTATGATCTCCTTCTCCCCTTGATTTGCTCCTCAAAAATGCCTTCTCCCGCAGTCTTGATGTCCTAGGTGATGATGAAGGAGAAGAGGTGGCCAAAGACCCAAAGAAAAGTGCTCTAATCCCCTTTAAAAACAACTTTCGGGATGCTATGCGGCCCCGCATGCGGGGAGAGAAAGTTTCCGTATGCTACAGTTCTGCTACAGTAGATCTGCTACAGTACCGTTCGCGGCCTCTGCAGTGCCCGCATGAACCTCCAGACTTAGCCGTTTCGCCAAAGGGTTCGTGCTACAGTCGTTGCTACAGTCGCTACAGTACCATGGCTCAAAAATATTGTTTTCCTTGCCGATTTCTTCTAAAATCTCATTGTCGAGCTCCCCACGGTGACTTTTGTACCTGTAACATGAAATAAACCAATTTAAACCGAAAACGGGCATCGACACATATAAAAATACTCGATAAATACGCAAACATACATAAATAATACGTACAGTTAGGCGTTTATCAAACATCCCCACACCTAAGCGTTTGCTTGTCCCCAAGAAAACAAACATGAAGAACAGGGGCAAGAAGATAAACGACTAACTGTACGACCTCAAGCTCAATAGTAAAGAACTTCACAAGCACAAATGGACAGAAATTAAGAAGTGAGCTGTTCAATGAATAGTTAGGTAATATTAGTTTTGTTTCTCCTCAAGTGTCCCCATGAGTGTGTGCTAACTCCCACCTTGACTTCCACACCCTGGATTACCCCTGGATGACGATTCACCCCACGTACAATGAATACGGCATTAAAGTGTTAAAGGCACCCTCAATACCCAGTTAAGAGTCCTTCGGGTCCTAAATAAAACTCTGGCTCTCAAGTGGCAATGCAACAGGTTCCAGGGGACACAGACAAGATACTTTATTCTTTTCCTACATATATACATCATTTTTTTTTCTGAGTCCGACTAACGTAGACTGCACAAAAATCTTTCAGACAGGTGCACATGCTGGCCAGGCACAAGAGCCACCCATCCTACTTGATTATAGTCCACATAGACGCATTCATGCTGTACTAGCAGAGGAATACTGTCATAGACTCCACTTTTTTTTTATACATATATACAATGTATCCCGTATCCCCTAGTATAAAACCTGTTAAAAAAACTCACTTAAGGCCAAAGAAAACAACAAAGGACCTCAAAAGCTCTTAAAAGAGCATTGAAAGTAGACTTTAACATTTTAGTGCCAACAACATTGCAATGGGTTGGTTGGAGTGTACAAGGTGAAAGTGATCGTGAACAAGTATAAGGGTACACTAAAGATGAAACAGAACTACATTCAAGCACAGGTAAAGTACAGCTCACAACTATCATTCTACCAAGCTAGGAAGTCCTTAACAATAATATCATAGCTATCATAGGTAATTCAAGCATGCAATTGCAAAAATTTTCAAAGTTCACAAAAATCCAACTCCACCCCTCACTTTAAGATGCACATTGCCCTCAATGTGCCTAAGCAATAAAATGCAACAAGATAGACAATAAAAAACATAGTAGGAGGGTTTTGTGAACTTCCCCGAGTCTCAAAGCATGAGTCTTGAAATCCATGAGATCTGGGTGACCACCAACGGTTCTTGTATAAAATGGAGAAAGAAAGTGTGCTTGATGCCCCCATTCCACACTGCAAGGTATAAAGGAACATCATCTCAAGGTATCCATTCCATCACACACAAGGAAAAAGAACACACACAAACAATCAAACGAACACTTGACAACACAAAAACAATTAAACAAGAGATAATCCAAGCAAGTTCTTTGTGCAATCAAAACCATGAAGTCCAATTCTTTTTATTGCAAGTGTTGTAGGACAATTACAATGATGCTACAAGTAAACAAACAACTTCAAGAGAAATTTCAGCACAAAAGTTACTGTAGCACAGTGTTGAAAGAGGTAGAGTTTCCCCTTGTTTTTGAAGCCCAAAAATTTACAAATAATGTCTCAAAACACCAATAAATCAAAGATTACACATTCATACATCATTCCCCAAAGTTTGAAGCAAGATAAGCATGAAAATCAAGAGAACACAAACAAGTTTGCTTCAAAACACAAGTTAGGGCTTCAAAGCTTGAATCGGCGAGGATCGGTGAAGATGATGGTGAAACACCCAATACATCATGAAAATAAAGTCCTTGGAAGCATGAGATTCATGTAGAGGAAGAAAAATGGAGAAAAATGGTGAAAGAATGAGGGAAAACGGATGAGAAATGAGAGAGATATGAAGAAAATGGTGAAGAGGTACCAAACTTAAAGTTCTGCCCGAGGGTCATGCGGGGTCTTGTGCGGCCGCATAGCAGGCCGCACCAGTCTCGGGATTTTTCATGCGGTCTCATATGCGGCCGCATAGCAGGCTGCACCAGGCTCTGGATGGGGCATGCGGCCTGCTATGCGGGCGCATAACAGGCCGCATGGATGGCTGGAGAGCCCTATGCACTAAAAATGCTCAAAAACATGAGAACAAAGCCGAAATCACCCACAACAACCAAAACATGATATTTAATGCATGAAGATGAATGATAACACAAAGAACTCACAAAAATCATGAACAAACACAAGTAAATAAATTATGAAAAATGACTAACTAACCACAATCACACACTTGAAAACAAAGAACACTCAAGCAACCAAACACACCAAAATACGAAAAACACACATGCAATGAATTGTTATGCTTGGGTTGCCCCCCAAGAAGCGCTTGTTTAACGTCATTAGCTCGACGTGTTTTACCTCAAGGGGGCTTGAAGACGGTGTGTTCCTTCCGGCTAGAAGTGGCATAAGATCTACCAAGAAAAGTGAAGCGTACCTTGGGGGATGGTGTCAAAGTGGAGACCAAGCATGAGTTGCCTTTTGACCTCCATGGAAAAAGCTTGGGCCGGGCATTACACAATTTAAACTTTGGACGATCCTTGGATGCCTTGAACCTCCTCTCTGCCTCTACTTTGGTCCCTGCTGAATTTCCTTGGAGCATCCACAAAGCTTGTTTCGGCCTCCAAGAGAATAAGTATGGTTGAAAAAATTTCAAACTCGGCATGGGTGGGTCCTTGGGGGGTGTAAACCTCCTACCCACATCTCCTTCTTCAACCAATGTCAATCTTCCTTTAATTACCCACAAGAATCGTTTGGGCCTCCAAGGAAATAGTTTTGGTTGGGACATGTTTAACCTCGGCATAGGTGGGTCATTGGATGGCTTCAACCCCCAACCCACAATTTCTTTTGTCCCAAGTGGTTCTTTCTTGTGCTTGGTTTTCTTGTTAGATTTTATGCAAACGGCTTGCTCAAGTGCTATCAATGGTGCTCTTTTGACTCCTTCAACCTCCAATATACCAAAGTTCTCTTCCTTTTCATTATAGGTTGTAGTTGGGCCATCCATTACTGGTTCATGAATTTGTTGTTCAACCCGGCTCTCTAGCTTGTGGAGAGATGCTTGCACAACCGAAAGTGCGGCATGAACGACCTCAAATCTAGCTTCATATTCGGCATTAAGGACCGAGTGTTGTTCAGATTGGGCCCTAGCAAGATGTGCAACCTGGCTCTCAAGGGAATGAATAGAGGCTTGGACATTTCTTCATACGGTGCCAAATTCATCAAACCTTTCGTCTATATTCTGAAATTTTGCTTCAGTATGGCTAATTAATCGGGCCAAGACCTCCTCAACAGTATATCTCCTTCCTTGCGATGATCCATGGTTAGGACTTGGAGGGCAATTTTGAGCTTGCATTTGTCAAGAATAGTGTACCTCGCACAAAGAAAGAAAGAAAACACAAAGTGAAACGAAGCAAAACTAAACAAACAAAAAATGACACATACAAAGACCAAAATTTACAAAAGGAAATAAAAATGACTAAATCAGTGAACTAAAGGTTTTCTAGCATCCTTGGAAGTCCCCGGCAGCGGCGCCAAAAACTTGATTGAATCGATCCCAAGCGCACGGGTCGCCATGTAATACCCCTCACGCACGCTCGAGGGGGTCGTATTCCCTGGGGTCCCAAGAGCTGCTATTACTCCCCTCTAGATGACACTATCTAGTCTACCAAATATAGCTTTCAAACAAGATAAGAAAAATAACAAAAGAGAAAACTATAAACAAGTGGACTAAGGCACACCACACAAGCACATTAAGGAAACAATTAGCAATAAAAGTGTGAGGTCCCCGGGCGAGGATCCCCTCAGGACTACTAAAGCTAGAAGGATGCTAGAGTAATGAAGGTAATGGTGGTTAGGCTAAGAGACGTCCAAAAGTAGGTCACCCCGATGGTCACGGTGATAACCCCTAATCCGGTAAGAGTATTGGAATACGGAATCTTTTCCGCCCAAATCCTCCTACGATCGCATTACGCTTAGGGAAATCTCTAATTAGGGTCAAACTCAATATCTAGGTTCTTCCCCAATGGATGGAGGGGCACAAATACCCGATGATCACGGCGTATTCGTACATGTATCCCTTCTAAGCCAAGCATGTCTAGTACAAGGGCGATGGTCACGCAACCAAGTACAACCTAGAATTCAAACCACAGAGTTCTCATGCAATTTGATACAATAAAGAACACAAAGCTTAGACCACAACCAAACCAAATACCAAAAATATACTCAAAACATACAAACAAGCAAGTTCATCCCAAGGTTCACCGGATGCCCGGTGACCTTGGGAGTCTAGTTCATCATCAACAGAGGAGAATGTATACAAAACAAGAAATACAAGATGAAGCTCATAACAACTCCCCTCGAATGAAGACTAGAAGGTGGTGATGAGAACTTGTCGGATCCGCGCCGACAAGCTCCTAGATGCTCTCCCTCGAGTATGATCTCCTTCTCCCCTTGATTTGCTCCTCAAAAATGCCTTCTCCCGCAGTCTTGATGTCCTAGGTGATGATGAAGGAGAAGAGGTGGACAAAGACCCAAAGAAAAGTGCCCTAATCCCCTTTAAAAACAACTTTCGGGATGCTATGCGGCCTCTTATGCGGCCCCGCATGCGGGGAGAGAAAGTTTCCGAGAAATCCCGAAAATCGTGTAAGTTGCTACAGTTCCGTTACAGTGATTGCTACAGTAGATCTCCTACAATACGTATGCGGCCTCTGCAGTGCCCGCATGGTAGCCCACATGAACCTCCAGACTTAGCCGTTTCGCCAAAGTTTTCGTGCTACAGTGGTTGCTACAGTTTCGTTACAGTACCATGGCTCAAAAATATTGTTTTCCTTGCCGATTTCTTCTAAAATCTCGTTGTCGAGCTCCCCACGGTGAGTTTTGTACCTGTAACACGAAATAAACCAATTTAAACCGAAAACGGGCATCGACACATATAAAAATACTCGATAAATACGCAAACATACATAAATAATACGTACAGTTAGGCATTTATCAGCTATGATTTTAGTGTTTAGCACTTCCTAGCCTGAAAGAATGATAGAAGTGAGTTGTATTCTTATATTGTGCCTGAATGATGCCCTGTTTTATCTTTAGTGCTTTTCCATGCTCTATCATGATTACTTCCACCTTATACACTCCAACCAACCCATTATGATGATTTTGGTATTAGACTGTTAAATTCTTTCTTCAATATTATTTTAAGAGCTTTTGAGTTCCTTCGTTGTTTTCTGTAGCCTTAAGTGAACTATTGTGACAGGTTACCAAGGGACATGAGATACAGTGTGTACAGTCAAAAAAAAAAGTGGAGTCTATGACAGTATTCCTCTGCTAGTACAGCATGAATGCGTCTATGTAGACTGTAATTGAGTAGGTTGGGTGGCTCTTGTGCCTAATCAGCATGTGCATCCTTCTGAAAGATTTGTTGTGAAGTCTATGTTAGTCGGACTCAGAAAAAAAAATTTGTTTATTTGTGAAAAAGGAAATAAGTATCTCTACTGCATCCCCTGGAACTTGTTGCACAGTCACTTAAGTGCTAGAGTTTTATTTAGGAACCCAAAAGACTTTTAACTGAGTATTGAAGATGTCTTTAACTGTCTAAAGCGACTCTCACCATATGTGGGGTGAATGGACCCCTGGGGTAATCCAGGGTGTGGAGGTTAAGGTTGGGAGCCAGCACACACTCACGAAAGCACTTTGAATAAAACAGGGCTACCATTACTCGATCACTCATTGTACATCTCACTTTCTAGATTTCTTTCCACCTAAGCTAGTGGAGTACTTTACAATTGAGCTTGAGGTCGTATGTTTAGTCATTTATTATCGTGACCCTTTTCTTCATGTGTGTTTGCTTGGGGACAATCAAATGCTTAGGTGTGGGGATGTTTGATAAACGCCTAAATATACGTATTTCCTATGTACTCGGGTGTATGTATTGCATATTTTTGTATGAGTTGACGCCTGTTTTTGGTCTGAATTGGTTTCTTTCGTGTTACAAGTACTAATGAGACCCCAGCGAGCTCGATGACAGAATTTGAGAAAAAATCGGCATCGAAAACACTATTTTTGAGCCCGGGGGTGGGGGGGCTGTAGCAACCACTGTAGCACGAAGACTTGAAGAACGGCTTGGTCAGGAGATTCATGTGGGCTACCATGCGGGTGCAGCAGAGGACGCATGCGGTACTATAGTAGTACTGTAGCGGCACTTTAGCAACTTACTCGATTTTTAGGATTTCTCGGAAATTTTCTCTCCCCGTATGCGGGTCGCATGGGGCCGCATAGCTCGCTGGAATGCATTTTTAAAGAGGATTACGGCACTTTTCTTGCGGTCTTTTGCCACCATTCTCTCCACAATCATTCTCTAGGGTTTCAAAGGGTTGGAGAGACGAATCTAAGGAGCAAATCAAGAGGAGAAGAGGGGATCTATCAAGGAGCACATCTAGGAGTTCATCGGCGCCGATCCGTCGGATTCTCATCACCACTTCCTAGTTTTCATCTTAGGGGATGTTTTATGAGTTTTTTGTTGTATTGCTTGTTTTCTACTCTGTCTCCATTGTTGATGATGAACTAGACTTCCAAGGTCACCGGGCATCCGGTGAACCTTGGGATGAACTTGCTTGTATGAATACTTGATTTGAATGTATGGTATTTGTGTGGTTTATGGTTCAAGCTTGGTGCAGTTTGATGTATTGGTATGCATGAGAACTCTGTGTATAGATTTCTAGGTTATACTAGGTTGTGTGACCATCGCCTTAGTATTAGACACACAAAGCTTGGAAGGGATACATGTACAAATACACCGTGACCATTGGGTATTTGTACCCCTCCAACCATTAGGGTTGAGCCTATATGTTGTGTTTGACCTTAATTCGGGGTTTTCCTAGGCTTAATGCAATCGTGTGAGGATTTGGGCAGAAGTGATTCCGTATTCCAATACTCATACCGGATTAGGGGTTATCACCGTGACCATCGGGGTGACCTACTTTTGGACATCTCTTGGCCTAACCACCTTTACCTGTGTAATTCGAGTATCCTTCTAGCTTTAGTAGTCCCGATGGGATCCTCGCCCGAGGACCTCGAACTTTCATTGTTACTTGCTTCCTTAGTACGCTTATGTGTTGAGCCTTAGTCCATGTGTTTATAGTTTCTCTTTTATTTGTTTTCTTATCTTGTTTTAAATCTATATTTGGTAGACTAGACAGTGTCATCTAAAGTGGAGTAATAGCAGCTCTTGGGACCCCAGGGAATATGACCCCCTCGTGCTTGTGCGAGGGTATTACTTGGCGATCCGTGCGCTTGCGGTGAAGTCATCACTGTAAAACCTTGGGTTACCTCCCAAGAAGTACTTGTTTAATTTCACTTAGCTTAGCGTATCTGTTTAAGCTCAAGCAGGCTCATGAATGAGTGTTGCCCTCTTTCCTACCACTTAAAACATGCATGACATAGCTTATGTATTATAGAGGGGCAGTTAGTGATTTTGTTACCACACAAAGGTGAAACACAGTTACTCCTTGCTTGCTCATCCCCATTGACCTTTGGGCTTTTCAGGTGTTGCCTCTTCGCTCTCCTTATCTTCCTTCTCATCCGCTTCATGAGTCCCGGTTCCGGCTTGACTTCCCTCTCGACTCGACCAAGTGATAGTACTTCTTCTTCAATCTCCACGTCTTGGTCCGGCCACCCTTCGACCAAGGCCTTCCAAGGATCAACGGCACCTCTACATCCTCATCAACATCTAACACCACAAAGTCAACAAGAAATATGTACTTATCCACCTTCACCAACACATCTTCCACAATTCCCCTCGGATGCCTCACCGATCGATCCGCAAGCTGAAGTGTCATCTGAGTCTCTCTAGGCTCGCCCAAGCTTAGCTTTTGGAAGAAAGTATAGGGTATGACATTGATACTTTCCCCTGAGTCAGCCAATGCCATTTCTTCACCCAAGTCGGCAATGTTGCAAGGTATAATAAAACTTATGGGATCTTTTCTCTTACTCAGCATGCTATATTGCAAGACGGTCGAGCAATTGGCATCAAGAAATACAGCTGTACTCTCTTCCAATTTCCTCTTGTTGGTCAAGAGGTCCTTTAAGAACTTTGCATACTTAGGCATTTCAGCCAATCCCTCTGCGAATGGTATGTTGATGTGCAACTGCTTGAAGATACCCAAAAATTTCTTGTATTGGTCATTCTTCAACCGTGAAGGATAGGGGATCCTCGGCTTGTAGGGCGGGGGTGCCACCTCCTTTCCTTGTGATGCTTCTTCCTCTACCTCCACGACCTCGGGTGCTTCCTTTGTCTTCTCTAGAGGGAGATTTCTCTCGTCCTCTTTTCCATTTCTCAAGGTAATTTCCTTCAATTGCTCCCTTGGACTGCTCTCCGTATTACTAGGCAAACTACCTTGGGATCTCTCGGCCAATGTCTTCGTAATTTGCCCCACATGATTCTCCAAGTTGTGTGGTGAGGTGGTGTGATTGCGAAGTGTATCTTTCACCGATTGAAACATAGCATCTGACGAAAAATCAAACCTTATGAGGGCACTCTCTAGATTGGTCATCTTTTCCTATAGCCCGGTCACTCGGCTCTCTAAGTTCGGTGCTTCTTGACTTTGAAATCCCGGTGGTGCTTTGCACTTTTGTTGTGACTGCCCTTGATTACTCCATGAAAAGTTTGGGTGGTTCTTTCACCCCGGATTGTAGGTTCCACTGTATGGGTTACCTTGGCCTTATCCTCTATATGGATTGCCAACAAAATTGACCTTTTCCATCGGAGTAGTGCCCCCAATAGCAATAGGGCAATCATTCGAAGCGTGACCTCCCCCACAACCATTACAAGTAGTGATGGCCGCAACTCTTGGTGAAGCTAGAGCATCTAGCTTCTTACTCAATGATTCCACCTGTGTTACCAACGATGTAACCGCATCAACTACATGAATTCCAGCCACCTTCTTTCGGTCCCATGTGTTCCATTGATAGCTATTCATAGCCATCTCTTCAATAAGGTGTCAGGCTTCACCGGGAGTCTTGCTTTCTAGAGTTCCTCCCGGCGCTACATCTAAAAGTTGCTTGGTACTTGGATTCAGCCCATTATAGAAAGTATGAATGATCATCCATTCGGGGAATCCATGTTGTTGGTATTTTCGAATTAGCTCCTTGAACCTATCCCATGTCTCGAATAGAGACTCCAATTCCATTTGCATGAAAGATGAAATCTAATTCCGGAGCCTCGCTGATTTTCCTGGAGGGAAGTATCTAGCCAAGAATGCCTCGTCCATCTCCTCCCAAGTAGTAATAGATGCTCTCGGTAATGAATGAAGCCAATGTCTTGATTTTTCCTTCAATAAAAAAGGGAAGGCTCTCTAACGAATCGCATCGTCAGTCACTCCATTAATCTTCAACATGTCACACACTTCAAGGAAGTTCTCTATATGGTTGTTGGGATCTTCATAGACCAGTCCATTAAATTGTGTGGACTGTTACAACATTTGAATGAATAGCGACTTCAACTCAAAATTCATTGCTGTGATCGCGAGCCTCACAATGCTCGATTGGGTCCCCATAATTGCAGGTCTAGCAAAATCAGACAATGTCCTTTGCTGTTCATTCTGCTCTGCAATTGCTTCTGACCCTTTTGTATCAATATCGGTGACAGGCTGCCCGAAAGTGCACGGGTTGTCAAAGTAATAAAATACCCTGGTGAGTGGGTAGTCATATCCACAGGGAATAGGGATTTGAGATACAAGTATTCACTATGAAGCTAATGCGATGTGTGGAAAGAAATCAATGAATGAGTGTAAACGAAACTACTATAAACAAGAATTAAATAGAATTGTGGAAGGTGAGAGAGTGCAAGTAGGAGTAAAAGAGTAGGATAAGCAATGAGTAAAGATGGGTACTCGGACAAGCTACCCCTAGGACTTATGCTTCTAGTGCAAGACAATACTATTATACTTTCCTATTAATGTCAATTGAGTCGAGGAGATCCTTAAATACATGGTCCCAAACCTAAGGTCAACCATGACTAACCCCAACACTATGCCTCAGCATTAGGTTTCACTACGACCCTTGACTCTCATTGACCTGTCAACTAAGCCTTAGGTGAGTCTATCTACCTAAGCCTCACACAACGTGGAATTGCTTTAAGTTCTAGGGATTCCTAGTGATTAACCATGTTCCTATGTATAGTTCTAATCCTTTGGTCCAGGTGAAAGAACCCTAGTCTAAATTAAGTCCCAGCACTAAGATTCACTTCAACCCTTCACTCTGTTGCTCGTGCAACTAAGCCCTAGGAGAGTTTTTCTCCTAGCACTTGACTCTATCTCGACCACAAATAAATCATGGAATGTGGAGGTGGGGAGAATCACATCGGAGGGGAAAAGGGGCATTCCGCTACCTTACGACTCACCCTCTCAACCCTCTTCAATCCTAAGTAGTCTAATCCTATAGGAGTTGTCATGCCTCAAAAGGATAACCTAGATTATCCTCAACCCTAGTGTTACGGCTAAGGGAAAACAATATCAAGAAGAGATTAAGATTGGAACTCAATTTTATTCATCAATAATGGAAAAGCATAATAGTAATGTCAAAGAAACATAAAAATCCTAGGGTTTACAAGTCCGAGTACCCACAAGGAGTTTAGCTCCTCATGGAGCTACACAAATCCATCAAAATAATAATAAGAACACAAATTGAATGCATAAATGAAAACCCCCTTATGTGTGGTGTGGCCGTGGTCTTGTGTGGCCGTCGGGCGTTGATGTCGACGCCGATGACACGCTCCAAACCTCCATGAAGTCCTCTCCAAACCCTAGCCGCGCCTCTCCAGAAGTTAGGTCAGAAGAGAGCCAAAAAGATCCAAAAACAGTCTCCAAAACGGCTACAATGCATTTTATTCCCTGTGGATACGACTACCCACTCACCAGGGTATTTTATTACTTCGACAAACCGTGCACTTTAGGGCCCCTGTCAAAGTTTTTGGTGCCGTTGCCGAGGAATAGGCGTTTTAGAGACATTTGTACTTTGCTATTTTAGCTATTCATTATTCATTCTATTTCACCCTTTCTTATTCTTCCATCATTCTTATTTGTTTTTCTTTTGTTTTGTCTTACTTTTTCTTGCAAGGAGCCTAAATGAAGATTGATGCAATCATTGAGCTATATTCTCAAGTTGAAGCTCTCAGTACAAGGCTTGATAGAATTATTGCTTCACAACAACAAAGCAATCCATGCTACAACACATATCATCCAAATGAAAGGAGCTACCCAAAGTTTTCATGGAATAATGATGGACAACATTGGGAAGCACCTCAAGAGCAATTTCAAAAGGATGAGGTACTTGAAGAGGATGCACCTGAGTGGAAAAAGTACTAGATAACTTTATTAAAGCATTCGATGCCTCTTGCCAAAGTATGGAAACCACGTGAAAGTGTCATGAAGCCTCCTATAACAATCTTGAGCATTAATTGGGATGGATACTTGACACACTCTCCAAGGAAAATGAAGTATTTGAGCAAGCAACGCAAGTCCGATGTAGAAATGATGTGGTAGTGAACGATAATGAAGAAATGAGGCAAACCTAGTATGTTGTTGTAGAAATTGAAGAGGAAAAAGAAGAACATCATTTGCAGAATTGGGATTGTTTGAATGAAGATGGTGCTTGTGAGCAAGGGAATTTTCAAGGGGATTTGCTAGTGTCATGTTCCTTTCAAGATGAAAATACACAAGAAGAAGCAAACCCAAATGTAATGGAACAAGCATCGTTCTTTGGGATTGATCAACTTATAGAATGCAAGAAAGAGACATTGGGTTTAGGGGAAGATATGGAGAGGATATTTAAACCATCCAATGACCCACCTATGCTAATCTTAGACAATTCCCAACCCAAATTGTTTCCTTGGAGGCCAAAAGTAAGATGGTTGGACCCTCCAACGAATACTCCACCCGCGCAACTAGATTTTTGGTTCAAAGGAAGTAGCTACGCAAATGCTAGTCGGGAGGAGCACACTGTTTTCAAGTTACCTTAAGGTAAGAAAGAGGTACGTCAAGCTTAGTGACGTTAAACAAGCGCTTCTTGGGAGGCAACCCAAGTTTCTATTGCTTTTCTAGGTTTTAGTTTAGTTTTTAGATTGAATAATTGCCTAGTTTTGGTGTTTTCATTTTATTATGCGTGTGCTGTGATTTCTTATGGAGCATTGGTGTTGTAGTGTGCCTAATTGTGATTGTCAAAGTTTTAGGTCGTTTGAGTGTGTTTTCATGGATCTCTGGTGGTATTCTTATTGTCTATGCAGGCTCTAAGTGTTATAATCGTGTTTCTAAAAATTTTTGTAGAGTCTGTAATTTTTCTAAGTTATCCAGAGAAAACACACGACCGTGTGGAATTTCCACACGTCCGTGACTCATCTCAGAGCTCATCCCGAGCGTCACAGGGGCAGTGTAGCTGCCCCTGTGAGCGACCCAGTGAAGGGCACACGGTCGTGTGTAATTTCCACACGGCCGTGTGAAATCCTGCAGAACATGAACTCTCATTCCCGAGAGTCCACAGGGGCATGTGGATGCCCCTGTGAGTGCCCATGTGTTAAGGCACACGGCCGTGTGGCAAGTTCACACAGCCGTGTGAAATTCTGCAGAAACTTCTCTTCCATCCCGAGAAAACACAGGGGCGTGTGGCAGCCCCTGTGAGAAAGCTTGTGAAAGGCACACGGCTGTGTGGATGTCTCACACTTAGAGTTTTTCAGGATATCCAAAGAGGCCACAAGGGCGTGTGGGTGCCCCTGTGGCCGACCTTGTGCTTGGCCAGGTTGGGCACACGGCCGTGTGGAGTTTCCACACTGCCGTGTATGTGCGTTTAGAGGCAAACAAGGGGGTGTGACTGCCCCTGTGAACCCTACCAGTGGAGGCACACAGCCATGTGAATGTACAGAACATGATAGGCTGTAATTTAATTTTAAAATCATTTTCGCCTTTTCAATTATAAATGCCTCCATACTTGAGGGATGCTTCCTCCCGTCTTCCCAACCCTCTCTTCGTCTACTTAAGGAGTTTTGATAAGTGCTTGATTATACATGTTTTACCTACTTGTTTTACATACATTGAGCATCATTTTACCATTGATTATGTCTCATAAAATGTATTTTGGTGTTCTTTTATGCAATTAGGTTGTGGAAGTGTTAAAGGAGGAAAAAGAAGCAAAGATGGGTTATAAAGACGTATTGTTGGGAGCTTTTGTACAACACAAGTGTCAAGGCACAAGAGGGGATCATGCACATGAGGGTGTGTGCCAACTTCCTTAAGAATTCAAGATGATTTGTGTGATGGAAGGGCACAAAGGCAGTCACACCTTCATGTCCCAACTTGTGTGAAGATAGTTAAAGCTCTCAAATGATGATTCGAAGAAGAAGAAATCTTATAACTCACCATATGGACGTGTGCCCGACCATGTGGCCTCAATATGAGAGAGTTTGGATCATGTTTACGAAGAGTACTGTAGCAAAAACACTGTTCATTTCACTGTAGCAGTACTGTAGCGGAATTACTGTTCACGCGACCACGTCAAAATCTCACGCGACCGCGTGGAAATTCTGCAGCCCACGCGATCGCGTGGGATCTCACGCGGTCGCGTGAAGACACGTGACTGGCGCGATTCAGACTTATAAATAGGCCGTTTCGTCGATTCTTTTGATATCTTTTGTGTGCCTTTTGAAAGAGGAAGCGGCTAGGGTTTGAGGAGGAGGTCTTTGCCGAATTGGAGGGCCGTTCTTCACCAACTTTGATAGTTCTTTCCTCCGTCATAGCATCGAGGGAGTCATTGGCAACCTAGCTTCGGAGAAGGATCCTTCAAGACGTTGAGCGACCCATCAAGGCCATCATCACGAATTCAAGGGGGTTTATTTCCATGGTTTACATTGCTTTTCATTGTGTTATGTTTTGCTTTGTAATAAGCCCCATGGAGGGCTAAACCCTAGTAGATACTTGGGCATGTGAACCCTAGGTTTCGATTCATGTATTGACTTTTTTTATGCTTTCTTTTAAATCCGAGTTTATTTGAGTTTCAATCTTGTTTTATCATTGCTTGCATGCCTTATTGATTCGTATGGTTGTTTGGTATGCTTGATTTGTTGCCTTGGTGAGAGAGAGGTCTCCATTAGGGTTAGAACATATGAGATTGAAGAGGGTTGAGAGGGTGAGTCATGAGATAGTGGAGCGTCCCCTTTCCCTTCCGATTAAGTGTTTCCTATCTCCGTATTCCCTAAGATCTATGCAACCATATTTGGTGTGAGG
This sequence comes from Dioscorea alata, assembly GCA_020875875.1. Taxonomy (NCBI): domain Eukaryota; kingdom Viridiplantae; phylum Streptophyta; class Magnoliopsida; order Dioscoreales; family Dioscoreaceae; genus Dioscorea; species Dioscorea alata. Next base: position 6,922,176 of record CM037021.1, read on the forward strand.
TGTGAGATTTAGATATTTCTCCGCCGGGACCTTGTAGGGGGTTAGGGATCTTTCGCCTAGAAGTAGGGTTAGATCTAATTTTAGGAATCGGTTTCACTTTTAGGTATCCTTAAAACTCATTGCGGTCATATAGGGTGTGAGGTGTTGAGATTGAGTGAATTCTCCGCCGGGACCTTGTAGGGGACTAGTATCGGTGGCCTGGAAGCAGGGATCGATTGTTCTTGGATTACCTCGACTCATAGACCTCGGTTTAGAAGCATTTAGTTAGTTTTGCACTTCATGATAGAACCTAGGGGAAGCATTGCCCGGGTATCTCATCTTCATTGATTGAGATCTCCCTTTATTTACCCTTCGTCTATTTGTCTCTGGTATTAATTTCTATGCACACTAGATCACCACAAAATCACATTAATCATTAGGCTAGATTGCAGAGAAGAAGTTAGTACTAGTAGCCCTGTTCCCTGTGGATTCGACTACCCTACTCACCGGGGTAATTATTACTTCGACAACCCGTGCACTTGCGGTACACACACGCAAAGGGGTGTGTCAAGTTTTTAAGTTGTTTTCCGGCCATATTCAAGTTTTTGATTTCCATTTCGTCGGTAAGCATCTTTTCTCCTTTTCTTCGTCAATCTTTTCTTTTCTTTTTCAGCACCAGATCCACCAATATTAGCACTGACAGCAGCACCGGAGATGGCAAAGCGGATGACACCGACGCTTGAGGCGTCTTTATCTTTATATTTCTTTAGATTTTATTAGATTTTTGTTGAGCTTCAATGAACCCCCCTTGTGTATACATGCAGATGGTCTTACGAGTAAGGAATTTGAGGACTAGTTATTGGCACGGTCAAGTGACGGTGTGTGCTCCACAACCCATTGAGACTCAACTCTAAATGAACATAGCTCCATCAAACGCAACACTCAGAGTTCATGGGAGTATTGTTTCAATTGTCTACCACTACACTAATTGTTTTAATTGCTTTGCTTTTCATTGTGCTTGCATGCGTACATTGGGGACAATGTACATCTTAAGTTTGGGGGGGAGTTCACATTGCACACACCTTTACTTATGCGTTCAATTGCTTATGCTTATGTAGCCTATGGCGGTTCACCTTAGTTGCAACGGTTGTATTCTTAGAGTTTAGGAGAATTTTTAACATTGTATCCTATCATGCTCTAGTTTTTACTTGAATTTTAGGTAATTTTTGGCTCGATTACCTTATCTTGCACAACTCACTATTGGAATCTTTTTGAAACTCAAGCTTGAAGTTTTTAAGGACAAGTTTATCATCATTCTTAGTGAGTTTTTAGATGTAAAATGCCTATATAAAATGAAAATAAAAAAAATGATGATGAAAAAAAAATGAAAAAATGAGGTTGTGAATATTTGCTTTGTTTTATTTATGCATTTGGGGTGGAAAGAGCTACCACCTATGAATTATTGATAAGTGCTTATGTTATAGTAATACGAAGTATTATTATCTTACATTGAGCATTACTTTTCTCAGATTTAATCACTAATTAGTGTGTATTTGTGTTCTTTTATGCATTGAAGGGTTGTGGAGAAGATTTAGAGAAAAAGAAGCAAGAATAGGTTATGTTCGCCATTTTTGAGGAGTTCTCAGACAAAGCAAGGAACAAGGCACGAGTCTAGACTTGTGGGTGTGTGCCAACCTCCATTGGAGGGGTACAAGGGCAGTCACACTCACAAAAGTCTATAACTCGTGTGGCATAGGAGAACTTTGCTAATGAAGAGAAATGAAGTAATCGACATAATCTACCGTTGATTGTGTGTCCAATTCAACGGCCTCGATGAATAACGATGAATTCGGGAGCATTTCGACAAAAATACTGTAGCAAACACTGTAGCAAGCTACTGTTCACTTTATGCATTGAAGGGTTGTGGAGAGTTCACTTTTTGCTTGAAGGGTTGTGGTGAACCTAAGGACGAGCTACTGTTCACTTTCTGCCAAAATTCAGAATTACAGAGAGTTCACACGGGCGTGTGGAAATTCCACACGGCCGCCGTACTGTAGCAGAAATACTGCAGCAAAAGCACTGTAGCAAAAGCAATGTTCACAGTCTACCGAAAATCATTTCCACACGGGCGTGTGGAATTAAGACACGGGCGTGTGGAATTCCTGGTTTTACACAGGGCCGTGTGGAATTAACACAGGGGCGTGTGGAACTCCGATTTCAGCCTATAAATAGCCCGTTTTCAGATCTATTTGGGGACCCTCCCCTTCTATCACTTGGATATCTTTTGGGGGGCTTTCGGCTAGGGTTTGGAGAGGTTCTTGGAGGTCTTTGGAGGCGATTAAACGGCATCGACATCGACTTCCTTTGGAAGAAAGCTATAGGGGAAGCTCTCATCGGCATCAATTCGGCGAGGTGTGCCCTAGGCTTGACAAGGGATTCGTTGGAGAGGACACGCGACTACACAAGACCATCGATACAATCTACAAGGAGGTTTTCTTTATGGTTTTCATGCATATGTTCTTAAACTCTTTGTTGACTTTGTATTGCTCCATGGAGAGCTAAACCCTAGTGGGTATTCGGACTTGTAAACCCTTGGATGATATTGTTTCTATGACTTTTATTATGCTTTCTTTATTGATTAATTTAATTGAGTTTCAATCTTGATTTATTCTTGTATTGATTTTCCCTTAGATGTGACACTAGGGTTGAGAGTCATGTAGGTTATCCTTTGGAGGTGTGACAACTCCTATAGGGTTAGACTATTTAAGATTGAAGAGGGTTGAGAGGGAGAGTTGTGAGGTAGCGATGTACCCCTTTCCCCTCCGGTGTGATTTCTCCCTACCTCCATTTCCTTGATTTATTAGCGGTCGAGATAGAGTGAAGTGCTAGGTAGATATACTCCCCTGGGGCTTAATTACGGGAATAACAGAGTGAAGGGTTGAAGTGATTCCTACGCACTGGGGCTTAATCTAGACTAAGGTTCTTCCACCTGGACCAAAGGGTTAGAACTACACTGATGAGTGCTATCCCGCAAGTGCACGGGTCGTCAAGTAATACCCTGTGCGTGACACAGGGGTCGTATTCCCTGGGGCCCGAGAAGCTACCCTTACTTCCTTATTACAATATTGTTTGACCGAAATGATTCAAAAGAGTGAATATGATGCAAAGAAGTTAAAGAAGTAAATAATCAAAGCAAACATACGAGGGCAAGATACGGGGTAGAAATAGGGCTAGGAGTGGTCACGGATGAGGATTCCCTTAGGGGCTACTAAAGTGAGTAGGAAGGCTTGGACTAACATGCAAGTGGCTAATTGGACCGAGAAAACCCTAGACTAGGTCAACCCGATGGTCACGGAAGTCGACCCCTAATTCGGTACGGGTATTGGATACGGTACGTATACCGCCCAAGATTTCCCCTACGATTACAAAGGGTGAAGTGGTTTTCTCAAACTAGGGTTACAATACAAAAGAGTACTCAACCCTAGGAGTGGAGGGGTACAAATACCCGATGGTCACGGCGTATTTATACGTATTTCCCTTCCAAGTTTGGTGAGTCTAACACTAGGGCAATGGTCATGCAACCTAGAATTTCCTAAGTCTTTTGATACATAGAGTTCTCATACATACCAAGCATGTAAAACACCAAACAATGGATCACAAACAAGCCAGAAACAATGTATAGAACAAGATCAACCAAAACATCACAAGTTCACCCCCAAGGTTCACCTACATCCGGTGACCTTGGGGTTTAAGTGCTCATGTTCACTAAATACAACAATAAATGCATGGAAACAAACGACAAAGGCATGAGAAGGACTCCCTCAAAGGATGAAGGCCGGTGAAGTTCCAAAGACGCCACTCCAAGGGGTGGCTTCCCTAGTCTTCAACCTCCAAATGAAAGCCCTAGGATGAAAGATCTTCCCAAAACCTTGCTCTCCTCGCCAAATCCTTGCCTAGATCGCCCTCCAAGAGCTTCTTCTTCCTCAATTCGAAGGTGGTGGTGAGAGGCCCTAAGAAGAACTCCAAGATGCCCTCTCAAAACCCAAGTAGAGCCCCTTTAAATGATGAGTTTGGGCAAGCTCACGGGTGGCCTCACGGTCCATATATGGCCCGTGAGGGAGCCTGTAATACGGGCTGCAAGAAACCGCAAAGATGTGATTTTGCACAGGAATCGCTACAGTAAAACTGCTACAGTAATATACTACAGTGAACTGCTCGCGGATGACCTCACGGCCGTGAGGATTCCCAGACTTAGAATTTTCTTCAAATCTTCGTGCTTTAGGCTGCTACAGTGTTGCTACAGTGCGGGAACCCGAAACGACGATTTCGGTGTCAATTTCTTCTCAAATTGCGTCGTTGAGCTCACCTAGGCTTCTTTTGTACCTGAAACACAAAATAAACCAATTTAGACCTAAAAGGGCATCGATTCATCATCAAAATACGAGAAGCATGCGCATGCATACGTATAAAATACGTACATTTAGACGTTTATCATACACATAGGAACAGGTTTTATCACTTGGAATCCCTAGAACTTCATGCAATCCCACGTAGTATGAGGCTTAGGAAGATAGACTCCCCTGTGACTTAGTTGACAGGTCAACGAGAGTTAAGGGTCGTAGTGAAACCTAATGCAGGGGTATAATGTTGGGATTAGTCACGGTTGACCTTAGGTTTGGGACCGTGTGTTTAAGGATTTCCACGACTCAATAATCATCAATTAGAAGGTATAATACTTGTCTTGCACTAGAAGCATTAGCCCTACGGGGAGCTTTGTTCGTGTACCCCATCTCTATATCGATTACCTCTCCTACCTTTATTTCCCTTTTTGCACTCTTTTACTTTCTTATATATATATATCTACATACTGAATTCTCCTATCATCGATTCCATTTATAGCTAAAATAGTGATAACGTTTGTTTCTGAACACTATTCACTGTGGATACGACTACTCACTCACCAGGTATTTTATTACTTCGACAACCCGTGCACTTGCGGGTACACACGCAAGGGGTGTGTCAATTATGTAGCTACTCCCATAAGTCGGATACAAGTTATGCCCTAATGAGAGAAAGAGCTATCTCATGGGATGCATGAAAGCTACTACCCCGGTAGAAAGAGCTACCTCCTCGAAAGGGCTACCTTAGAGGTTGTGTGAAGCTACTACTTCCTTTCTTCTTGTATATAAATAAGTCCTTGTTAACAAGAGTTTGAGGAGTACTTTTTGGGTTGTCTTGAGTGAGTTCACACACACTTACACATTTTCGAGTTCCCTTTCTTTTGATTCGAGTTTTTATCTAGAGCATTGATATCTTTATGCAATGTTTTGATTTCCCCTTACTTGTAGAATGCTTCTTTTGTACACTTTTGGTGAACCTAAGGCCGAGCACTTTCAATTGTTCTTCCTAAGAACTTTCACGGTTTATTTTGCTTGAGGACAAGCAAAAGCTTAAGTGTGGGGGAGTTTGATAAGTGCTCGTGTTATAGTAATATGAAGTATTATTATCTTATATTGAGCATTACTTTTCTCAGATTTTATCATTAATTAGTGTGTATTTGTGTTCTTTCGTGCATTGTAGGGTTGTGGAGAAGATTTAAAGAAGAAGAAGCAAGAATAGGTCATGAACGCGATTATTGAGGGAGTTCTTGGACCAGTCAAGGAAGATGCGACGTGATCTACCGTTGGTTGTGTGTCCAATTCAACGGCCTCAATGAAGAATGATGAATTCAATGGCCTCAATGAAGAACGTTGAATGTGTTCTTTCACAAGTTCTTTCCCTTTACGATGGGTTCTTCTACGAATATCCGGGTCTCCTTCAACAAGAATCGATGGGTTCCCGCGGGTCATAACCTGAAGCCAAAGCAAAGAAAAGAAAAATTAGAACAATGATAGATAAAGAAAGTGTGAAATAGAAAACGAAGTGAATAACTAAAGTAGCAAAAACAAGCATAAAAAATATGCCTATTCCCCGGCAACGGCGCCAAAAACTTGACACGACCCCTTGCGTGTATCCCGCAAGTGCACGGGCTTGTCGAAGTAATAAAATTACCCTGGTGAGTGGGTAGTCGAATCCACAGAGAATAGTGATTTAAAACACAAGATTTCGCTATTTAGTTGTGCGGTGTACGAAAAGTGATAATTGAACTGATGAGTGGATTATGGAATCAATTATAATAAAAGACAAGAAATTAAATAGAGAGATGGAAGACAAGAAAGTGCAAATAGAAATTAAAAGGGAAAGACTAGCAATGGATGAAATAGTGTATCCGGACAAGCTACCTCTAGGACTTATGCTTCTAGTGCAAGTCTATGCTATTATACTTTCCTATTGATGTTAATTGAGTCGAGGATATCCATAAACTCACGGTCCCAAACTTAAGGTCAACCGTGACTAACCCCAATATTATGCCCAAGCATTAGGATTCACTACGACCCTTGACTCTTGTTGACCTATCAACTAAGCCCTAGGGGAGTCTATCTTCCTAAGCCTAACACTACATGGGATTGCTTTAAGCTCTAGGGATTCCTAGTGATAAAACCTATTGCTATATGTAGTTCTAACCCTTTGGTCCAGATGAAAGAACCCTAGTCTAGATTAAGCCCTAACACTCTATCTCGACCGCTAATTATCCAAAGAAATGGAGATAGGGAGAAATCACACCGGAAAGGAAAGGGGACGCTTCGCTACCTCACGACTCACCCTCTAAACCCTCTTCAATCCTAAGTAGTCTAACCCTATAGGAGTTGTCACACCTCCAAAGGGTAACCTAGATTGCCCTCAACCCTAGTGTCACGGCTAACGGAAAATAATAGCAAAAGATAATTAAAATTGAAACTCGAATTTATTCATCAATAATGGAAAAGCATAATAGCAATGTCATAGAAACATAATAATCCTAGGGTTTTACAAGTTCGAATACCCACAAGGGGTTTAGCTCCTCATGGAGCTATACATGTTCATCAAAATATGAAAGAAAGTGCAAATTAAAAGAATCGATGAAAACCCCCTTGCGTATGGTGTGGCCATGGTCTTATGCGCCCGTCGGATGTCGGTGACGATGCCGATGACGCTCTCCAAACCTCCAAGAAGTTCTCTCCAAAACCCTAGCCACACTCTCCAGAAGGTGGGGAGAAAGTTAGGTCAAAAGATGTCTTGAAAGTCTCCAAATCAGCTTTTTATAATGTTGAGTGCGGCTTTAAATTTGAACTTATCGGAACTTCACACGGCCGTGTGGAATTTCCACACGGGCGTGTGAAGTTTCTGTCTTGCTGGAAAATTAATTCACACGGCCATGTAGAATTTCTACACGCCCGTGTGAACTCTCTGGAATTCTGAATTTCGGCAGGAAATGAACAATAGTTTACTACAGTGTTTTGCTATAGTAACAAGCTACATTGCTACTACAGTACTCGCCGAAAACGCTCTCGAATCTGTTGTTCTTCATCGAGGCCATTGATTGCGGCACACAATCAATGGTTGATCGTGCCGATTGCTTCAAGTCTCCTCCTTGGTGAAGTTTTCCTAGGCAACACGAGTTAGACTTATTGTGAATGTGACTGCCTTTGTGCCCCTCCAGAGGAGGTTGGCACACACTCACAAGTCTAGGCTCGTGCCTTGTTCCTTGCTTGGTCCGAAAACCTCGCAACAATGGCGAACACGATCTAACTTCGTTCTTTTTCTCCAAATTAGCTCCACAAACCTACAATGCATAAGAATACACAAAGGCCCACAATTTAGTGATAAAATCTGATAAAAGATATGTTCATTGTAACATAATAACACTTCGCGTTACTATAACACGAGCACTTATCACCCTCCAAAAGGTGGTTGGCACACACCCACAAGTCTAAACTCGTGCCTTGTTCCTTGCTTAGTCTGAAAACTCCCCAACAACGGCGAACACGACCTAACTTTGCTCTTTCTTCTATGAATTGGCTCCATAACCCTAAGCTTTTGCTTGTCCTCAAGCAAAAATAAAACATTAAAGTAGTTAGGAAGAACAACTGAAAGTGCTCGGCCTTAGGTTCACCAAAAGTATGCAAAGGAAGCATTCTACAAGTAAGGAGAAATCAAAACATTGCATAAAGATATCATTGCCCTTGAATAAAAAAGGACAACTTGAAGATGTGTATGTGTGTGAGAACTCACTCGAGATAACCCAAAAAGTAGTCTTCAAACTCTTGTTAAAAGGACTTATTTATATACAAAAAGAAGAGAGATAGTAGCTTCACATAATCTCTAAGGTAGCCCTTTCCTAGGCGGCTGCCAAAGGTGGCTTCCACACTTTCGAGGTGGTAGCTCTTTCTAGTGAGAGTCCACAAGGGCATGTGGATGCCCCTGTGAGTGCCCATGTATTAAGGCACACGGATGTGTGGAATTTTGACACACCCCTTGCCTGTGTGTACCGCAAGTGCACTGGTTGTCAAAGTAATAATTACCCCGGTGAGTGGGTACTCAAATCCACAGGGAACGGAAGTACTAGTAGTGACTAATTCTCAGTTATCTAGTCAAATCGATAATGTGAACCAATGGATGTAATGTGTAAAATAAGAAAATCGCAAGCAAGCAAGTAAAGGGAAACGTAAAGGAGATCTCTATCAATGAAGATGAGATACCCGGGCAATGCTCCCCCTAGGTTCTATCATGAAGTGCAAGACTAACTAAATGCTTCTAAACCGAGTTCTATGAGTTGAGGTAATCCAGGAATAATCGATCCCTGCTTCCAGGCCACCGATATTAGTCCCCTACAAGGTCCCGGTGGAGAAATCACTCAATCTCAACACCTCACACCCCATATGACCGCAATGAGCTTTAGGGATACCTAAGAGTGAAACCGATTCCTAAAATTAGATCTAACCCTACTTCTAGGTGAAAGATCCCTAACCCCCTACAAAGGTCCCGGTGGAGAAATCTATCAATCTCACGCCTCACACCCCATATGGTTGCAAGAAACTTAGGGAATACGGAGATAGGAAACACTCAATCGGAAGGGAAAGAGGACACTCCTCTATCTCAAGACTCATCCTCTCAACTCTCTTTAACCTTGTATGTTCTAATCCCTAATGGAGACCTCTCTCCCACTAATGCAACAAATCAAATATACCAAACAACCATACGAATCAATAAGGCATGCAAGCAATGATTAAACAATATTAAAACTGAAATTAACTCGGAATTAAAAGAAAGCATAAAGAAAGTCAATACATGAATCAAAACCTAGGGTTCACATGCCCAAGTACTAGGGTTTAGCCCTCCATGGGGCTTATTACAAAGCAAAAGATAATGAAATAAAGAGCAATGTAATCCATGAAAGTAAACCCCCTCGAATTCGTGATGATGGCCTTGATTAATCGTTCAACGTCTCGAAGGAACCTTCCCCGAAGCTAGGTCGCCAATGACTCCCCGATGCTATCTCGTCGAATGATCTATAGAAGTTGGTGAAGAACGACTCCCAATATCGCCAAAGACCTCATCCTTAAAACCCTAGCCGCTCTTGCCTTCAAACGTGCGCAAAAAGTCCTATACAAATCGGCAAAACGGGGTATTTATAACTTTGAAAATGCACCAGTCACGTGTCTTCACGCGACCACCTGAGATCCCACGTGGTCGCGTGAGATTCTGACGCGGTCGTGTGAACAGTGATTTCTGCTACAATACTGCTGCAGTGAAATGGACAATGTTTTGCTATAGTACTCTTCATAAAACGCGATCCAAACTCTCTTTTCTTGAGGCCACATGGTCGGGCACATGTCCATGTGGTGAGTTATAAGACTTCTCCTCCATCGAACCATCATTTGGAAGCTTTGGCTATCTTCACACAAGTGGCGACATGAAGGTGTGACTGCCTTTGTGCCCTTCCATCACACAAATCAGCTTGAAATCTTCCGCAAGTTGGCACACACCCTCATGTGCATGATCCCCTCTTGTGCCTTAACACTTGTGTTGTATAAAAGCTCCCAGCAATATCTCTTTATAACCCATCTTTGCTTCCTTTTTCCTCCTTCAATGCCTTCACAACCTAATTGCACAAAAGAACACCAAAATACACTTTATGAAACATAGTCCATGGTAAAATGATGCTCAATGTGTGTAAAACAAGTAGGTAAAACATGTATACTCAAGCACTTATCAAATTTCCACATGGCCATGTGAAACCCTGTAGAGACTTCCCTTCCATCCCGAGAAAAGACAGTGGCGAGTGGCTGCCACTGTGAGAGAGCTTGTGAAAGGCACACGGCCGTGTGGATAATTCACACGGCCGTGTGGAACACTTAGAATTTTCTTGGGAAATCCAAAGAAGCCAGAGGGGCGTGTGGGTGCCCTTATGGCCGTCCTTGTGTTCTTGGCCAGGTTGGGTACACTGTAGTCTGGAATTTTGACACTGCCGTGTGGATTTAAGCAGATGCCTTAGGCGTTTCCCCGAGAACAAATAGGGGCCGTGTGGGTGCCCCTGTGAAGCTCCCCTATGAAGGCACACGGCTGTATGGGGTTCTCACACGGCCGTGTGGGGGTTTTCAGAAAGCAACCAGAAAAAACACAAGGACGTGTGTCTACCACTGTGAACCCTCACTATAGAGGCACACGGCCGTGTGGAATTTCCACACGCTAGTGTGAATTTTGTGAATTCGATTTTCTGACGTGCAGTGAACAGTAAACTGCTACAGTACAACCCTCCAATGCTACACAGGTTAGAATTGGGCACACAATCGATGGTAGGTCATGTCAATTTCTTCATTCTCCTCATTGGCAAAGTCCTCCGATGCTACATAGGTTAGAATTTTGTAAATGTGACTGGCTTTGTGCTCCTCCAAAGGAGGTTGGCACACACCCACAAGTCTAAACTCGTGCCTTGTTCCTTGCTTGGTTTGAAAACTCCCCAACAACGGTGAACACGACCTAACTGTGCTTTTTCTTCTCCAAATTGGCTCCATAACCCTACAATGGATAAAAGCACACAAATACACACTAATTAATGATAAAATATGATAAAGGTAATGCTCAATGTAAGATAATAACATTTGGCGTTACTATAACACGAGCACTTATCAGACCTCTACGGACCATACCCATCAGCCCCATTGTCTCAATACCAAGGCGAGACAGTACGGTAGTCTTCTCGACCCCTCGAACTCCATCCCTGAGACCCATACCTATGATGAGTGATGTGTGCCAACCCGCAAATGCATGGGTCGTCAAGTAATACCTCTCATGCGAATACAAGAGGGTCATATTTCTTGGGGCCCAAGAAGCTACCCTTACTTCTGTTTTGCAATGTTGTTTAACCGACAAGACTTAAGTGATTGAATTAAATACAAAGAAACTAAACAAGTAATTAATGAATGCAAATTGATCAAGGCAAGAAACGGGGAAAATCAGGGCTAGGAGTGGTCACGGATGAGGATCCCCTCAGGGGCAACTAAAGTGAGCTTGATACTTGAACTAACATGCAAGCGAGTAGATTGGTCCGAGAAAACCCTAGATTAGGCCGACCCGATGGTCACGGCAATTGATCCCTAATCTGGTACCGATATTGGATACGACATTTCTACCACCCAAAATCCCCCTAGGATTGCTATGGGCAAAGTGGTTTTCTCAAACTAGGGTTGAAATACAAATGAGTACTTAACCCTAGGAGTAGAGGGGTACAAATACCCGATGGTCATGGCGTATCTATATGTATTTCACTTCCAAGTTTGGTGAGTCTAATACTAGGGCAATGATCATGTAACCTAGCATTTCCTAAGTCCTTTGATATATAAAGTTCTCATACATATCAAGCATGTAAAAACACCAAACAATGGATCACAAATAAGCCACAAGCATTAATTTGAACAAAATCATCCAAAACATCACAACTTCACCCAAGGTTCACCTACATCCGGTGACCTTGGGGTTTAGTTGTTCATGTCCAAGAAATACATAGAACCAACCATGAAAGACATGAGAAGGACTCACTCAAAGATGAAGGCTGGAGAAGTTCTGAAAATGCCACTCATAGGGGGTGACTTCCCTTGTCTTCAACCTTCCAATTTAAAGCCCTATCTTGAAGATCCTTCCCAAGAACTTGCTTTCCTTGCCAAATCCTCCACAAAATTACCCTCAAAGTGCTTCTTCTCCTTCAGATCCGAAAAAGGATGCGTGAAGCTCCAAGAAGAAGGTCCAAGATGCCCAAGAAAACCCTAGAAACCCTTTAAGAAGATGATTTCGTGGCCTCTCATGGGTGACCTCACGGTCCATATACGGCCCATAAGGTTGCCTGTAATACGAGTCGAAAGAATCTACAAATTGTAAAATTGCTACAGCACCGCTATAGTAAAACTGCTATAGTTAACTGCTACAGTATGAAATAAACCAATTTAGACCAAAACGAGCATCGATTCATTAACAAAATACAAAAAACTATGCACGCGCATACGTATGAAATATGTACATTTAGATGTTTATCAATGAGTCGAGTAATGTAGGGGCCTAAGAAGATGACTCCACATCTATGGTACTGGCCCTGATGCCGTATATACTCTGCTAAGGTATGCTCCAGATGGAGTGGCTCGCTCTGCACCATTGAATGTAGGTAGAGTAGCTCCTGTCGGCTCAGCATTCCCGTACTATCATCTCTGCCACTCGATGATCGACTCAGTATGGCATGTATGTATCTGTATACTGGCCGGGAAAGGCATGTCACCTTGGAGACACCCAGCTCGTACTGACCCTTCCCACATAATACTCCATATGCCTTCTAAGGTGTCAAACTCCCGGGGTAATCAGTAGGCAGCTGTTCGTACTCCCCTATCTCAGAAAATGCCTCATCGTATAACCCCATCCTAACAGAAAACTTCATCACACTCAGGCTAAATTGCTGACCAAGTGCACGAAACTGAATCGTATCGAAATCTGAAAAACTGCTATACGCTCGGTCAAAGTTGAAGGAAGCCAGTAACTCGAGTGTAACTATCCTGATAGATGGGTCTCGAATAGTCAGTAATCTGCGCCAGCTATCAACTAAGAGTAGTGACACACCCCTTGCGTATGTGTACCACAAGTGCACGGGTTTGTCGAAGTAAAAATAGTACTCTGGTGAGAGGGCAGTCGAATCCATAGGGAATAGGGATTAAAGGTACAAATGTTTGCTATGTAGTTTGTGCGGTATACGAAGAGTGAGAATAGAATCAATGTGTAGTTGCAAAGCAATTAAACGAAACAAGAAATAAAAGAGAAATATGGGAGATAGGAGAGTGCAAGTAAGAGTAATAAGTGAAGGGCAATCAATGAAATGAAAAGGGTACCCGGACAAGCTACCCCTAGGATTTATGCATCTAGTCCAAGACAATACTATTATACTCTTCTATTGATGTTAAATGAGTCGAGGATATCTTTAAATACACGGTCCCAAATCTAAGGTCAACCGTGACTAATCCCAACACTATGCCTCGGTATTAGGTTTCACTACGACCCTTGACTCTTGTTGACCTATCAATTAATCCTTAGGGAAGTTCATCTTCCTAAGCCTCACACTACATGCGAATGCTTTAAGTTCTAGAGATTCCTAGAGATAAACCCTGTTCCTATGTATAGCTCTAACCCATTTGGTCCAGGTGAAAGAACCCTAGTCTCAATTAAGCCCCAGCACTAGGATTAATTTCAACCCTTCACTCTGTTGCTTGTGCAACTAAGCCCCAGGGGAGTTCATCTCCTAGCACTTCGCTCTATTTTGACCGCTAATAACTCTTGGAAAATGGATGTAGGGAAAATCGCACCGGAGGGGAAAGGGGACGTTTCACTACTTCATGACTCACCCTCTCAACCATCTTCAATCTTAAGTAGTCTAACCCTATAGGAGTTGTCACACCTCCAAAGGATAATCTAAACAATTCTCAACCCTAGTGTCACTGCTAAGGGAAAATCGATACAAGATGCAATTAAGATTGAAACTCAATTTTATTCATCAATAATGAAAAGCATAATAACAAGTCAAAGAAACATAGTCATCCTAGGGTCTACAAGTCCGAATACCTACAAGGGGTTTTGCTCCTCATGTAGCTATACAAATCCATCAAAATATGGGAATAAACACAAATCAAAAGCATAGATGAAAACCCTTGACACACCCCATGCATGTGTATCCCGCAAGTGCACGGGTTATCGAAGTAATAAAATACCCTGGTGATTGGGTAGTTTTATCCACAGGGAATAGGGATTTAAAACACAAGAATTCACTATTTAGTTATGCGGTGTACGATAAGTGTGAAGACAATCAATGAGTGAGTGTAAAAGCAATTGTAGAGAGCAAGAAATAGACTAGAAATATGGAGGTAAGAGAGTGCAAGTAGGAGTAAATAGAGAAAGACAATCGATGAGTAAAGTTGGGTACCCGGACAAGCTACCCTTAGGAATTATGCTTCTAGTGCAAGACAATGCAATTATACTCTCCTATTGATGTTAATTGAATCGAGGAAATCCTTAAACACACGGTCCCAAACCTAAGATCAACCATGACTAACCCCGACACTATGCCCCGGCATTAGGTTTCACTACGACCCTTGACTCTTGTTGAACTGTCAACTAAACCCTAGGGGAGTTCGTCTTCCTAAGCCTCACACTGTGTGGAATTGCTTTACGTTCTAGGGATTCCTAGTGATAAACCCTGTTCCTATGTATAGCTCTAACCCTTTGGTCTAGGTGAAATAACCCTAGTCTAAATTAATCCCCAGCACTAAGATTCACTTCAACCCTCCACTCTGTTGCTCGCGCAACTAAGCCCTAGGGGAGTTTATCTCCTAGCACTTCACTTTATCTCGATCGCTAAGAAATCATGGAACACGGAGTTAGGGAGAATCACACCGGAAGGGAAAGGGGACGTTTCGCTACCTCACGACTCACCCTCTCGACCCTCTCCAATTCTAAGTAGTCTAACCCTATAGAAGTTGTCACACCTTCAAAGGATAACCTAGATTGTTCTCAACCCTAGTGTCACGGCTAAGGAAAAACTATTACAAGATGCAATTAAGATTGAAACTCAATTTTATTCATCAATAAAGGAGAAGTATAATAACAATGTCAAAGAAACATAATAATCCTAGTGTTTACAAGTCCGAATAGCCACAAGGATTTAGCTCCTCATGGAGCTATACAAATCCATCAATCTATGAAAGTGAAAACAAATTGAAAGCATAGATGAAAACCACCTTCCCTTGCGTATGGTGTGGTCGTGGTCTTATGCTTCCGCCAGATGTCGATGACGATGCCGATGATGCGCTCCAAACCTCCACAAAGTCCTCTCCGAAACCATAGCCATAACCCTACATAAGTTGGGAGAAAAGATTGGCAAAAAGATGTGGAAAAAATCTCCAAAACGGGCTTTTATAACGTTGAATCGCGGCTTCAAATTGGTTGAATCGGGATTTCACACGGCCGTGTGGAATTTCCACATACCTGTGTGAAGTTTATGTTTTTCTGAATTTTGGCAAAAAATGAAAGTAACCTTGCCGAAACGCTCCAGAATTCACCGTTCTTCATCAAGGTCATTGAATTGTGCACACAATCAATGGTAGATCGTGCTGATTGCTTCAATTCTCCTCATTGGCAAAGTTCTCCTAAGCTACACAGGTTAGACTTATTATGAATGTGTCTGCCTTTGTGCCCCTCCAAAGGAGGTTGGCACCCACCCACAAGTCTAGACTCGTGCTTTGTTCCTTACTTGGTCCAAAAACTCCCCAACAATGGCAAACATGATCTAACTTTGTTCTTTTTCTCTAAAATAGCTCCACAAACCTACAATGCACAAAAGCACACAAATGCGCACAATTTAGTGATAAAAACTGATAAAAGTAATGCTCATTGTAAGATAATAACACTTCACATTATTATAACACAAGCACTTATCAAACTTCCCCACACTTAAGCTTTTGCTTGTCCTCAAGTAAAAATAAAACATGAAAGTACCTAGGAAGAACAATTGAAAGTGCTCGGCCTTAGGTTCACCCAAAAGTATGCAAAAAAAGCATTCTATAAGTAAGGGGAAATCAAAACATTGCATAAGGTTATCATTGCTCTAAATTAAAACTTGAATCAAAAAGGACAACAACTCGAAAATGTGTAAGTGTGTGCGAATTCACTCAAGAGAACCCAAAGAGTACTCCTCAAACTCTTGTTTAAAAGAACTTATTTATGTACACAAAGTAGGGAGGTAGTAGCTTCACTCAACCTCTAAGGTAGCCCTTTCCTAGGTGGCCACCAAAGGTGGCTTTCACGCTTTCAAGGAGGTAGCTCTTTCTACCGGTGTGGTAGCTTTCATGCTTCCCATGAGATAGCTCTTTATCTCATTAGGGCATAATTTGTATCCGACTTATGAGAGTAGCTACATACTTTATAGGAGGTAGCTCTTTCCACCCCAAATGCAAAAATAAAAGATAAACTAATATTCATAAGCTCACATGTTTTGTTTTTCAGCAATATAGAACTTAAAAACTTACTAAAACAACGCTAAACTCGTCCTTAAAACTTCGAGTTTGAGTTTCCAAAAGATTTCAAGAGTGAGTAGTGCAATAATAGATAATTGAGCAAAAATTCCCTAAAATTGAAGTGAAACTAGAGCATGATAGGATACAATGTTAAAAATTCTCCGAAACTCTAAGAATACAACTGTTGCAACTAAGGTGAATTGCCATAGGCTACATGAGCATAAGCAATTTAACGCACAAGTAAAGGTGTGTGCAAAGTGAACTCCCCCACCCCCCCACACTCAAGATGTACATTGTCCCCAATGTACGCATGCAAGCACAATGAAACATAAAGCAATGAGAAACAATTAGTGTGGAAGTGGGCAATTGAAACATTACTCCCCTGAACTCCAAGTGTTGCATTTGATGGAGCTAGGTTCATTGAGAGTTGAGTCTCAATAGTTTGTGGAGCATACATGGTCCCATGACCATGCCTATGACTAATCCTCAAATTCCTTACATCCAAGACCATCTGCAGACATACACAAGGGGTTCAGTATAGCTCAAGAAGAATCAAAATAAAACTTGAGTATATAAAGATATAGAAATGAAATATAGCTCGAGATAGATAAAAGCAAAATAAAAGATAAACTAAGAAGGAGAATCCTTTCTGAGTACTACAAGTCCAAAATATAAAGAACAGTACAAAAGAAATGAAAAAATCGAAATAAAGATAAGCTACAACGCCTCAGCGTCGTATGTTGTGCTGCTGGCTAAGGTGCTGCTATTGCGGGCTCTGAGGCTGGTGGATCGGCTTGTGGCGTGGGAGATGGAGGTGGAGTGGAAGCTTTGGGCTGCACCACCAAAGGTGACGACACGGCCTGCTCGAGTAACCGCTGTATGGTATCAAGCCGTGCCATCGTCTCTGAGTGCTGTGTGGTCTGGTTAGCTCTTAGCTCGGCACCTCAGTCTGTAGTACACCCACAGCACTCTCGAGGCGCTCAAATTGATCCTAGCCTCAAGATGGAGAAAACATGTACACTGGAGTTGGCTCCGGTGCTGTGGGTGGTACCTCTGTCTCTGTCTGCTCTGCGGGTGGCTCTAATGCTGCCTGCTCCCCCTCAGTGGTTGCTGTCTAGGGGATGATCAGTGTATAGACCCCACTTCGTGCTTTGCGGACCATACCCATCATCCTCAGGGTCTCAATACCCAATGGAGCTGGTGTAGAAATTATCTCGGCCCCGCGAACTCCGTCCAGAAGTCCTAATCCGATAATCATTCGTGTGATGTACGGGCCTGAGAAGATGACTCCAACCCTGGGGTACTAGCCATGGTGGCATATGCACTCGGCGATAATATGCCCCAGGTGGAGTGGCTCGCTCTTCACCATAGAATATAAATATAGGAGCTCCTGGTGACTTAGAACACCAGTACTGTCTCCTCGGCCACTCACTGACATGCTCAGTATGGCATGGAGATATCTGTGAGAAGCCTTAGACAAGCACGTGGCCTTGGACATCCCCGGATCATACTGTTCCTGTCCACATAATCTGTTTTAAGTGCGCTGCGGAGTCAAAGTGCTGGGTAATTTGTAGGTAATTACTCGTACTCATCTGTCTCTGTATACGCTTCATTGTATAAGATTATCCATACTGAAAACTGTGTCACACTCATACTTAAGTGTCGACCGAGTGTACATAACTGAATAGTGTCTATGTCTACAAAACTACTGTACCCCCGGTCAAACCGAAAGGATGAAAGAATCTCAAGTGTGAGTGATCTGATAGCTGGCTCTCGAATGGATAATAAACGGCCCCACCTGCCAACAGCGAGCATCTGCTCAATCTCATCTGCGATGCTCTGCTCCCTCTTGTATCTCCTTGACTGTGCTCAAATTCGGATAGCGTGTCTGACTGAACCTAAGTCTTGATAGCCGCTCGAATCGAGTCTGGTGCTTAGTAATACTGAACTCAGGCTACTCAGGCGGTGGAGACTTCTCATGAGGATGCTTCCAAGCTTGCTTCTTTGACCTAGAAGTTATATCTACAAGATTGAAAAGAAAAATGATAAAAAACAATTGAAAAACACAATCTGCAGAAATTGGACTGACAGAGCCCCACGGCCGTGGGGGCTAAAAATTCATTTTTACAATCAAATTCATTCTAATTTCATTTTAAACATGTTCGTATACATTCTAATCATTCGAAATAAGCGAAATGATCAAGAAGAACGAATTAAATCAAAATTTGTTGAAGAAAAAGGGTTTGAAATTCTTACCGACTGTGTGGATGGAGAAAACTTCGAAATCTACCGGAAAACTTCAAATAAAACCTCAAAAATGCTCAGAGATGGTCGGAAGATCGAAAGAAAGGGTCGGAGAGTCGTTTAGAGTGGAAGAATCAAGAGGCACTAGTGGAAATCAAAAGAAAATCGCGGCTTTTGAAGATCTGCGAATCCATATGGCCGTGTGGAAATGGCCGTGTGCCTATGAAATTAGGGTTCACAGGGGCCAGCACACTCCCCTATGCGCACTCTGGTTGCTCTCTAGACTACCCCACACGGCCGTGTGCCTTCACAGGGGCACCCACATGCCCTTGTGGACTCTAGGGAAAACCCTTAAGGTCTATGGAAAACTTCACACGGCCGTGTGGCAATTCCACACGGTCGTGCGGAAATTCAACACGGCCGAGTGCCCAACTTGGCGAAGAACACAAGGCTGGACACAAGGGCACCCACACACCCCTGTGGCTTCTCTGGTTCATCCCGAGAAAGTCTAAGTGTTCCACACCGCCGTGTGAACAATCCACACGGCCGTGTGCCTTGTACAAGCTCTTCCACAGGGGCGGCCACACGCCCCTGTGGTTTCTCAGGAAGGAAGGGAGCTCTTTGTAGAATTTCACACGGCCGTGTGGAAATTCCACACGGCCGTGTGCCTTAACACATGGGCACTCACAGGGGCACCCACACGGCCCCTGTGATGCTCGGGAATGAAAATCCAAGTTCTGCAAGATTTCACACGGCCGTGTGCCCCTTCTGAGGTTTTCACAGGGGCAAGGTCATGCCCCTATGCCCTCATTGGTTGAGCCCTAATTGGTAACACACGCCCGTGATGAAATTCCACACGGCTGTGTGTTTTCTCTGGTTTACTTAGAAAATTCACAGATTCTACAGAAAAATTCAAAAACACAAAAACAATACTTAGAGCTTGTGTAAACCATCAAAATACGACCAGAGATCATAGAAAACATGCTCAACTGACTCAAACTTCATCAATCAACCTTTAGGAACACGGAAAAATCAATAATCCACATGAAAAATATTATCACATTGACACGACCCCTTGCGTGTGTCCCGCAAGTGCACGGGCTTGTCGAAGTAATAAAATTACCCTGGTGAGTGGGTAGTCGAACCCACAGGGAATAGAGATTTAAAACACAAGATTTCGCTGTTTAGTTGTGCGGTGTATGAAAAGTGACAATCGAATTGATGAGTAGATTATAGAATTACTTATACTAAAAGACAAGAATTTAAACATAGAGATGGAAGACAAGAAAGTGCAAGTAAAAGTTAAAAGAGAAAGACTAGCAATGGATGAAATAGGGTATCCGGAAATTCTACCTCTAGGACTTATGCTTCTAGTGCAAAACTATGCTATTATAATTTCCTATTGATGCTAATTGAGTCGAGGATATCCTTAAATACACGGTTCCAAACTTAAGGTCAACCGTGACTAACCCTATCATGATGTCCCGGCATTAGGATTCACTACGACCCTAGACTCTTGTTGACCTGTCAACTAAGCCCTAGGGGAGTCTATCTTCCTAAGCCTAACATTACGTGGGATTGCTTTAAGCTCTAGCGATTCCTAGTGATAAAACCTGTTCCTCTATGTAGTTCTAACCCTTTGGTCCAGGAGGAAGAACCCTAGTCTAGATTGAGCCCTAACACTCTATCTCGACCGCTAATTAACCAAGGAAACAGAGGTAAGGAAAAATCACACCGGAAGGGAAAGGGGATACATTGCTACCTCACAACTCTCCCTCTCAACCCTTTTCAATCTTAAGTAGTCTAACCCTATAGGAGTTGTCATGCCTCCAAAGAGTAACCTAGATTGCTCTCAACAATAGTGTCACAGCTAAGGGAAAACAATAACACAAGATAATTAAAATTGAAACTCGAATTTTATTCATCAATAATCGAAAAGCATAATAACAATGTCATAGAAACATAATAATCCTAGGGTTTTACATGTCCGAATACCCACGAGGGGTTTAGCTCCTCATGGAGCTATACATGTTCATTAAACTATAAAAGAAAGTGTAAATAAAAAGCATTGATGAAAACCCCCTCGTGTATGGTGTGGCCGTGGTCGTGTGCGGCCGTCGGACGCCGGTGACGATGCCGATGACGCGCTCCAAACCTCCACGAAGTCCTCTCCGAAACCCTAGCTGCCCTCTCTAGAAGTTGGGGAGAAATAGTCAAAAGATAGATTGAAAGCCTCCAAATAGGGCTTTTATAATGCTGAGTTGCGGCTTTAAATTTTGACTTATCGGGGTTTCACATGGCCGTGTGGAATTAACACACGGGCGTGGGAAGTTTCTGTCTGCTGAAAAATTAATTCACACAACCGTGTGGAATTTCCACACGCCCGTGTGAACTCTCTGGAATCCTGATTTTCGGCAGATGGTGAATAGTAGCTTGCTACAATGTTTTACTTCAGTAAGAAGCTACAATGCTGCTACAGTAACTTACCGGAACGCTTCCGAATCTGTTGTTCTTCATCGAGGCGGTTGATTTGGGCACACAATGAATGGTAGATCGTGCCGATTACTTCAAGTCTCCTTCTTGGTGAAGTTCTCCTAAGCTACACAAGTTAGACTTGTTGTAAATGTGACTGCCTTTGTGCTCCTCCAAAGGAGGTTGGCACACACTCACAAGTCCAAGCCCGTGCCTTGTTCCTTGCTTGGTCCGAAAGCTTACCAACAACGGCGAACACTATCTAACTTCATTCTTTTTCTCCAAATTAGCTCCAAAAACCTACAATGCGTAAGAGTATACAAATGTACACCATATAGTGATAAAACCTGATAAAAGATATGCTTAAAGTAAGATAATAACGCTTCGCGGTACTATAACACAAGCACTTATCACGCATGCATTTAAAAATCAGGACACCAAAACTAAGACTCTTATTCATACTAGAACTAAACTAACTCCTAGAAAAATTGTAAAACCTTGGGTTGCCTCCCAAGAAGCTCTTGTTTAACGTCACTAAGCTTGACGTATCTGTTTAAGCTCATGGGGGTTCATGAATGGATGTTTCCCTCTTTCCTACCACCTGGAATCATGCATGACATAGCTTACTTAGTATAGTGGAAGAGTTAGCGATTTTGTTGCCACACAAGGGTAAAACACCCTTACTCGGTGCTTGCTCATCACCATTAACCTTGGAGCTTTTCATGTGGCGCCTCTTCGCTCTCTTTATCTTCCTTCTCATCTTCTTCATGAGTCTCAGTTCCAGCTTAACTTCCTTCTTGACTAACCTAAGTGATAGTATTTCTTCCTCGATCTCCACATCTTGGTCCGGCCACCCTTCATATGGATCCAGGTTCATCATTTCCAGCACATAATCATCAATTAGTTCATCGGTGGTGTCAAGAAAATATAAAGTATCATCAAAGTCAAGAGAGTGTCTCATTGCTTCGGCGAAGCGGTATGTAAGCTTGTCATCTCCAACTCGCAATGTGAGCTCCATGCTGTCTATGTCAATAAGAGCCTTAGAAGTGAGCAAGAACGGCCTTCCAAGGATCAATGGCACCTCGACATCCTCATCGACGTCTAACACCATGAAATCAACAGGAAATATATACTTATCCACTTTCACCAACACATCTTCCACAATCCCCCTCGGACGCCTCACCATGTTCCTTACTCGGCATGTTCTTTTGCAAGACTGCTGAGAATTGGCATCAAGAACTACAGCTGTACTCTCCTCCAATTTCCTCTTATTGGTTAAGAGATCCTTTAAGAACTTCGCATACTTGGGCATTTGGGCCAATGCCTCCACGAACGGTATGTTGATATGCTACTATTTGAAAATACCCAGAAATTTCTTGGATTGTTCATTATCTTGATCATTCTTCAACCGTGAAGGATAGGGGATCCTCGGCTTATAGGGTGGTGGTGCCACCTCTTTTTCCTTAGATGCTTCTTCCCCTACCTCCTCGACCTCGGGTGATTCTTTTGTCTTTTCTAGAGGGAGATTTCTCTCAACCTCTTTTCCATTTCTTAAGGTAATCGCCTTCAATTGCTCCCTCGGATTGGTCTCCGTATTATTAGGCAAACTACCTTGAGTTTTTCCCACCAAAGTCTTCGCAATTTGCCCCACTTGATTCTCCAAATTGTGTAAGGAGGCGGTGTGATTGCGAAGTGTAACCTCCACCGACTGAAATCTATTATTCGATGAAGAAACAAACCTTGTGAGGGCTCTTTCAAGATCGGTCATCTTCTCCTCTAGCCCGATCACTCAGCTTTCTAAGTTCAGTGCTTGTTGACCATGAAATCCTGGTGGTGCATTGTTCTTTTGTTGTGACTGCCCTTGACTACTCCATGAGAAATTCGGGTGGTTCTTCTACACCGGGTTGTAGGTTCCACTGTACGGGTTCCCTTGGCCTTGTCCTCTATATGCATTGCCAATAAAATTGACCTGTTCCACCGCACTAGTTCCTCCAATAGCAATAGGACAATCACTCGAAGCATGACCTCCTCCACAACCATTACAAGTAGTGATTGCCGCAACTCTTGGTGAAGCTAGAATATCAAGCTTCTTACTCAAGGATTCCACCTGTGCTGCCAAAGATGTAACTACATCGATCTCGTGAATATCACTAACTTTCTTTCTGTCCCTTGAGTTCCATTTATAGCTATTGAGAGCCATCTCCTATATAAGTTACCGGGCCTCACCGGGAGTTTTGCTTCCTAAGGTACCCCCTACAATCGCATCCAATAACTGTTTAGTACTCGGATTCAGACCGTTATAGAAACTATGAATGAAAATCCAATCGGGAAATCCGAGTTGTGGGTACTTCCGCAGGAGCTCCTTGAACCTATCCCATGTGTCAAAGAGAGACTCCAATTCCATTTGCATGAAGGATGAGATCTCATTGCGAAGCTTTGCTGATTTACAGGGAGGGAAATATCGGGCCAAGAATGTTTCGACCATCTCCTCCCATGTGGTAATAGATGCCCTTGGTAATGAGTGCAACCAATGCATCACTCTCCCCTTTAAGGAAAATGGGAAAGCTCTAAGTCTGATGGAATCATCCATTACTCCATTAATCTTCAACATGTCACACATCTCCAAAAAAGTTCTCGATATGACTGTTGGGATCCTCATCAGCCAATCCATTAAACTGTGCTGTCTGCTGCAACATTTGGATGAAACTAGGCTTTCGCTCAAAATTTTGAGCTGTGATTGGGGGCCTCACTATGCTTGATTGAGTCCCCAAGACTGCGGGTCAAGCAAAATCGGACAATGTCCTCTGCTGTTAATTCTGCTCTGCCATTGTTTCAGACCCTTCTGTTTCAATATTGGCTTGATTCAAATTTTCTTGTACAGGTTCCTTCCCCTTGCAATGTGTTCTTCTACCAATGTTTGGGTCTCCTTCAACAAAAATCTAAAAGTTCCCACGGGTCATAACCTGAGCCAAAAACAAAGAAAAGAAAACAAATAAGAACGATGATAATGAAAAGAAAGTGTGAAATAGAAAACGAAGTCAATAACTAAAATAGCAAAAAGCAAGTATCAAAAATACGCCTATTCCCCGGCAACGGTGCAAAAAACTTGATACACTCCTTGCGTGTGTACCCCGCAAGTGCATGGGTTGTCGAAGTAATAAAATACCCTGGTGAGTGGGTAGTCGTATCCACAGGGAATAGGGATTTAAGACACAAGAATTCACTATTTAGCTATGCAGTGTATGATAAGTGTGAAGAGAATCAATGAGTGAGTATAAAAGCAATTGTAGATAGCCAGAAATTGATTAGAATTATAGAAAGTAAGAGAGTGCACGTAGGAGTAAATAGAGAAAGACAATCGATGAGTAAAGTTGGGTACTCGGACAAGCTACCCCTAAAACTTATGCTTCTAGTGCAAGATAATGCTATTATACTCTCCTATTGATGTTAATTGAGTCGAGGAAATCTTTAAACACACGGTCCCAAACCTAAGGCCAACCGTAACTAACCACGATACTATGCACTGGCATTATTTTTCACTACGACCCCTGACTCTTGTTGACCTGTCAACTAAGCCCTAGGGGAGTTCGTCTTCCTAAGCCTCACACTGTGTGGAATTGCTTTACATTCTAGAGATTCCTAGTGATAAACACTGTTCCTATGTATAGCTCAAACCCTTTGGTCTAGGTGAAAGAACCCTAGTCTAAATTAAGCCCCATCACTAAGATTCACTTCAACCATTCACTATGTTGCTCGGGTAACTAAGCACCAGGGGAGTTTATCTCCTAGCACTTCACTCTATCTCGACCTCTAAGAAATCATGGAACACGGAGGTAGGAAGAATCACACCGGAAGGGAAAGTGACGTTTCGCTACCTCACGACTCACCCTCTCGACCCTCTCCAATCCTAAGTAGTCTAACACTATAGGAGTTGTCACACCTCCAAAGGATAACCTAGATTGTTCCCAACCCTAGTGTCACGGCTAAGGGAAAACAATAACAAAATGCAATTAAGATTGAAACTCAATTTTATTCATCAATAATGGAGAAGCATAATAACAATGTCAAATAAACATAATAATCATAGGGTTTACAAGTCCAAATACCCACAAGGGGTTTATCTCCTCATGGAGCTATGCAAATCCATCAATCTATGAAAGTGAAAACAAATTGAAAGCATAGATGAAAACCCCCTTGCGTATGGTGCGGCCATGGTCTTGAGCAGCCGCCGGACATCGATGATGATGCTGATGATGCGCTCCAAACCTCCACAAAGTCCTCTCCGAAACCCTAGCCACAACCCTCCTGAAGTTGGGGGAAATGATTGGCAAAAAGACGTGGAAAAAGTCTCCAAAGCGGGCTATTATAAAGTTGACTCGCAGCTTCAAATCTGCTGAATCGGGATTTCACACAGCCGTGTGGAATTTCCACACACCCGTGTGAAGTTTTGTTTTTCTGAATTTCAGCAAACAGTGAACAGTACTTGCTACAGTGTTGCTGCAATAACCTTGCCAAAACGCTCCCGAATTCACAGTTTTTCATCGAGGCCATTGAATTAGGCACACAATCAATGGTAGATCGTGCTGATTGCTTCAATTCTCCTAATTGGCAAAGTTCTCCTATGCTACATGGGTTAGACTTATTGTGAATGTGACTACCTTTGTGCCCCTCCAAAGGAGGTTGGCACACACCCACAAGTCTAGACTCGTACCTTGTTCCTTGCTTGGTGATAAGTGCTCGTGTTATAGTAATGCAAAGCTTTATTATCTTGCAATTGTTTATCACTAAAAAGTGTGCATTTGTTTACTTTTGTGCATTGTAGGGTTGTAAAGATTAAGTGCAGAAAAGGAACGAAGTTAGATCGTGTTCGCCATTATTGGAGAGATTTTCGCACTAAGCAAGGAGCAAGGCATGAGCATAGACTTGTGAGTGTGTGCCAATCTTCTTTGGAGGGGCACAAAGGCAGTCACATTCACAATAAGTCTAGCTCGTGCTAACAAGGAGAACTTCACCAATTAGGAGATCTGAAGAAATCAGCATGATCTATCATTGATTGTGTACCCAATTTAACAGACTTGATGAAGAACGACGAATTCGGGAGCGTTTCGGTGAGTTATTGTAGCAGCACTGTAGCAAGGTACACTAGGAAAAACACTGTAGCAAGCTACTGTTCATTTTCGGCCGAAATTCAGAAAACCAGAGAGTTCACAAGGGTGTGTGGAAATTCCACACGGCCGTGTGAAATCCTGATTTCAACAAAATTTAAGCCGCGACTCACCATTATAAAAGCCCATTTTGGAGACTGTTTGGAGATCTTTTTAGCTCTTCTTTGCCCTAACTTCTGGAGAATAACGGCGAGGGCTTGGATAGGACTTCATAGAGGTTTGAAGCACGTCATCGGCGTCGACATCAACGTCCGACGGTGGTACAAGACCACGGCCACATTGCACACAAGGGGATTTTCATCTATGCATTCAATTTGTGTTCTTATTATTATTTTGATGAATTTGTATAGCTCCATGAGGAGCTAAACCCCTTGTGGGTATTCAGACTTGTAAACCCTTAGGTTTGGGACCGTGTGTTTAAGGATTTCCTCGACTCAATTAACATCAATAGGAGGGTATAATAGTATTGTGTTGCACTAGAAGCATAAGTCATAGGGGTAGTTTGTCCGGATACCCATCTTTTCCCATTGCTTGTCCTACTCTTTTACTCTTACTCGCACTCTCTCACCTTCCACACTTCTATTTTAATTCTTACTTTTATTGGTTATATTTGTGTTCACTCATCGATTTCTTTTCACACATCGCGTTAGCTACATAGCGAGTCCTTATATCTTAAATCCCTATTCCCTATGGATATGACTACCCACTCACCAGGGTATTTTATTACTTCGACAACCCGTGCACTTTCGGGCCCCTGTCACTTGGTCCAAAAACTCCACAACAATGGCAAACACGATCTAACTTTGTTCTTCTTCTCCAAAATAGCTCCACAAACCTAGAATGCACAAAAGCACACAAATACACACAATTTAGTGATAAAACCTGATAAAAGTAATGTGACACACCCCTTGCGTGTGTGTTCCGCAAGTGCACGGGTTGTCGAAGTAATAATTACCCTGGTGAGTGGGTAGTCGAGTCCACAAGGAACGGAAGTACTAGTAATGACTGATTCTTAGTTATCTAGTCGAAACAATGATATAGAGCAATGGATGTAATGTGTAAAATAAGAAAATCGCAAGAAAGAAAACAAATAAAAGGAAAAGGTAAAGGAGATCTCAATCAATGAATATGAGATACCCGGGCAATGATCCCCCTAGACTCTATCATGAAGTGCAAGACTAACTAAATGCTTCTAAACCGAGTTCTATGAGTCGAAGCAATCCAAGAATAATCGGTCCCTGCCTCCAGGCCACCGATACTAGTCCCCTACAAGGTCCCGGCGGAGAAATCGCTCAATCTCAACAACTCATACCCCATATGACCACAATGAACTTTAGGGATACCTACGAGTGAAACCGATTCCTAAAATTAGATCTAACCCTACTTCTAGGTGAAAGATCCCTAACCCCCTACAAAGGTCCCGGCGGAGAAATCTATCAATCTCACGCCTCACACCCCATATGGTTGCATAAAACTTAGGGAATACGGAGATAGGAAACACTCAATCGGAAGGGAAAGGGGACACTCCTCTATTTCAAGAATCACCCTCTCAACCCTCTTTAACCTTGTATGTTCTAATCCCTAATGGAGACCTCTCTCTCACCAAGGCAACAAGTCAAGCATACCAAACAACCATACGAATCAATAAGGCATGCAAGTAATGATTAAACAAGATTAAAACTCAAATTAACTCGGAATTAAAAGGAAGCATAAAGAAAGTCAATACATGAATCGAAACCTAGGGTTCACATGCCCAAGTATCTACTAGGGTTTAGCCCTCCATGGGACTTATTACAAACCAAAAGATAATGAAGTAAAAAGCAATGTAATCCATGAAAATAAACACCCTCGAATTCGTGATGATGGCCTTGATGAATCGTTCAACGTCTCAAAGGAACCTTCTCCGAAGCTAGGTCACCAATGGCTCCCCAATGCTATCTCGTCGAAAGATCTATCGAAGTTGGTGAAGAACAACTCCCAATATCGCCAAAGTCCTCGTCCTTGAAACCCTAGCCGCTCTTTTCTTCAAACGTGCGCAAAAAGTCCTTTTAAAATCGGCAAATCGGGGTATTTATAAACCTGGAAACGTGCCAGCCGCGTGTCTTCACGCGACCGCGTGAGATCCCGCGCGATCGCGTGGGATTTTGACGCGGTCGCGTGAACAGTAATTCTGCTATAGTACTGCTACAGTGAAATAAACAGTGTTGTGCTACGGTACTCTTCATAACCATGATCCAAACTTTCTCATCTTGAGGCCACATGGTCGGGCACACGTCCATGTGGTGAGTTATAAGACTTCTTCTTCGAATCATCATTTGAGAGCTTTAACTATCTTCACACAAGTTGGGACATGAAGGTGTGACTGCCTTTGTGCCCTTCCATCGCACAAATCATCTTGAATTCTTCAGGAAGTTGGCACACACCCTCATGTGCATGATCCCCTCTTGTGCCTTGACATTTGTGTTGTATAAAAGCTCCCAACAATACGTCTTTATAACCCATCTTTGCTTCCTTTTCTTCCTTTAACACTTCCACAACCTAATTGCATAAAAGAACACCAAAATACACTTAATGAGACATAATCAATGGTAAAATGATGCTCAATGTATGTAAAACAAGTAGGTAAAACATGTATACTCAAGCACTTATCAAACTCCCCCACACTTAAACCTTTGCTTGTCCTCAAGCAAAATTAACCATAAACTCATGAAAAGCAAAGAGAAGTGCTTGGCCTTAGGTTCACCAAGAGGGTACAAGAATAAAATTCTAAAATCATGGAGAAAAACAAACAATAGATGAAACAATCAATACTCTAGCAAATAATCCAATCAAAAATGAAAGTACTAAAGTCCGAAAGCGTGTGTGTGTGAAAACTCAACTCATGTCAACACTATATCCACTACTCAAAGTTCTTATTAATAATGGAACTTATTTATGCACAAAAAGAAAAGATAGTAGCTTCACACATCCTCTAAGGTAGCCCTTTCACGAGATGCGTCCCGAGTGGCTTTCACACTTTTGAGGTGGTAGCTCTTTCTACCGAAGGTGGTAGTTTTCACACATCCTATGAGATAGCTCTTTCTCTCATTAGGGCATAACAAGTATCCGACTTATGAGAGTAGCTTCATACAACATAGGTGGTAGCTCTTTCCACCCCCTATATACAAACAAACTAAAATTCTGAATTTTCTG
Source organism: Dioscorea alata (assembly GCA_020875875.1). Lineage (NCBI taxonomy): Eukaryota > Viridiplantae > Streptophyta > Magnoliopsida > Dioscoreales > Dioscoreaceae > Dioscorea > Dioscorea alata. The sequence continues at coordinate 6,951,688 of CM037021.1, forward strand.
ATTTTTTTTTTCAAATAAACTCGAATCAAACTAACACTAGATAATCCCACAATAATGAACTAGAGTAAGTTTCCATAGGTTTAATGAGTGAGAGAAGTGCATTAAAGAGAAATCGGACCCAAATTTCAAGAAAATTGGATAAAAACTAGAGCATGATAAAACCTAATGTTTGCAATCTCCAAAAATTAAGAATTAAACTCTCAACCCTAAAGTGAACCTTCATGGGCAACATGAGCATGATCATTAGAACACAAGTAAAGGCCATGTATAAGGTGAACCCTCCCCCACACTTAAGATGTGCATTGCCCTCAATGTACACATGTAAGCACAATAAAAATATAAGCAATAAAAACATGATGTGGGTAAAGATGCAATTAGAACAACACTCCCCTGAATTCCTTATTTATCGATTTGTGAAGCTAACTTGAAGATGTGTTGTTGGTTCACGGGTTGTGAAGCTTACACAACCACGTCACATGGTTGTGTGTATGAAAAAATTCATCATCATCACTCTCAAGGCCATCTGCACGGATTTAAGGGGTTCAGTGAAGCTCAATAAAATATAAAAATATACGAGTTCATAAAGATATAACACTGAAACATAAACTCGCAACAAAAACTAAAATATGAAGATAACTCTCAGAAGGCATAACCTTTCTGAGTATATAAGTCCACAAAATAAGATAATGCAAGTAAAATGAAAAACTAAAACTAAAAGAGAATCCCATGAGTGAAAACGCCTCAAGCATCGGCATCTGGTGGTGCTGCTGGTGTCGCTGGGGTATCTGACTCAGTATCAGCGTCCAGAGTCTGCTGAATCTGGTCAAGGCGCTGCATGATCCGCGCCTGGTTATCGAGGATGGTGGCGACAGCAGCTTCGAGTCGAGCAAGTCGCTCATGTACTCGATCTGAGGATGTACTAGGATCCACTGATGAAATCGGTGCTGCTAGAGTGGCTGTGGGCTCTGCAAGAGGTGGTGCGTCTGGAGTCTCAGCAGACTCGTCATCGTCGGATGACACCTCTACTAATGCATATCCACCTGATGCTGTACGTCGCACTACTCCCATCAGTCAGAGAGTGACTAGCCCCAAAGGTGACGGACTACTGACTCTCTGCTCGCCTATGACTGAATGTATGAGACGCATCCGTAACATGAGTCGAGTGATATACGGTCCCACAAATAGCGCGCCAATACGTAGATACTGACTCTGATGTCGAAAGAAGTCTGCGACGATGTATCCAAGATGTATGGGAACACGCTGAGTCATGGAATACAGGTAAAGTAAATCTGTACGGCTCAATGCACCTGTACCATCTCCCCGTCCTGTGATCGATCTGCTGAGAACAGCATGTATATATCTATGCGCGTGACGTATAAGAAAAGAACCCTTTGACTGACCTGGAACATACCGAGCACCGCCGCATAAGTCATGGAATACCTGGCTCGGAGTAATATCAGGGGGGAAGTCAGTCAAAAGCTCTCGGTACTCTAAAGTGTCCACATAATCCTGATCATATAACTGAAGTAATATCGCAAACTGTGTCAGTGACATCTCGTGATGCTGACCAAAAACTCTGAATCTGATGACGTTCTCTGCATCAAAGCTCGCGTCTGGTCGCTCACGATCAAAGGAAAAAGTCGATAGAACCTCCAAAGTAACATCTCGTCGGACGGGCTCAGAAATAGATAGGAGTCGGTCCCAACCCCCAACCTGTATCAATCCGCGAACCTCCTCTGAAAGGCCAATAGCGTCGAGCGTCTCGAAGCAAATGCAACGCGACTGTCCAATCTTAAGTCCCTACAGACGCTCGTACCTATGCCTATGTGTAGGATCGACAAACTCAACCTCAGGTGGTGGTGTCGACTCCCTGTCGTGACGATGGCATTTATGGGCCACTTTCTTTTTCCTAGGTGCCATTCCTGCAAGAAAACACAAAATAAATCAGTTCAGCATAATTACAATGAGTGCAGGAGGAAACCTGCGTGCAAAGTGTGAAAACAGCAAAAGAAAATTGTGTTCCCAGCCCACGTGGGCGCGTGGAATGCTCACGCGCCCGTGTGGGCGCGTGTTTGCTCGGCAGAAATCTCACGCGACCGCGTGGGCCAGCCACGCGGTCGCGTGGGTAATTGGTTGGCAATCTCGGCAGGCCACGCGGTCGCGTGGCCTGAGCCACGCGATCGCGTGGTCGCAGACAGAGAGTTAGTCCTCGGCCGAGGGCCACGCGACCGCGTGACCCCAGCCACGCGGTCACGTGGCCGGTTGCTCATGTCCAGTGCCAGCCCACGCGGTCGCGTGGGCTGCTCCACGCGACCGCGTGGACTGTTGGCCGGCCCACGCGCGCGCGTGGGCGGTCATCCGTGGCCCCTTTGGCCATGGATGACCTCCAACAACCCTCTACAACTCTCTCCTAAGTTTTCTAAGTGTTTTCACAACATTAACCATGCAAAATCAAGTCTAGGAAAGTAAAGAACACCATGGAAATGGAAATTGAGAACTAGGGCATGAAAGGAAGGGAAGAAACCTTACCGATGCGAATCAATGTATGAAACTTGATGCAAATGCCGGCAAAACCTTTTTGAATCCCCAAAGAGTTGAAGAAAAATGATTTTGAAACCTTATGGATGAGAAATTTGGAGAGGGGAAGTGTGAGGAAATGAAGGGCTCAATGTCAAGGATGATGAATAGTGGATCTTCAAGTCCTTATATAAGCCACATGGGGGTGTGGAAATCCCACACCCCCACGTGGGTACTATACAAGGTCGCGTGAAAATTTCACGCGACCACGTGAGCTGTAAAATTTCTGCAGACAGTCCACGCGGCTCTCCAAACTTCAAAATTCGCCCATTTCTTCAACAATTATCATGAATTAAAACCCGAATCATGCCCAATATATGAAAAACACTTATAATCACCAAAAAATTGTTCATGAAAACTCAGCACCACGAAAAATTTCATCAAAACGCACACTCATGAATTTATTACTGCAGAATTTAAAAACTAACTAGAAAACAAGTAAAAACTTGGGTTGTCTCCCAAGAAGCGCTTGTTTAACGTCACTAAGCTTGACGTACCTGTTCTTACCTCATGGTGGCTCATGTAAATGAAAGATTTCTTTTTTCGCAACCTGCACGCATGATGGACAGAATTGTTTCATGTTTAAGAAAAATTGGTCAAATATGTTACCAATTGAGGAAGTATGATTCTTTTCTTCTGTGTGCTTGTCTCCAATTGCACATGACCGTTTCCTATGACGATGCCTCGCTCTCTTGACACGACGGAAAATCTGTTTAAGCACCCCTCCTTCCAATTAATCCTTGAAAAAGCATGATGCTTGATCATGAAGTCTCTCCTCCTCAATAACCGGCTAGTCTTCATATGGGTCCTGGTGTGCTATTTCCTGCAAATACTCATTAGCAATTTCATCATTAACATCTAAAAAATAACATGAATCATAAAAGTCTAGAGAATGCTTCATTGCTTCGGCGAGGCGGTATGTGATCTTTTCTTCTCCAACTCGAAGTGTCATTTCGCCTCCATCCATGTCGATGAGCACCTTGGAGGTTCATAGAAATGGTCTTCCCAAAATTAATGGAACCTCCACATCTTCGTCCACATCGAGCACCACGAAATCTGCAGGAAAAATATATTTGTCAACCTTTACTAAAACATCTTCAATTATACCTCTAGGATGACGAATAGAACGATCAGCTAATTGTAACGTCATGCGGGTTGGCCTTGGCTCTCCCAACCCCAATTTTCTGAAACAAAGTGTATGGCATGACGTTAATACTAGCCCCCGAATCGGCCAATGCTTTTTCTTCCCCCAAACCTCCGATCACACATGATATGATGAAACTTCCCGGATCTTTCATCTTGTTTGGCAAATTCTTTTGAAGCAATGCCGAGCAATTTCCTTCTAAGACCACAGCCACACTCTCTTCCATTTTTCTCTTGTTGGTCAAGAGATCCTTCAAGAATTTTGCATACCTAGGCATTTGCAACAACGCCTCAACAAAAAGGTATATTGATGTGTAGTTGCTTGAATAGATCCGAAATTTTCTGTTTTGCTCATCAGTTTAATCTTTCTTTAAACGTGCCGAATAAGGAATGTGGAGTTTTAGTCTCTTTGCCCTTGTTTGTTGTCCAATTGCCTCTGTTGTTGTTGTCATTTCCCTATTTAGTTTTCTTTGAATCTTTTTGTCGAGTCTTTGGAGTTGGTTGCCGAGTGTTTGAGCGTGTTTTGGTCACGTTTTAGAGGAGTTTTGAGTGTGCACGGGTTGTGCATAGGCCGCGCAAAGTTGCGCGGGGCTGTGCACAAGCCGCACAGCCCCTCCTGAGGGCTGTGCGGCCTCTGTGCGGGGCTGCACAGAGGCCGCACACCCCAGGCAGAAGGGTGTGCGGCTGGTGTGCAGGGCCGCACACCACCCGCACACCCTTCTGCCTGTGGTGTGCGGCTGGTGTGCGGGGCCACGCATAGCCCGCACATCTTTGTTGTTTTGCTTATAAAAACCCGAACTTGGCTTCTTTTCTTCATTTTCTTCTCTTCTAAACACCTCCATCTCCTTCTCCTATCTTCCTCCATCATTTCTTATGGTTCTAAGTCTGGCTTAGAGGTGGTTTTAGGGCTTGAAACTTGGATCATCAAGCTAGTCCTTCACTTGATCAAGGTAAGCTCCAACCTTGTTTCCCTTCTTCCTTGTTCTTTGATGAGAATTGTTAGGGTTGCTTGTAAGCCCTTATAAGACCTTGATTATGGTCTCTTTTCTCCCTCTTTTTTGGCAAATCTTGTGAGGATTTATTGCATTGAATTGTATGACCTTGAATCCATGAAATCCATGAACCTCCAAAACCCTAATCCCGGAATTACTGTAGCACCCACCATGTTAGGTCATTCTTGGTTTCTTTGGTTGTTTTATGAGTTGTGAGAGGTCTCCTCCTTGCTATAACTTCTTGCCTTGGTGTTTAGCAAACCCTAGAAGCAACATTCCCCATTATTGAGCATTTTCCTTCATTCTAGTTAATCCTATAATTATTGATGTTTGGATGCTTGTTTGGTTGTTTAATTGATTCTACGAGGTGAGGCTTCGAGTAAGGGCAAAGAACCGGTGGAGAAGTGACTTCGAGGCGTTTTGCTCGCCGAGTTTGTGAGTGGGAAATTTACCAAAATGGACTATGATTCATGCATGATATTTTCTTGTTATTGAGTTGCTTGTTTTAAGTTATATAATCCTTATTACTAAACTTCTACAAGACTTAAATTGATATTTAGAATCATGATGATTTATCAGATGAGCTTATTTTCTTCAATTCTTGCAAAGTGTATATATATTGCTTATCGTTTGGAACTCTATGTTCAAATATATGTTTTAAACTATGTATTTTCAAAAGATTGATGTTCACATTTTGATGATCCAAAAGGATATGAAACAAAGTTGATTTTATTGTATTTAGTCAATGTTGACGTGTATCTTCAAAATACACCCTCCTATGATGTTTTTGATGAAGAATGGTTTCATTAGTCATGATTTGATCAATTGATCACCCTTGGGGTGAAAATTGTTATTGTGAGCACTTATTGTCTCTCATTGAGAATTATGTTATCATGATGTTTATATTGAGCCTACGGGCTAAGTTATTGTTTAAATTATTTGTTGGTGACATGGGAGCCGAGCTCCAGAACTTGCTGCAGTAAGAATTAGACGGTTTCCATGGGCCGACCTATATAGAGGTGGCGTGGAATACTGTCAAAAACGGTTATGTCATGTCAGGTGGGAGCGTAGAGTCCTGACATGGATATAGTTGGGTTGTTCGGAGTCACCACACGAACTTCCCAGCGGCCAATGCCAAGATACGCGCATCTTGGTGGCTCTAGACCTAACCAAGGCCATGGTTAGCGACGGAGGGTTTTGAGGCCATTCTGGACATTATTGTTTATTTGTGAATGTTGAATTTACTTATTTCTAAGTATCTTGATATTTGGAAACTATCAACAAGTATTGTGCTTATGCTAGGTCCAGGATGGCATGTATTTTCATGATGTTTTCAAAGAATCTCTATTTATATTTCAATGAGAAAAGCTATGTTCTTATGAGACATTTGCTACTCAAAGTATTTTTCATTCTTGTTATGCATTGAAATATTTTTATGATGTTTATCTCTATTTGATCATGTTCGAACTATAGTCCTGTGACTAACCCCTCACTGAGTAACCTAGTTACTCACCCCCTCTTTCTTCCTCCCAGGTGTTAGCACAGCGCAGGGATGAAGACGTGAAGTGCTTGGCTAGAGTCTTCAGTGTCTTCTCATTTTGGGGTTATGTATGTTATTTATGTCTTGGCATGTATTGTTAGGGATCCACTATGTATTATTAAACCCTTTCATGTCTTCTCCATACTCATAATACTTGGTATGCTGGTGTAGTCCATATTTTGTAGGAGGAGTGTATCCTCTATCTGGAGTGGTTGATATTATCTTTCTTATGTACCCCTTGTCATGAGTATCAGTGTGTGTGGTACCTTGTTGAGTAATACAAGTAATTGTTGTTGAGTTATGTTTTGTGAATATAGATATATTGTACAGGGAACAGGTTAGCCTTATGACTACCTAGGGTTGAGGTAGTGTTAGACCTCCCCTGGGTTGTCATGGTGGTATGTCGTGCTTGGGACCCACGGGTCGGGGCGTGACAAGGAATTCTTGGAGCAAATGATGGGGCTGGTATAACTGCCTCTTTGTCCTTGTCAAGCACCTTACTCATCGGCTTTTCTTGAGGATTTTCACCTGTCTTCCCAGTGGGGGTTGATTCGTGATGAATTTCAGAATTCTTCTCAGCAGTGGGCTTTTCTTGGAGCTCCCGACCACTCCTCAAAGTGATCGCCTTTACATGCTTTCTTGGATTTGTCTCGGTGTTACTTGGCAAGCTTCCTTAAGCTCTCTCCGCTAATGACTTCGCTATTTGTCCTACTTGATTCTCCAAATTATGTAACGAAGCGGTGTGATTTCGGAGTGTTGCCTCAATATTCTGAAACTCTCTCCGCTAATGACCTCGCTATTTGATTGAATGAACTTTGACAAAACCTTCTCTAATTCTGAAACTCTCTCCGGAATCGGAGGTGGTTGCTGAAATCCTGGTGGGGCAGCAGGCCTTTGCTGCCCTTGATTACTCCATGAGAGATTGGGGTGGTTTCTCTAACCTTGGTTGTAGGTGTTACTAAAAGGATTACCTTGTCCTCTTCCCGAATTCCCCACAAAATCAACTTGTTCAACTGGTGCTGAAGTAGTAAGTGAGATAGGACAATCAGTTGGCATATGTGAACCCCCACAACCATCGCAACTAGTGACCGCGGCAACTCTTGAAGAAGTTAAAGTGTCCAATTTCTTGCTCATAGCCTCAACTTGGGCCGCCAATGACGTGACGGCATCAATTTCGTGAATCCCGGCCACTTTCTTCTTCTCTCTTGCATTCCATTGATAACTATTGAGTGCCATCTCTTCGATTAGTTGTCTTGCCTCATCCGGAGTCTTGTTTCCCAATGTTCCTCCCGCGGCGGCATCAAGTAACTGTTTGGTGCCCGGGTTCAACCCATTGTAAAATGTTTGAATAATCATCCATTCGGGGAACCCGTGTTGAGGACACTTCCGCAAGAGGTCCTTAAATCGCTCCCATGTCTCAAATAATGACTCTAACTCAATCTGAACATAAGAGGATATCTCATTTCGAAGCTTTGCCGATTTCCCCGGTGGAAAATATCTTGCAAGGAAAGCTTCGACCATCTCATTCCATGTTGTGATGGAAGCTCTTGGCAAAGAATGGAGCTACTGTTTGGCTTTTCCTTTTAATAAGAACGGAAAAGCCCTCAAGCGAATTGCATCATCCGAAACCCCATTGATTTTCAGCATGTCACACACTTCAAGGAAACTCTCGATATGACTATTCGGATCTTCATCTGTTAATCCATTGAACTGTGCGGACTGTTGAAGCATTTGAATGAAGCCCGGCTTCAACTCAAAATTCTGGGCTGTGACTGGTGGCCTAACAATGCTTGATTGTGAACCACGAATCGTAGGACGAGCAAAATCTGAAAGTGTTCTCTGCTGCCCTGCTTGTTCTGCCATGTTTTCAGACTCTTCAATTTCTATTTCTGCAGGAAAATTCTGTGCTACTGCAGATTCCTTTCCTTTTCTCCGCAATCTACGCTCAATTTCAGGATCTTCTTCAACGAATGTCGAAGGATTTCCTCGGGTCATAACCTGTAGAAAGAATGAAGAAAAGAAATAATGAGAACGATGAAAGAACGAAATATGGAATAGAAAAGAAATAAAATGATGAATGACTAAAGTAACCAAGTCCTAGCGTTCCTAATATCCCGTTCCCTGGCAACGGCGCCAAAAACTTGACACACCCCTTGCGTGTGTGTTCCGCAAGTGCACGGGTTGTCGAAGTAATAATTACCCCGGTGAGTGGGTAGTCGAATCCACAGGGAATGGAAGTACTAGTAATGACTGATTCTTAGTTATCTACTCGAAACAATGATATAGAGCAATGGATGTAATGTGTAAAATAAGAAAATCGCAAGAAAGAAAACAAATAAAAGGAAAAGGTAAAGGAGATCTCAATCAATGAAGATGAGATACCCGGGCAATGATCCCCCTAGACTCTATCATGAAGTGCAAGACTAACTAAATGCTTCTAAACCGAGTTCTATGAGTCGAGGCAATCCAAGAATAATCGGTCCCTGCCTCCAGGCCACCGATACTAGTCCCCTACAAGATCCCGGCGGAGAAATCGCTCAATCTCAACACCTCACACCCCATATGACCGCAATGAACTTTAGGGATACCTAGGAGTGAAACCGATTCCTACAATTAGATCTAACCCTACTTCTAGGTGAAAGATCCCTAACCCCCTACAAAGGTCCCGGCGGAGAAATCTATCAATCTCACGCCTCACACCCCATATGGTTGCATAAAACTTAGGGAATACGGAGATAGGAAACACTCAATCGGAAGGGAAAGGGGACACTCCTCTATTTCAAGAATCACCCTCTCAACCCTCTTTAACCTTGTATGTTCTAATCCCTAATGGAGACCTCTCTCTCACCAAGGCAACAAGTCAAGCATACCAAACAACCATACGAATCAATAAGGCATGCAAGTAATGATTAAACAAGATTAAAACTCAAATTAACTCGGAATTAAAAGGAAGCATAAAGAAAGTCAATACATGAATCGAAACCTAGGGTTCACATGCCCAAGTATCTACTAGGGTTTAGCCCTCCATGGGACTTATTACAAAGCAAAAGATAATGAAGTAAAAAGTAATGTAATCCATGAAAATAAACCCCCTTGAATTCGTGATGATGGCCTTGATGAATCGTTCAACGTCTCGAAGGAACCTTCTCCGAAGCTAGGTCGCCAATGGCTCCCCAATGCTATCTCGTCGAAAGATCTATCGAAGTTGGTGAAGAACAACTCCCAATATCGCCAAAGTCCTCGTCCTTGAAACCCTAGCCGCTCTTTTCTTCAAACGTGCGCAAAAAGTCCTTTTAAAATCGGCAAATCGGGGTATTTATAAACCTGAAAACGTGCCAGCCGTGTGTCTTCACGCGACCGCGTGAGATCGCACGTGATCGCGTGGGCTGCAGAATTCCCACGCGGTCACGTGGGATTTTGACGCGGTCGCGTGAACAGTTTTTCGGCTACAGTACTACTACAGTGAAATAAACAGTGTTTTTGCTACAGTACTCTTCATAACCATGATCCAAACTTTCTCATCTTGAGGCCACATGGTCGGGCACACGTCCATGTGGTGAGTTATAAGACTTCTTCTTCGAATCATCATTTGAGAGCTTTAACTATCTTCACACAAGTTGGGACATGAAGGTGTGACTGCCTTTGTGCCCTTCCATCGCACAAATCATCTTGAATTCTTCAGGAAGTTGGCACACACCCTCATGTGCATGATCCCCTCTTGTGCCTTGACATTTGTGTTGTATAAAAGCTCCCAACAATACGTCTTTATAACCCATCTTTGCTTCCTTTTCTTCCTTTAACACTTCCACAACCTAATTGCATAAAAGAACACCAAAATACACTTAATGAGACATAATCAATGGTAAAATGATGCTCAATGTATGTAAAACAAGTAGGTAAAACATGTATACTCAAGCACTTATCATAATGCTCATTGTAAGATAATAACACTTCGCATTATTATAACACAAGCACTTATCAACCCACTTGCGTATAGTGTGGCCGTGGTCTTGTGCGGCCGTCGGACATCGATAACGATGCCGATGACGCGCTTTGATCCTCCATAAGGTCCTCTCCATAAGGTCCTCTCCAGAAGATAGGAGAAAAGATTGGGAAAATGTCTCCAAAATGCCTTTAAATATTGTTTAGTCGTGGCTTTAAACCAGCTGAATCGGGATTTCACATGGCCATGTAGAATTTACACATGCCCGTTTGAAGTCTCTATTTTGCTAAATTTTGGAAAACAGTAAATAGTAACTTGCTACAGTATTTTCCCTACAGTGCTTTTGCTGAAACGCTCACGAATTCATCGTTCTTCATCGAGGTCGTTGAATTGGGCACACAATCAACGGTGGATCATGACGATTACTTCAATTCTCCTACTTGGTGGAACTCTCCAATGTCACATGAGTTAGACCTATTGTGAATGCGACTGCCTTTGTGCCCCTCTAAATGTGGTTCGCACGCACCCACAAGTTCGGAATCGTGCCTTGATCATTCTTAGTCCGAGAACTCCCCAACAATGTCAAACATGATCCAACTTTGCTCTTTTTCTTCAAATTAGCTCCACAAACCTACAATGCACAAAAGCACACAAATGCACACAATTTAGTGATAAAATCTGATAAAGATTATACTCATTGTAAGATAATAACACTTCTCATTATTATAACACAAGCACTTATCAAGCAGCTTATCCACCTTATCAACCAACTTGGCTTCCCCTAAATCTCTCTCAACGCATTCAAGTCCGGAAAGCGAGTCTGGCCAAATCTCAATCTCGATAAGCGCTCGAATCGAGCCTGATGCTCGGGAATACTGAACTCTAACTGCTCGGGAGACTGCTCTCGAGGACGCTTGCCGGATGACTTCGATCGGGGAGCCATTCCTGCAAAGATGGAAAAGAATACGATCAAATAAAGCTTAACAATTCAATCTGCAGGAATCCACATGGCTGTGTGGAATTTCCACACCTCCCTGTGGATCTCCGGGCTGAGACAGAGGCGCAGCAGTGAGGCCAAAAACACAAATTTACAATATAATATGCTTGAAATCTTTTCTAAATGAATTCACAATTAATATAAGCATGCAACTTAAGCGAAATCAACCACAATGAACAAAATAAAACAAGATTGACGAAGAGAAATGAAAGAGGAGGCTTACCAATGAAATAAGAAACAAAAGATCAAGAAATTGGCAAGAAACCTTTTGAAAAACCCGTGAATCAAAGGGGAGAAGTCAGGGAAATCTGTAGGAGTGTTATTTGAAGTGTATAGGTATGGATGAATGAAAGGCCGAAGAGATTTTAACAAAAAAGTCGCGGCTTTTGGATTTCTGCATATCCACACGGCCGTGTGCCTCTGCTAAAATAGTTCATAAGGGTAGTCACATGCCCCTGTATTCTCTCTGTTTGCTCTCTAAACATCCCCACATGGCCGTATGCCTTCACAGGGGAGCTTCACATGGACACTCACACCCCCCTGTGTGCTCTCGGGATAACAATTAATGCTCTGAACAACTTCACACAGCCGTGTGGAAATTCCACACGACCGTGGGCTGATAAGTGCTCGTGTTATAGTAATGCGAAGCGTTATTATCTTGCAATGAGCATTAATTTAATCAGATTTTATCACTAAAAAGTGTGCATTTGTTTACTTTTGTGCATTGTAGGGTTGTGGAGCCAATTTGGAGAAGAATGAAGCAAGAATAGGTTATGTTCACCATTGTTGACGAGTTCTTGGACCAAGCAAGGAACAAGGCACGAGTTTAGACTTGTGGGTGTGTGCCAACCTCCATTGGAGGGGCACAAGGGCAGTCACATTCACAAAAGTCTAACTCGTGTAGCATTGGAGAATTTCGTCAAAGAAGAGAAATGAAGTAATCGACATAATCTACCATTGATTGTGTGCCCAATTCAATGGCCTCGATGAAGAACAATGAATTCGGGAGCATTTCGGCTAAGTACTGTAGCAGTACTGTAGCGAAAAGTACTGTAGCAAGCTACAGTTCACTATTGCCTAAAATCAGGATTTCAGAGAGTTCACACGGGTGTGTGGAAATTCCACATGGCCGTGTGAATTAATTTTCCAGCAAGCCATAAACTCCACACGGGCGTGTGAAAATTTCACACGGCCGTGTACTGTACTAAAAGTACTGTAGCAAAACCCTGTTCACAGTGCCGAAAAATCACGATTTCAGAATTTCCACACGGCCGTGTGGAATTAAGACACGGGCGTGTGGAATTCCTGGTTTTTCACAGGGCCGTGTGGAATTAACACAGGGCTTGTGGAACTCTGATTTCAGCCCGATTTCAGCCTATAAATAGCCCGTTTTCAGATCTATTTGGGGACCCTCCCTTTCTATCACTTGGATATCTTTTGGGGGGCTTTCGGCTAGGGTTTGGAGAGGTTCTTGGAGGTCTTTGGAGTCGATTAAACGGCATCGACATCGACATCCTTTGGAAGAAAGCTATTGAGGAAGCTCTCATCGGCATTGATTTGTCGAGGTGTGCCTTAGGCTTGACAAAGGATTCGTTGGAGAAGACACGCGACTACACAAGACCATCGATATGATCTACAAGGGGGTTTTCTTTATGGTTTTCATGCATATGTTCTTAAACTATTTAGTGATTTTGTATTGCTCCATGGAGAGCTAAACCCTAGTGGGTATTCGGACTTGTAAACCCGAGGATGATATTGTTTCTATGACTTTTATTATGCTTTCTTAATTTAATGTTCTATTATTGAGTTCCAATCTTGCATGCTGATTGTATGAGATTTTCCCTTAGCCGTGACACTAGGGTTGAGAATCTATTAGGTTATCCTTTGAGGGTGTGACAACCTCTATAGGATTAGACTACACAAGGTTGGAGAGGGTTGAGAGGAAGAGTTGTGAGGTAGCGATGTACCCCTTTCCCCTCCGGTGTGGTTTCTCCCTACCTCCGTTTCCTTGATTCATTAGCGGTCGAGATAGAGTGAAGTGCTAGGTAGATAAACTCCCCTGGGGCTTAGTTACGCGAGTAACAGAGTGAAGGGTTGAAGTGAATCATACGCACTGGGGCTTAATCTAGACTAGGGTTCTTCCACCTGGACCAAAGGGTTAGAACTACACATAGGAACAGGTTTTACCACTAGGAGTCTATAGAACTTAATGCAATCCTACGTAGTGTGAGGCTTAGGTAGATATACTCCTCTAGGACTTAGTTGACAGGTCAACGAGAGTCAAGAGTCGTAGTGAATCCTAATGCCGGGGCATAGTGTTGGGGTTAGTCACGGTTGACCTTAGGTTTGGGACCGTGTGTTTAAGGATATCCTCGACTCAGTTAGACATCAATTAGAGGGTATAATACTAGTCTTGCACTAGAAGCATTAGTCTTAGGGGGAGCTTTGTCCGGGTACCCCATCTTTATATCGATTACCTCTCCTACCCTCATTATTCTTCTTGCACTCTTTTATTTTCTTTTACATTTATATATATATATATACTTCTTTCATCATCGACTTCTTTCATAGCTAAATAGCGATAACACTTGTTTCTGAACACTATTCCCTGTGGATACGACTACCCACTCACCAGGGTATTTTTATTACTTTGACAACCCGTGCACTTGCGGGGTATACACGCAAGGGGTATGTGATGGGCCCAACCTGGCCAAGACACAAGGCTGGCCACAGGGGCTCTCACATGCCCCTGTGGCATCTCAGGATCTCCCGAGAAAAACCTATGTGTTTCACACAGTCTTGTGACAATCCACACGGCTGTGCCTTTCACAAGCTTTCTCATAGTGGCAGTTACACGCCCCTGTGTCTTCTTACGATATAAGGGAATTTTCTGCAGAGTTTCACACGGCCGTGTGAAATTTCCATACGACCCTGTGCCTTAACATAAGGGAACTCACGAGGGCATCTACACGCCCTTGTGGACTCTTAGGATGGAGAGTTAAAGTTCTGCAGGATTTCACACGCCCGTATGGAAATTCCACACGGTCGTGTGCCCTTCTGGTGGTCGTTTACAAGGGCATTAACATGCCCCTATGCCCTCTCTTTATGAGCTCTGAATGGAGACACAAGCCCATGTGAAAATTCCACACTGTCGTGTGTCTTCTCTGGATGACATAGAAAAATTTTACAAGCTCTGCAGAAAATCTAGACATGTAAACACAACATCAGAGCCTGAACAGATAATAAAAACATGACCAGAGATTAATGAAAACACACTGAAACGACCCAAAACATCATTAATCACAATTAGGCACATAAAAATCATTAATAATCCACATGAAACTCATAGCATATGTCTATGAAAACCAAGACACCAACACTAAGACTCTTATGCATCCTACAACTGAACTAAGTCCTAGAAAAATAGTAAAAGCTTGGGTTGCCTCCCAAGAAGTGCTTGTTTAACGTCACTTAGCTTGACGTACCTAGCCTTACCTCACGGGGGTTCATGAATAATGGTTTCCCTCTTCCCTATGACCTGAAAGCATGTTTGACATAATTTTTGTAGTTTAGATGGGGAGTTATCGAGGTTGTTACCACACAAGGGCGAAACACCTTTACTACTTGAATGCTCATCCCCATTTGTGTTGGGGCTCTTCTTGTGGCATCTCCTTGATCTCCTCACTTCTGGATCAACCTCTTCATGACTCCTGGGCCTCGTTCCACTTCCTCTACCAGACCAAGTGATAGGACATCTCCACTCTCCACATCTTGGTATGCCACCCCTCATACGGGTCCAGATTCATCATTTTCTGCACATAATCATTAACAAGCTCAGCATTAGCATCAAGATAATATAGAGTATCATCAAAGTCTAAAGAATGTCTCATGGCTTATGCAAGGCGGTAAGTGAGTTTTCCATCTCCGACTCTCAAGGTTAGCTCCCCGCCGTCCATGTCAATCAATGCCTTGGAAGTACACAAGAATGGTCTCCCAAGTATCAGCAGATCATCAACATCCTCATCAACATCTAACACTACAAAGTCCACATGAAAGATGTATTTGTCAACTTTCCTGAGCACATCTTCAATAATTCCCCTTGGATGTCTAACTGATCATTCCGCTAGTTGAAGTGTCATCTGAGTGGGCCAAGGCTCTCCCAAGCCTAGCTTCTGAAAAAATGAGTAAGGCATGACATTTATACTTGCTCCCGAATCCACTAATGCCATCTCCTCACCCAAATTACCGATATTGCACAGAATGATGAAGTTCCCGGGGTCCTTCCTCTTGCTCGGCGTACTTTTTTACAACACTGCCGAGCAAGTGGCATCTAGAATCACTGATGCATTCTCCTACAATTTCCTTTTGTTGGTCAAGAGGCCTTTTAAGAACTTCGCATACTTAGGCATTTGTGACAACACCTCCACAAATGGGATATTGATGTGCTACTGTTTGAATAACCCCAAAAATTTCTTGTATTGCTCATCTTGTTGATCATTCTTCAAACCTGAAGAATAGGGGATTCTTGGCTTGTAAGGTGGGGGTGCCACCTCCTTCTACTTTAGTGCTTCCTCTACCTCTACAACCTTGGATGCTTCACCACTTGTCTTCTTGAGAGGGTGATAAGTGCTCGTGTTAGAGTAATATGAAGTATTATTTTCTTACACTGAGCATTACTTTTCTCAAATTTTATCATTGATTGGTGTACATTTGTGTTCTTTTGTGCATGTAGGGTTGTAGAGTAGATTTAGAGAAGAAAGAGCAAAATTAGGTCATGTTCGCAGTTGTTGAGGAGTTCTTGGATCAAGCAAGGAACAAGGCACGGGTTCTAAACTTGTAAATGTGTACCAACAAAAATTGGAGGGGCACTGATAAGTGCTTGAGTAGACATGTTTTATCTACTTGTTTTACATGCATTGAGCATCATTTTACCATGGATTATGTCTCATAAAGTGTATTTTGGTGTTATTTTGTGCAATTAGGTTGTGAAAGTATTGGAGGAGGAAAAGAAAGCAAAGATGGGTTATAAAGACCTATTATTGGGAGCTTTTGTACAACACAAGTGTCAAGGTACAAGAGGGGATCATGCACATGAGGGTGTGTGCTAACTTTTAGAAGAATTCAAGCCAATTTGTGTGATGGAAGGGCACAAAGCAGTCACACCTTCATGTCCCTTCTTGTGTGAAGATAGCTAAAGCTTCCAAATGATGGTTTGATGGAGGAGATGTCTTATAACTCACAACATGGATGTGTGCCCGACCATGTGGCCTCAAGATAAGAGAGTTTGGATCGCGTTTTAGGAAGAGTACTGTAGCAAAACAATGTTCATTTCACTATAGCAGAAATCACTGTTCACGAGACCGTGTGAAAATCCCACGCGATCGCGTGGGATCTCACGTGGTCACGTGGAGGCACATGACTGGCACGTTTCAGACTTATAAATAGCCTTTTTTGCCGATTCTTTTGGTATCTTTTGTGTGGCTTTTGAGAGGCGAAGCGGCTAGGGTTTGAAGAGGGTGTCTTTGCCGAATTGGAGGGCCGTTCTTCACCAACTTTGATAGTTCTTTCCTCCGTCATAGCATCGAGGGAGTCATTGGCAACCTAGCTTTGGAGAAGGATCCTTCAAGACGTTGAGCGACCCATCAAGGCCATCATCACAAATTCAAAGGGGTTTATTTCCATGGTTTACATTGCTTTTCATTGTGTTATGTTTTGCTTTGTAATAAGCCCCATGGAGGGCTAAACCCTAGTAGGTAGGTGGGCATGTAAACCCTAGGATCTTACTCTTTATATTGATTTTACTTCATGATTTCTATTGAATCCGAGTTTATTTGAGTTTCAATCTTGTTTCGTCATTGCTTGAATGCCTTATCGATTCGTATGGTTGTTTGGTATGCTTGATTTGTTGCCTTGGTGAGAGAGAGGTCTCCATTGGGGTTAGAACATATGAGATTGAAGAGGGTTGAGAGGGTGAGTCATGAGATAGTGGAGCATCCCCTTTCCCTTTCGATTGAGTGTTTCCTATCTCTGTATTCCCTAAGCACTTTGCAACCATATTTGGTGTGAGGCATGAGATTGAGAGATTTCTCCACTGGGACCTTGTAGGGGGTTAGGGATCTTTCACCTAGAAGTAGGGTTAGATCTATTTTTAGGAATCGGTTTCACTCTTAGGTATCCCTAGACTTTATTGCGGTCATATGGTGTGTGAGGTGTTGATATTGAGTGATTTCTCCACGGGGACCTTGTAGGGGACTAGTATCAGTGGCCTGGAGGTAGGGGCCGATTGTTCTTGGATTACCTCGACTCATACAACTCAGCCTAAAAGAATTAAGTGAATCTTGTACTTCATGTTAGATCCTAGGGGAGCATTACCCGGGTAACTCATCTTTATTGATTGGGATCTCCCTTTATTTACCCTTGGTCTATTCATCTCTGGTATTAATTTTTATGCACACTAGATCACCACAACATCACATCTACCCTTAGGCTAGTTAGCAGAGGAGAAGTTAGTACTAGTAGCTCTGTTCCCTGTGGATTCGACTACCCTACTCACCAGGGTAATTATTACTTCGACAACCCGTGCACTTGCGGTACACACACGGAAGGGGTGTGTCAAGTTTTTGGCGCCATTGCCGGGGAATAGGATACTAGGAACGCTAAGTCTTTGTTGTACTAGCCATTTATCTTTTACGTTATATTGTCTATTTCACACTTTCTTTTTCTTCCACCATTCTCATTTATTTTTTTTTGACTTGTGTTACTTTTTCTTGCAAGGTACTTGAATGATAATTGATCCAATTACAAAGTTATATTTTCAGATTAAAGATTTCAGTGGAAAACTTGATAGATTCATTTCTGCACAACAACAAAGCAATCAATATCGCAGCACATAACATCCAAATCAAAGGAGCTACCCAAACCACTTATGCAATAGTGACGGACAGCAATGGGAAGCATCTCAAGAAGAATTTCAGATGGATGAGAAGCTTGAGGAGGATGTCGTTCGGTTGGAAAGCGTATTACGTAGATTCATTGAAGCAACCGATGGCCGCTTCAAAAACATTCAGGCCACATTAAGATGTCATGAAATCTCCATCAAAAATATTGAACATTAGATAGGAGAGATTTTAGACACACTTGCTAAGGAAAAAGAAGAATTTGAACAAGCAAGGCAAGTTTCTTCCACACATGACAAGGCCATGAACCACATTGATGAAGTAGGGCAAATTGAGTACATTGCGGCAGAAATTGAAAGAACAAAAGAAGAACATCATTTTTAGAATTTGGATTGCTTGAATGAAGATTGTGCTTGTGTGCAACGAAATTTTCAAGGGGATTTGCTAACATCATGTTCATTTCAAGCTGAAAATACACAAGAAGAAGCAAGCCTTAAGGTAATGGAGCAAGCACCTTTCTTTCGGATTGATCAACTCATTGAATGCAAGAAAGAGATGTTGGGTTTGGGAGAAGATGTGGGTAGGATATTGGTACGCGTTTGAATCGCTCACCCACAAGTGCACGGGGTCGCCAAGTAACACCCCTTGCGCGAACAAGAGGGGGTCGTATTCCCAAGGGTCTGAGAATCTATTCTTACTTCCTTATCACAATGTTGTCTAACCTAATCAATCACTTGGAAGAAGACCTAAAAATAACCTACTAAAGCAAAGAACACGGCAAGTATAAATACGGAGGAAAGTATCAAGGTGAGGAAGTGGTCACGGATGAGGATTCCCTCGGGGGTTACTAAAGTGCTAAGGATGCCCTAACTAGCATGCACGTGGGTGGTTTGGAACGGGAAACCCTAAGTTAGACCAACCCGATGGTCACGATGTTGGTCCCTAATCCGATACGAGTATTGGAATACGGAATTGCTTCCACCCAAATCCTTGTACCATCGCAATGGGTTTAGTGGATTTCCCCAAGCTAGGGTTGAAACACAATCAAGGACAACCCTAACAATTGGAGGAGTACAAATACCCGATGGTCACGGCGTATTCGTACATGTATTCCCTTCCAAGCTTGGTGAGCCTAATACTAGGGCAATGGTCATGCAACCTAGCATTGTCTAGGAATTGAGATATAGAGTTCTCATACATATCAAGGCAATCAAGAACCACCAAACAAGGATCACAAACCAAGTCAAATGCATAAAACTAGGAAAAGCATTCAAAATAAACAAGTTCACCCCCAAGGTTCACCTACATCCGGTGACCTTGGGGTTTAGTTACTCATGATCACAAAACAAGTAAGAAAATACATGAAAATAACCAAAAGCATAACAAGAGCACTCCCTCAAAGGATCAAGGCCGAATGACGCTTCCAAGGATGCCACCCAAGGAGTGGCTTCCTTTGTCAATCTTCCTCTCAAATGTGAATCGAAGGTGTGGACTCGTCGTGTCGTGCTCTCCCCGTCGTCCTCTCCTCAAGAATCGCCTCCAAAACCCGGCCTCAAGCTCCCAGAGAAGGTGGTGAAGTCAAGCTCTCCCCAAGACCTTGGTTTTTTTCTTAAAATGCTCTCAAAAGCCCTTAAAAATGAATTCCAGTGAGTTATGCGAGGAGAGAAAGTCTCTGAAAAATCCCGAAAGTCTCGTAAATGCTACAGTGAAACTGATACAGTACCGTATGCGGCCTCAACAGCGTCCGCATGGTAACCCGCATGGATCTCCTGACCAAGTTCTTCAAGTTTTCGTGCTACAGTGATTGCTACAGTACCCCCTCAGCAATAGTGTTTCCGATGCCGATTTTTTCTAAAATTCTGTCAACGAGCTTGAAGGGGTCTCATTGTTACCTGTAACACGAAAGAAAGCAATTCAGACCAAAAACGGGCGTTAACTCATAGAAAAATACGCAATACATACGCTCGAATACATAGAAAATATGTATGTTTAGGCATTTATCAAACATCCCCACACCTAAGCATTTGCTTGTCCCCAAGCAAACACATATGAAGAACAGGGGCGCGATGATAAACGACTAAACATACGACCTCAAGCTCAACTGTAAAGTACCCCACTAGCACAGGTGAAAAGAAATCTAGAAAGTGAGCTGTATAGTGAGTGATCGAGTAATGGTAGCCCTGTTTTATCTAAAGAGCTTTCGTGAGTGTGTGCTGGCTCCTAACCTTAACCTCCACACCCTGGATTACCCCAGGGCCCATTCACCCCACATATGGTGAGAGTGGCATGAGACAGTTAAATACATCTTCAATACTCAGTTAAGAGTCTTTTGGGTTCCTAAACAAAACTCTAGCACTTAAGTGACCAGGCAACAAGTCCCAGGGGATGAAGTAGAGATACCAAAATTCTTTTTTTTTTTTTCTGAGTCCGACTAATATAGACTGCACAACAAATCTTTCAGAAGGATGCACATGTTGATTAGGCACAAGAGCCACCCAACCTACTCAATTACAGTCTACATAGACGCATTCATGCTGTACTAGCAGAGGAATACTGTCATAGACTCAACATTTTTTTTGCACTGTACACACTGTATCTCATGTCCCTTGGTAACATGTCACAATAGTTCACTTAAGGCTGCAGAAAACAATGAAGGAACTCAAAAGCTCTTAACAGACTATTGAAGAAAGAATTTAACAGTCTAATGCCAAAATCATCATAATGGGTTGGTTAGAGTATACAAGGTGGGAGCAATCATGATAGAGCATGAAAAAGCACTAAAAATAAAACAGGGCATCATTCAAGCACAGTATAAGAATACAACTCACTTCTATCATTCTTTCAAGCTAGGGAGTGCTAAACACTAAAATCATAGCTATCATCGGTATTCATGCATGCAAAACAAGTAAAGTACCCCATCCCCACACCTAAAATTGTACATTGCCCTCAATGTACATAGATCAGCAAAGTAAGGTGCGAGACATGCCAGAAAAATAAAGGAATGAGGTAAAGAAACTTCCCCAAGTGGTCGATGAGATGAACTCCAAATACGCATGAAGCGGGGAAAGTTGAGGGGCGCAAGGGGCGTGGAGCTTCTACAGTGATCAGTCCTGAAAATAGAAAGAAAGCAAATCACACCCCAAGGAATAAATAGAGAGCGGGAAAAGTAAGCACGAATCAAAAACGGGAAAGTACAATTTAGGAGGGTCAGGACCCTTGCTAACTGAAAAGTACAACAATACAAACAAACAAGTCTAAAAATAAAAACCAGTACAAACAACAGAAAACTAAAAGTAGCTATGCAATGTCTAGTCAGGAGGAACACACTATTTTCAAGCCTCCATAAGGTATGGAAGAGGTACGTCAAGCTTAGTGACGTAAAACAAGCGCTTCTTGGGAGGCAACCAAAGCTTTTAATTGCTTTCTAGTTTAGTTTTAAATTCTATAGTAATAATTACCATGAGTGTGTGCCTTGATTAATTTTTTTTGGTGTTGAACTTTTCAAAGAAAAGTTTTTGGTGATTTGAAGTGTTTTTCACATGTATGACATGATTCAGGGTGCAATACATGATAATTGTTAAAGAATAGGGTTAATTTTGAAGTTTGGAGAGCCGCGTGGACTGTCTGCAGAAATTCTGCAGCTCAAGTAGCCATGTGAAATTCTCACGTGGCCGCGTGAGATTCTCACGCGGCCGTGTACAGTACCCACGCGGGGATGTGGAATTTCCACACCCCCATATGGCCTATAAACAGAGATGAAGAGTCATTATTCAATATCCACAACTTACAACTCTTCATTTTCTCATCTCTTCCTCTCCAAACTTCCCATCCTTAAGATTCCAAATCCATTTTTCTTCGACTTATTCGAGATTTAGAAGTGTTTTGCCGGCATTTGCATCAAGTTTTCTCCATCGATTCGCGTCGGTAAGGCCTCATCTCCCCCTATCATGTCCATGCTTTCATGCTCAATTCCATCAAGTTTTCTTGTTTCTTGGATGATATTTTCATGGAAAACATTGTGAAAACACTTAGAAAACATGTAAACAAAGTTTAGTGAGGCGTTGGAGCTCGACTATGGCTCTTTGTCCATGGTTGGATGCCCACGCGGGCGCGTGGCCTAGCCACACGACCGTGTGGACTGGCCAACAGCCCACGTGGGTAGGTGGCTCGGCCCACGTGACCGCGTGGAGCTCACCAACTCTCTGCTAAATAGCCACGCGACTGCGTGGCCATTCTGGCAAGCCAGGACACACACACACCGGCTCGTGGCTATCCCACACGCCCGCGTCGGCTGGAAACATGGCAGATTAAGTCACGTGGGCGCGTGGCTTGCCCACACGCCCATGTGGATTCCTGCATCTTGCCATATCTTGTAAATTTGCATTTCTTTGGCAATTTTCTTGCAGTTATGACACCAAGGACTAAAAAGCTTGCTCCAAAAATGCCTTGATCGTTTATAGCTGACCTTGGATGAGGACATGTCTTCTAACACACCAACAGCACCAGCAGATGATGCCAATGCTTGAGGCATCCCACTCATGAGACTTTAGTTTTCTTTACTTTAATTTTCATTTCTAGTTTTCTTTATTTTATCTTTTAGACTTTAGTTATCTTTATACTTTGTTTTGATTGTGCGAGTTGTGCTTTATTTTGCTTCATTCGTAAGAACTCTTGCAACTTTTCTATTTTTATTGAGCTTCACTGAACCACTTGAATCCGTGCAGATGGCCTTGAGAGTGACGATGATGATGTTTTAGGTCATATACATGACCATGTGACATGGTCGTGTGAGCTTCACATCCCGTGGAACAGTAACACACCTTCGAGTTAGCTTCACCAATCGATCACTAAGGAGTTCAGGGGAGTGTTGTTTTAATTGCATTTCCACCCACATCATGCTTTTATTGATTATATTTTTATTGTGCTTACATGTGTACATTGAGGACAATGTACATCCTAAGTGTGGGAGAGGGTTCACCTTATACATGGCCTTTACTTGTGTTTTCATGATCATGCTCATGTTCCCCATGAAGGTTCACCTTAGGGTTGAAAGTTTAATTCTTAGTTGTTGGAGGCTGTAAACATTAGGTTTTATCATGCTCTAGTTTTTATCCAATTTTCTTGAAATTTTTGTCCGATTGCTCTTTAATGCACTTTTCTCACCCATTAAACCTATGGAAACTTACTCTAGTTAATTATTGTGGGATTTTCTAGTGTTAGTTTTAATTTGAGTTAAAAAAAAAATCAGAAAATCCAGAATTCTTAGTTTTTTTTGTTTGTATATAGGGGGTGGAAAGAGCTACCGCCTATGTTGTATTAAGGTACTCTCATAAGTCGGATACTTGTTGTGCCCTAATGAGAGAAAGAGCTATCTCATAGGATGCGTGAAAGCTACCATCTTTGGTAGAAAGAGCTACCACCACAAAAGTATGAAAGCCACTCGCGATACATCTCGAGAAAGGGCTACCTTAGAGGATGTGTGAAGCTACAACTTATTCTTTTTGTTTTTAAATAAATCCCATTGCTAATAAAGAATTTGAGTAGTGGATATAGTGTTGACATGAGTTTAGCTTTCACACACACATGCTTTCGGACTTTAGTACTTTCATTTTTTATTGGATTATTTGCCAGAGTATTGATTGTTTCATCTAGTGTATGTTTCTCTCCATGATTTTAGAATTTTATTCTTGTACCCTCTAGGTGAACCTAAGGCCAAGCACTTCTCTTTGCTTTGCATGAGTTTATGGTTAATTTTGCTTGAGGACAATCAAAGGCTTAAGTATGGGGGAGTTTGATAAGTGCTTGAGTAGACATGTTTTATCTACTTGTTTTACATGCATTGAGCATCATTTTACCATGGATTATGTCTCATAAAGTGTATTTTGGTGTTATTTTGTGCAATTAGGTTGTGAAAGTATTGGAGGAGGAAAAGGAAGCAAAGATGGGTTATAAAGACCTATTGTTGGGAGCTTTTGTACAACACAAGTGTCAAGGCACAAGAGGGGATCATGCACATGAGGATGTGTGCTAACTTCTAGAAGAATTCAAGCCAATTTGTGTGATAGAAGGGCACAAAGCAGTCACACCTTCGTGTCCCTTCTTGTGTGAAGATAGCTAAAGCTTCCAAATGATGGTTCGATGGAGGAGATGTCTTATAACTCACAGCATGGATGTGTGCCCGACCATGTGACCTCAAGATAAGAGAGTTTGGATGGCATTTTATGAAGAGTATTATAGCAAAAAATGTTCATTTCACTGTAGTTCTTTCCTCTGTCATAGCATTGAGGGAGTCATTGGCAACCTAGCTTCGGAGAAGGATACTTCAAGACATTGAGAGACCCATCAAGGCCATCATCAGGAATTCAAAGGGGTTTATTTCCATAGTTTACATTGCTTTTCATTGTGTTATGTTTTGCTTTGTAATAAGCCCCATGGAGGGCTAAACCCTAGTAGGTAGTTGGGCATGTGAACCGTAGGATCTTACTCTTTATATTGATTTACTTCATGATTTCTATTGAATCCGAGTTTATTTGAGTTTCAATCTTGTTTCATCATTGCTTGCATGCCTTATCGATTCGTATGGTTGTTTGGTATGCTTGATTTGTTGCCTTGGTGAGAGAGAGGTCTCCATTGGGGTTAGAACATATGAGATTGAAGAGGGTTGAGAGGGTGAGTCATGAGATAGTGGAGCGTCCCCTTTCCCTTCCGATTAAGTGTTTCCTATCTCCGTATTTCCTAAGCTCTTTGCAACCATATTTGGTGGGAGGCGTGAGATTGAGAGATTTCTCCACCGGGACTTGTAGGGGGTTAGGGATCTTTCACCTAGAAGCATGGTTAGATCTATTTTTAGGAATCAGTTTCACACTTAGGTATCCCTAGACTTTATTGCGGTCCTATGGGGTGTGAGGTGTTGAGATTGAGCGATTTCTCCGCGGGGACCTTGTAGGGGACTAGTATCGGTGGCCTGGAGGCAGGGGAGGATTGTTCTTGGATTACCTCGACTCATACAACTCGGCCTAGAAGAATTAAGTGAATCTTGTACTTCATGTTAGATCCTAGGGGGAGCATTGCCCGGGTACCTCATCTTTATTGATTGAGATCTCCCTTTATTTATCCTTGGTCTATTCATCTCTGGTATTAATTTTTATGCACACTAGATCACCACAACATCACATCTACCCTTAGGCTAGTTAGCAGAGGAAAAGTTAGTACTAGTAGCTCTGTTCCGTGTGGAATTGACTACCCTACTCACTAGGGTAATTATTACTTCGACAACCCGTGCACTTGCGGTACACACACGCAAGGGGTGTGTCAGGCACAAAGGCAATCATACTAATAAAAGTCTAGCCCATGTACCATTGAAGAACTTCGTCAATAAGGGGAAACAAAGCAAATAACATGATCTACCATTGGTTGTGTGCCCAATTCAACGGGCTTGATGAATAACATGAAATCGGGAGCATTTTGTGCGTCGGTACTATAGCAGCTACTATAGTGAATTATTGTAGCAGTTTACTGTTCTGCTGCATGCTAGAAATTCAATTCAATAGAATCCACACGGCCGTGTGGATGCCGATTTCAGCCTATTTAAAGTCGTGAATTAGATTTATTCAAGGACTTCTCGACCCATCTTTGGGCCAACTTCTGGATAGCTTGCGGCTAGGGTTTTGATAAGTGCTTGAATATACATGTTTTACCGACTTGTTTTACATACATTGAGCATCATTTTACCATTGATTATGTCTCATAAAGTGTATTTTGGTGTTCTTTTATGCAATTAGGTTGTGGAAGTGTTAAAGGAGGAAAAGGAAGCAAAGATGGGTTATAAAGACGTATTGTTGGGAGCTTTTGTACAACACAAGTGTCAAGGCACAAGAGGGGATCATGCACATGAGGGTGTGTGCCAACTTCCTTAAGAATTCAAGATGATTTGTGTGATGGAAGGGCACAAAGGCAGTCACACCTTCATGTCCCAACTTGTGTGAAGATAGTTAAAGCTCTCAAATGATGATTCGAAGAAGAAGAAATCTTATAACTCACCATATGGACGTGTGCCCGACCATGTGAGGGTCATATAGGGTGTGAGGTGTTGAGATTGAGTGAATTCTCTGCTGGGACCTTGTAGGGGACTAGTATCGGTGGCCTGGAAGCAGGGATCGATTGTTCTTGGATTACCTCGACTCATAGAACTTGGTTTAGAAGCATTTAGTTAGTTTTGCACTTCATGATAGAACCTAGGGGGATCATTGCCCGAGTATCTCATCTTCATTGATTGAGATCTCCTTTACCTTTTCCTTTTATTTGTTTTCTTTCTTGCGATTTTCTTATTTTACATATTACATTCAATTGCTCCATATTATTGTTTCGACTAGATAACTAAGAATCAGTCATTACTAGTACTTCCGTTCCCTGTGGATTCGACTACCCACTCACCGGGGTAATTATTACTTCGACAAACCGTGCACTTGCGGTACACACACGCAAAAGGGTGTGTCACTATGCTCGTGCCTTGTTCCTTGCTTGGTCCGAAAACTTCCCAACAATGGCGAACACGATCTAACTTCGTTCTTTTTCTCCAAATTAGCTCCACAAACCTACAATGCATAAGAATACACAAACGTACACAATTTAGTGATAAAATCAGATAAAATATATGTTCATTGTAAGATAATAACGCTTCACGTTATTATAACACGAGCACTTATCACATCGTCATCGACGTCAGGCGGCCGCACAAGACCACGACCACACTCTATGCAAGGGGGTTTCCATCTATGCTTTAAATTTGTGTTTACTTTCATAGTTTGATGGATTTGTATAGCTCCATGAGGAGCTAAACCCCTTGTGGGTATTCCGACTTGTAAACCCTAGGATTATTATATTTCTATGACTTTGTTATTATGCTTTTCTATTATTGATGAATAAAATTGAGTTTCAATCTTAATTGCATCGTGTAACTGTTTTCCCTTAGTCGTGAGACTAGGGTTAAGAACAATCTAGGTTGTCCTTTGGAGGTGTGACAACTCCTATAGGGTTAGACTACTTAAGATTGAAGAGGGTTGAGAGGGTGAGTCGTGAGGTAGCTAAACGTTCCCTTTCCCCTCCGAAGTGATTCTCCCTACCTCCATGTTCCATGAATTCTTAGTGGTCGAGATAGAGCGAAGTGCTAGTCGATGAACTCCCTTGGGACTTAGTTGCGCGAGAAACAAAATGAAGGGTTGAAGTAAATCTTGGTGCTGGGGCTTAATTTAGACTAGGGTTGAAGTAAAACTTGAATAAAAAAGGATAACAAGTCGAAAACGTGTAAGTGTATGCGAATTCATGATGAGCGTCGAGCTATACCCACAAGTGCACGGGTCATCAAGTAATACCCTGTGCATGACACAGGGGTCATATTCCTTGGGGCCCGAGAAGCTACCCTTACTTTCCTTTTACAATGTTGTTCGACCGACACAGTTTAAGAGAGTGAATAGAATGCAAAGAAACTAAACAAATAAATAACCAATGCAAACATACGAGGACAAGATACGGGATAAATTAGGGCTAAGAGTTGTCACGGACGAGGATTCCCTTAGGGGCTACTAAAGTGAGTAGGATGCTTGGACTAACATGCAAGTGGCTATTTTGGATCGAGAAAACCCTAGACTAGGCCAACCCGATGGTTACGGCAATTGACCCCTAATCCGGTACGGGTATTGGAAACGGTACGTCTACCGCCTAAGATTACACATACGATTGCAATGGGTGAAGTGATTTTCTCAAACTAGAGTTAAACTACAAAGTAGTATTTAAACCTAGGAATGGAGGGGTATAAATACCCGATGGTCACGACGTATTTATACGTATTTCCCTTCCAAGTTTGGTGAGTCTAACACTAGTGCAATGGTCATGCAACCTAGCATTTCCTAAGTCTTTTGATACATAGAGTTCTTATACATATCAAGCATGCAAAAACACCAAACAATGGATCACAAACAAGACACAAAACATTAATTTGAACAAAACATACAAAACATCACAAGTTCACCCCCAAGGTTCAACTACATCAGGTGACCTTGGGGTTTAGTTGCTCACGTTCACTAAATGCAACAAGAAACACATGAAAACAACCAACAAAAGCATGAGAAGAACTCCCTCAAAGAGTGAAGGCCGGAGAAGTTCCAAAGACGGCACTCAAAGGGGTGGCTTCCTTAGTCTTGAACCTCTTAATGTAGGCTCTAGATCATAGATCCTTCCCAAAACCTTGCTCTCCTCGCTAAATTCTCCACGAAGATGCCCTCCAAAGCTTCTTCTTCCTCAGATCAAAGGTGGAGTTGAGAGGCTCTAAGAAGAAGACACAAGATACACTAGAAGAAACCCTCAAAATCCCATAAAAGGGTGAATTCGTGCCTCTTTACGGGTGAGCTCACGGTCCATATATGGCCCGTGAGGTAGCCTATAATGTGGGACGAAAGAATCTGCAAAGTTGCGAAACTGCTACAGTAACACTGCTACAGTCACGTCTAGAGAACTATCTGCCCCCAAATTCCTTGCGGTTGACCTCACGGCCGTGAGCTTGCCCGTGAGGGTTTCCAGACTTAGAAAATTTCTCCAAATGTGCGTGCTTCAGGCTGCTACAGTGTTGGTACAGTGCCCCCGGTACCCTAAAACGACGATTTCGGTGTGGATTTCGTCTCAAATCACGTCGTTGAGCTCACTAAAGCATCTTTTGCACCTGAAACACGAAATAACCCAATTTATACCACAAAAGGGCATCGATTCATTAACAAAATATGACAAGCATGCGCAAGAATATGTACATTTAGACGTTTACCAAACATCCCCACACCTAAGCGTTTGCTTGTCCCCAAGCAAACAAACATGAATAACAGGGGCAAGAAGATAAACGGCTAAATGCACGAGCTCAAGCTCAATAGTAAGGGACTCCACAAGCACAAATGGATAGAAATCAAGAAATGAGTTGTTCAATGAATAGTCAAGTAATACTAGCTCTGTTCCCCCTAGAGTGCCCCGTGAGTGTGTGCTAACTCCCACCTTGACCTCCACATCCTAGATTACCCCAGGATGCTCATTCACCCCACACATAATGAAAATGGCATTAAAATGTTAAATACACCCTCAATACTTAGTTAAGAGTCCTTCGGTTCCTAGATAAAACTCTAGCTCTTAAGTGACTACACAGCAAGGACTAGGGGATTAAGAGACTTTATTACTCTCACATATATACAAACATACACTCTTTTTTTTTTTTCTGAGTCCCCGACTAACATAGACTACGCAAAAATCTTTCAGACGGATGCACATGCTGGCCAGGCACAAGAGCCACCCATCCTACTTGATTACAGTCTACATAGACGCATTCATGCTATACTAGCAGAGGAATACTGTCATAGACTCCTTTTTTTTAGTTTTATATATATATATATATATATCTATATATATATATATATATATATATATATATACAGACTAACTCTCAAATCCCCTGGTTAAACCCACTACAAAAGTTCACTTTAGGCTAAAGAAAACCATGAAGGAACACAAAAGCTCTTAAAAGTGTATTGAAAATAGAATTTAACAATATAATGCCAAAATCATCATGATGGGTTGGTTGGAGTGCACAAGGCAGAAGTGATCATGTACAGGTATAGGGGTGCACTAAAGGTGAAACAGAACTACATTCAAGCACAGGTAAAGTACAGCTCACAACTATCATTCTACCAAGCCAGGAAGTCCTTAACAATAAAATCATAGCTATCATAGGCAATCAAAACATAAATTAATGAAGAATACTCCAAAAATACATCTACACACCTAAAGCTATACATTCTCCCCAATGTACATAAGTCAGCAGAACAGGGTGGGACAAACATGCTAAGTATAAGAAAATGGAGTAAAAGAAATTTCCCCAAATAGTTGATGAAGTATGTGATGTGATCCTCTAGTTGGTTTAGGTAAACAATGTAATGAGGGCATGGAGTGTGAAACTCAGTACAAACGTCCTTAAAGTATAAAAGAAAAGCGCAGATCACAACTCCAGAAATCAAAATAGTGGAAAAGAGCAAGTAGACAAAAAGCTAAAAAATAACCAGAAAAAGTTTAGTAGGGTGAAGCCCTGACTAACTCAAAAGTACACAATACAACATAACACAAGAAATGTAGCTAATACAGAAATAAAAGCAACAGAGTAAAGCAACAAGCATGCTGAGTGAGTCTAGGGGCGTGAAGGAAATGATGGTGCTACGCAGGTGGTGGCCGCGGAGGTGGTGCCGACTGATGATGAAGAACTGCGCAAGAACGCTAAAATGTCGACAGTGGTGGTCTCAATATGGCTCATCGAGGCAGTCAGCATTTGCAACTGCTCACAAACCTCAACACGAAATGCGTCAAATCTCTCCTCAAGTGAATGTATGCGCTCCATAGGTGCAGCAACATCGTCTGGCTCTGACTCGGACTGAGACTCAGACTCGGTTCCATAAGATGGGCCGGGGTCAGTCTGGTGTCGCACCAACCTATGGGTGTTACCCCGCCGCTCAACCATACCAATACACACTAGTGTCTGCATACTGAGTGGAACAACTGCACCCACAACTGTCATGCCTTGGGTTCTATCAATAAGCTCCATACCCTTAATCAAGCGAGTGATGTAGGGCCCGTCATAAATGGATCCAAGGCGGACAAACTTCCCCTGATGAGCAAAAACGTCGGCGTCCAAGTGGCCCAAATGTAGGGGGTACCGCTGTATGATACTGTATAACATCAGTAGGTCAGTGCGTGATACCACACCGGTGGAATCCAGTTGACCCCCTATACCACGTGTCAGGAGAGCATGGATATATCTGTGGGTAGGGTCCTTCAACTGCAAGGCCTTCTTGGTGCGCGATCTGGTGGCAATGGATTTCCAGTAGGTGGGACCGGTCATAGGATAAGGGAAATCCTTGCTCAAATCCTTGAATTCCGGCCTTTGGGGTGAATGTTTCCGTATAGAATCCCATGTAAACTCCCAATTGATCTTGAGTTATTCTGTGGCTCTTCCCAAATGCACGAAATGTAACGTAGCTGGGTTGGCGAGAGAAGGGATTGTAGTTAAAAATTTCGAAAGTGCTCAACACTTCGAGAGTCAATTCTTTATATGTCGGTTCGTCAATGGAGAATAACTTGTCCCAACCGCCATGTGAGATGAGTTCCAAGATTGCTTTGTCCATGCCTAGGGTTTTCAAGACATCTCAATCGATTTTCTTGATCATCCCAAAACTCTTGCGCGAGAGTAACGCTAATCGGTTTCTATGTTCTTCCGTTTTGAACCTAGGTTGCTCTGGTGGCGGAGAAGGTTCCCTCCGGGCTCTTTCGTATGCTACCTTCTTCACCCTCATCCTACAAGATCAAAGGAACCACCATTAAACAAGTTACAAGCAAAGCAAAAGTGAAAAAAAAATGAAAGATTGATGAAAAATATGCAATGCTACAGTAATTCCGAGAAATTTTGTCAAGAGTCTTGCTTGTAAACTTGATAATCTAAAAATACAACCATTCCAAAACATCATTACAACATTGTAGTAACCACGGAGAGAAGAAACCATTGGAAAATCAGCCCAAACAACCATGAGAACACCAAGTTCATGAGAAAGCATGCTCACCTCAAACCCTAGTGTTTATGGAGTGATCCTTACGTTAAATCCGGCTAAAAGAATGGTTTTTCTTCAAAACATCAGCACAAAATGATTTTAGAGGAGATGGAGAGTGTTTTAAAGCAAGAAAAATGGAAACAAATGGAGAAGAAATGAGAGGGAAGTGAGGGGGAAAAGTGAGGAAGATGATGAATAGCACGAAGACCAAAAAGGGGCTTAAAACCCAAGGGCCGAAAGGCCTCACGGGTAGGCTCACGGGCGTGAGCCTACCTGTGAACCTTCTCAGTTTGGCTTACGGCCAAGCTCATGGCCGTGAGATGGGCCGTGAGCCCTCTCAGGTTTGCTCACGGGCCGAGCTCACGGGCGTGAGCTCGCCCGTGAGTAGCCTCGGTTTGGCTTGCGGGCAAGCTCACGGCTGTGAGCTTGCTCGCAAGGGCTCTTTCACACATGTAAAGGCATACTCAAGGGCATTAAACAACTCTCAAATCGATTTAGCATTAAAGAACACTCCTCAAAGTCTTAAAAACACTCAAAATAAAGCTGAACAAAGCATGAAAGCATTCAAAACATGAATCTCATGAAATCTAATCATTAGACAACTCACAACAACACGCAAGCATGCATGAATGATGAAACAAAAATTGATGAAAAGATGACTACAACATGAAGAAGACTTGGACAACTAACATGGCAACACACTGCAAGAATACGGAAAAGAAATAAGACATGCATTCAAACTACAAGAAAAAGAAATTTGCAATGAATTTAAAACTTGGGTTGCCTCCCAAGAAGCGCTTGGTTAACGTCATTAGCTTGATGTGTTTTACCTCAAAGTTCATGGTGGGACAAAAGGAGGGAAGTTACCTCCAACCTTTGGTGATGCATTGTTACCCGAAAAGTAGTGCTTCAACCGGTGCCCATTGACTTTAAAGGCTCCATTTTGTGGATGAATTATCTCGATGGTGCCATGAGGAAACACTTGAGTCATGATAAACGTCTAAATGTGCGTATTTTATACGTATGTACGCGCATGTATTTTGGTATTTTATTAATGAATCGATGCCCTTTTTGGTCTAAATTGTTGTATTTCGTGTTTCAGGTACATTACATGCTTTGGTGACCCTAACAATGCGATCTGAGAGGAAATCCGTACCGAAGCCGTAGTTTTAGGGTCCCGCGACTGTAGCATTACTGTAGCTGCCTGAAGCGCGAAGAGTTAGAAGGAAAATGAGATCTGGAAACCCTCACGGGCAGGCTCACGGCCGTGAGGTCATATGCGAGTAGTACTGTAGCAGTTTTACTGTAGCAGTCCCTGTATATGGACCGTGAGGTCACCCGTAGCAGTCCCTGTGCAAAATCACTACTTTGCGGTTTCTTGTTGCCCGTATTACAGGCTTCCTCACGGGCCATATATGGACCGTGAGGTCACCCGTGAGCTTGCCCGAATGCATCTTTTAAGGGACTTTGGCTAGGGTTTTCAAGGGCATCTAGTGTCTTCTTCTTGGAGCTGTCACCACCACTCGAATTCTGAGGAAGGAGAAGCATTTGGAGGGCGATCTAGGCAAGGATTTGGCGAGGAGAGCAAGGTTTTGGGAAGGATCTTCACCCTAGAGCTTGGAATTGGAAGGTTGAAGACAAGGAAAGCCACCCCTTTGTGTGGCATCTTTGGAACTTCTCCGGCCTTCATCTCTTGAGGGAGTTTCTTCTTATGCTTTTGGTGTTTGGTTTCATGTATTTTGTGTTGTATTTCTTGATCATGAGGAACTAAACCCCAAGGTCACCGGATGTAGGTGAACCTTGGGGGTGAACTTGTGTATTTTGGATGTTTTGTTCTAATGCATTGTTTGTGGCATGTTTGTGATCCATTGCTTGGTGTTTTAATTGCTTGATATGTATGAGAACTCTATGTATCAATTGATCTAGGAAATGCTAGGTTGCATGACCATTGCCCTAGTGTTAGACTCACCAACCTTGGAAGGGAAATACGTATAAATACACCGTGACCATCGGGTATTTGTACCCCTCCACTCCTAGGGTTAAGCACCGAGTTGTTGCTTTAACCCTAGTTTGAGAGAGCCATTGTACCCATAGCAATCGTGTGGGGATTTGGGCGGTAGAAATACCATAGCGGTGGAAATACCGTATTCCAATACCCGTACGGGATTAGGGGTCAATTTCCGTGACCATCGGGTTGGCCTAGTCTAGGGTTTTCTCGGTCCATCATTGCCACATGCATGTTAGTTCAAGCTTCCAAACACACTTTAGTAGCCCCTAAGGGAAGCCTCATCCGCGACCACTCCCAACCATTGAATTTCCCGTATTTCGCCTTAGTCATCTTGCATTTCTTTCATACTTGCCTGTTTTGCTTTACATCAATCTCTTTAACTCAAGATTTATCGGTTAAACAACATTACAAAGAGGAAGTAAGGGTAGATTCTCGGGCCCCTGGGAATACGACCCCCTCGCGCGTGCGTGAGGGGTATTACTTGGCGACCCCGTGCACTTGCGGGTGGACAGCATCAAGTCATGGTGTAGGGGCCATGCCATCGTGATTTTAATTTCCCGGGAAATAATTTCAATCTTGCATTGAATAGAAATACTTGGTCCCCGGGTTGGCAACACTTGGCTTGTTTGATATGCTGGTCATGATACTCCTTCATCCTCTCTTTATACTTCACCGATGAGTTATAGGCCAAGGATCGCCATTCCTCTAACTCATTTAGCTGGAGCTTTCTCTTGTGACCACAGATGTACGGATCAAAGTTGAGTTGCTTTATGGCCCAATAGGCTTTGTGTTCTAATTCAACCGGTAGATGACATGCCTTTCCATAGACCATTCGATATTGAGTGGACCCAATGGGTGTCTTAAATGCGCTCCTATATGCCCACAGAGCATCGTCGAGCAGGTCTGCCCAATCCCATCAGTGATGGTTGATTGTTTTCTCTAGAATTCGCTTCAACTCTCTATTAGAAACTTCAACCTGGCCACTGGTTTGAGGATGATAAGCAGTTAAAGCTCGGTGTGATACCCCGTAACGTTTTAAGACTTTCTCGAACTGGGAGTTGCAGAAGTGGGTGCCTCGGTTACTAACGATAGTTCTGGGTGTCCCGAACCGAGAGAATAATTTTTTTTAAGAATTTTACCACCACTCTTGCATCACAAGACAGGAAGGCTTGTGCTTCTACCCACTTGGAGACATAATCCACTGCTACTAAGATATATTTGCTTCCCTGAGAGCTAGGGAATGGGCCCATGAAATTGATGCCCCAGACATTAAATACTTCGCATGCTTGATTCCATGACTGTGGCATTTCTTCTATTTTTGAGATGTTTCCCATACGCTGGCATCTATCACAATGTTGCACCAATGCCTGAGCATCCTGAAATATTGTTGGCCAATAAAACCCAGCATCGAGTGCCTTCTTAGCTGTTCGGCTTCCACTATAGTAACCTCCTGTCGGCCTAGAATGACAATGCCTCAAGATGTCAATACATTCCACTTTCGAAACACATCCCTTGACGATCTGATCAGAGCAAACCTTGAACAAGTTTGGGTCCTCCCAGATATAGTATTTCAAATCCGCAAAGAACTTTTTCCTTTGTTGTTGAGTGAACCACTTGGGAAAAGTTTTCGCCGCAAGATAGTTTGCAATATCGACGAACCATGGAATCTCATCTTCTGCTATCACTTGAATACTACAAAGTTGCTCCCCCAGAAAAGTATCATTTATCTCTCTCCTTTCTATCTTGTCATCGTTGGGGTCCTCAAGGCAGGAGAGGTGGTCAGCAGCTAAATTTTTTGCCCCCTTCTTATCTCTTATCTCCAAATCAAATTCTTGAAGAAGTAGCACCCAGCGGATCAGTTGAGGCTTGGCATCCGACTTATTCAACAGATATTTTAGGACAGAATGGTCTGTGTAAACAATCACCTTGGACAACACCAAATAGGACCTGAATTTGTCAAATGCGAAGACTACCGGTAGTAATTCCTTCTCGGTAGTAGTGCAGTTCTCTTGAGCATCATTCAAAGTTTTGCTTGCATAATAGACAGGATGAAAGTGTTTATCCCTTCGTTGCCTAAGAACTGCACCAACAGCATAGTCACTTGCATCACACATCAGCTCGAATGGCAGATTCCAGTCAGGCGAAACCATGATAGGAGCTTCAATTAGTCTTTGTTTAAGAGTTAAGAAGGCGTGCATACAATCATTAGTGAATTCAAAAGAGGCATCCTTCTCTAACAACTTTGTTAATGGTCGGGTAATGGATGAGAAATCTTGCACAAACCTTCTGTAGAAACCGGCATGTCCCAAAAAGCTTCTGATTGCCTTCACTGAAGTTGGGGGTGGAAGTTTCTCAATAGTGGCAATTTTTGCCCTGTCTACCTCAATCCCATGTTTCGAAATTTTATGCCTAAGAACTATACCGTCCTTGACCATAAAATGACACTTCTCCCAGCTGAGCACTAGATTTGTCTCCTTACACCTGCTTAGGACCCGTTCAAGGTTTTTGAGGCAAACTCAAATGAATCACCGAAAATTGAGAATTCGTCCATGAATACTTCCATAATGTCTTCCACCATGTCCTCAAAAATAGCCATCATGCATCTTTGGAAGGTGGCCGGTGCATTACAGAGCCCAAAAGGCATCCGCCGATAAGCAAAGGTGCCATAAAGACAAGTGAAAGTAGTCTTCTCCTGATCTTCTGGGCAATAGGAATCTAAAAATATCCAGAGAAGCCGTCTAAAAAGAAATAATATGAGTGTCCTGCAAGCCGCTCAAGCATCTGATCGATGAAGGGCAAAGGGAAATGATCTTTCCTTGTGGCATCATTAAGTTTGCTGTAGTCAATGCAGACCCTCCAACCTGTTACTGTTCTAGGAGAGATGAGTTCATTTTTCTCATTAGTCACAACTGTCATACCTCCTTTTTTAGGTACCACCTGGACTGGACTCACCCATGCACTGTCGAAAATGGGGTACATGATACCTGCATCAAGAAGCTTAATGACTTCATTCTTTACTACCTCCTTCATGTTGGGATTCATTCTTCGCTGGGGTATTGCCATCGGCTTTGTGATTGTCTTCCATAAGAATTTTGTGAGTATAGAATAATGGACTGATCCCCTTTATATCCGCGATTTTCCAAGCAATTGCCTTCTTGTGCTTCTTGAGTACATCCAAAAGTTTACCTTTCTGTTGCCCTGTCAAATCTGATGCAATGATAACCGGGAGTGTAGAGTCTACCCCCAAGAAAACATATTCCAAATGATCAGGTAGTGGCTTCAGCTCCAGTTTAGGAGGTTCTTCAAGTGATGAAATCAATCTTCCATAATTGCTTAAATCATGCTTCTCAATTTTTTTATCTTCCAAACCAGATGAACAATCACTCCCAGAGTTATCTTCCATCACATGTATCTCTGCTTTGACAGAATTCAAGTCCTCATCCTGTATATAATCCGTTCCGTCAGGGTTGTCTGATCCTGTTTGATCTGTCCCTTTTTCAACTGGAGTCAATGAGCCAAAGTATCCATTTGAATTTTTTTTCAACCATTCGTTGATGGGGTCAAGCTGAAAGCTCGGTGGATAAGAGTTCGCTACAAGATTCACCTTTTCTGACTACAAATATTGCTGGAGTAGAGAATCAGTACTGTGATTTTCTACGGTTAAGTTGGTTGAATCATCGCAAAATTTCCTTCTCCACTGGTCATCATAAAAACTGGGAGGAATCGATGCAGTGCCGAAGTTAAGATCGCCAAGATGGGGTTCTTGTGACCGAACAAAATTATCCCAGTTAACTGTTGAAAACATGGTAAAAAGAATATGTACACACTAAAAGGAAAATTATCACGAAAATTTTTAAGTGATAAGTGCTCATGTTATAGTAATGCAAAGTGTTATTATCTTGCAATGAGAATTGATTTAATCAGATTTTATCACTAAAATGTGTGTATTTGTGTTCTTTTGTCCATATAGGGTTGTGGAGACGAATTAATGAGAAAAGAAGCAAGAATAGGTTGTGTTCGCCATTGTTGAGGAGTTCTCAGACCAAGCAAGGAACAAGGCACGAGTCTAGACTTGTGGGTGTGTGCCAACCTCCATTGGAGGGGCACAAGGGCAGTCACATTCACAAAAGTCTATAACTCGTGTAGGATTGGAGAACTTCTCCAATGAAGAGAAATGAAGTAATCGATATGATCTACCATTGATTGTGTGTCCAATTCAATGGCCTCGATGAAGAACGATGAATTCAGGAGCATTTCGGCAAGTACTGCAGCAGCACTGTAGCTTGTTATTGTAGCAAAACACTGTAGCAAAACAATGTGGCAAGTTACTGTTCACAGTCTGCCGAAAATCAACAAAACAGAATTTTCACACGGCCGTGTGGAATTAAGACACGGGCGTGTGGAAATTCTGATTTTCCACAGGAGCGTGTGGAACCCCGATATCAGCCTATAAATTGCCCGTTTTCAGATCTATTTGGAGGCCCCCCCTTTCTTTCTCTTGCCTATCTTTTGGGGGGTTTTCGGCTAGGGTTTGGAAAGGTTCTTGGAAGTCTTTGGAGGTGATTATACGGCATCGACATCGACATCGACATCCTTTCGAAGAAAGCTATTGGGGGAGCTTTCGTCGCCATCGATTCGGCGAGGTGTGCCCTAGGCTTGACAAGGGATTCGTGGAGAAGACTAGGTGCCTCCACAAGACCATCGATACGATCTACAAGGGGGTTTTCTTTATGGTTTTTATGCATATTTTCTTAATCTCTTTATTGATTTTGTATTGCTCTATGGAGAGCTAAACCCTAGTGGGTATTTGGACTTGTAAACCCTAGGATGATATTGTTTTTATGACTTTTATTATGCTTTCTTTTATTGATAAATAAATTGAGTTTCGATTTTAATTATTTTGTGCTATTGTCTTCCTTTAGCCGTGACACTAGGGTTGAGAGCAATCTAGGTTACCCTTTGGAGGCGTGACAACTCCTATAGGGTTAGACTACTTAAGATTGAAGAGGGTTGAGAGGGAGAGTTGTGAGGTAGCGATGTATCCCCTTTCCCCTCCGGTGTGATTTCTCCCTACCTCCATTTCCTTGGTTAATTATCGGTCGAGATAGAGTGTTAGGGCTCAATCTAGACTAGGGTTCTTCCACCTGGACCAAAGTGTTAGAACTACATAGAGGAACAGGTTTTATCACTAGGAATTACTAGAGCCTAAAGCAATCCCATGTAGTGTTAGGCTTAGGAAGATAGACTCTCCTAGGGCTTAGTTGACAGGTCAACGAGAGTCAAGGGTCGTAGTGAATCCTAATGCCGGGACATAATATTGGGGTTAGTCACGGTTGACATTAGGTTTGGGACCGTGTGTTTAAGGATATCCTCGACTCAATAGGCATCAATCGTAGAGCATAATACAAGTTTTGCACTAGAAGCATTAGTCCTAGGGGGAGTTTTGTCCGGGTACCCCATCGTTATATCGATTACCTCTCCTACAGTCATTATTCTTCTTGCACTCTTTTATTTTCGTTTACATCTATACATATATACTTTTCTCATCATCGATTCCCATCATAGCTAAATAGCGATAACACTTGTTTCTGAACACTATTCCCTGTGGATACGACTACCCACTCACCAGGGTATTTTATTACTTCGACAACCCGTGCACTTGCGGGGTACACACGCAAAGGGCGTGTCATTAAGCAAACAAAGAAATGATGGAGTATATACAAAAATGGTAAAAATGAAACAAGATGATGGTCAAATCAAAACGCTCAAATTTTTCCGAGTATTTCTCGTGGGTCACCGGCAATGGCGCCAAAAACTTGATGAGCGTCGAGCTATACGAGCAAGTGCACGGGTCGTTAAGTAATACCCTGTGCGTGACACAGGGGTCGTATTCCCTGGGGCCCGAGAAGCTACCCTTACTTCCCTAATACAATGTTGTTCGACCGACATAGTTTAAGAGAGTTAATAGAATACAAAGAAACTAAACAAATAAATAACCAATGCAAATATATGAGGACAAGATACGGGATAAATTAGGGCTAAGAGTGGTCACGGATGAGGATTCCCTTAGGGGCTACTAAAGTGAGTAGGATGCTTGGACTAACATGCAAGTGGCTAATTGGATCGAGAAAACCCTAGACTAGGCCAACCTGATGGTCATGGCAATTGACCGCTAATCTGGTATGGGTATTGGATACGGTATGTCTACTACCCAAGATTACCCCTACGATTGCAATGGGTGAAGTGATTTTCTCAAACTAGAGTTAAAATACAAAGGAGTATTTAATCCTAGGAATGGAGGGGTACAAATACCCGATGGTCACGGCATATTTATACGTATTTCGCTTCCAAGTTTGGTGAGTCTAACACTAGGGCAATGGTCATGCAACCTAGCATTTCCTAAGTCTTTTGATACATAGAGTTCTCATACATATCAAGCATGTAAAAACACCAAACAATGGATCACAAACAAGCCACAAAACATTAATTTGAACAAAACATCCAAAACATCACAAGTTCACCCCCAAGGTTCACCTACATCTGGTGACCTTGAGGTTTAGTTGCTCATGTTCACTAAATTCAACAAGAAACACATGAAAGCAACCAACAAAAGCATGAGAAGAACTCACTCAAAGAGTGAAGACCGGAGAAGTTCCAAAGACGGGACTAAAAGGGGTGGCTTCCCTAGTCTTCAACCTCCAAATGTAGGCTCTAGATCATAGATCCTTCCCAAAACCTTGCTCTCCTAGCCAAATTCTCCATGAAGATGCCCTTTAAAAGCTTCTTCTTCCACAGATCAAAGCTGGTGGTGAGAGGCTCTAAGAAGAAGACACAAGATACCCTAGACGAAACCCTTAAAATCCCATAAGAGGGTGAATTCGTGCCTCTTCATCGGTGAGCTAATGGTCCATATATGGCCCGTGAGATAGCCTGTAATGTGGGATGAAAGAATCTGCAAAGTTGCGAAACTGCTACAGTAACACTGCTACAGTACTATCTGCCCCCAAATTCCTTGCAGTTGACCTCACGGCCGTGAGCTTGCCCATGAGGGTTTCCAGACTTAGAAAATTTCTCCAAATGTGCATGCTTCAGGCTGCTACAGTGTTGGTACAGTGCCTGAGACCCTAAAACAACGATTTCGGTGTGTTTTTCTTCTCAAATCGCGTCGTTGAGCTCACCAAAGCATCTTTTGCACCTGAAACATGAAATAACCCAATTTAGACCACAAAAGGGCATCGATTCATTAACAAAATATGAAAATCATGCGCAAGAATACGTATAAAATATGTACATTTAGACGTTTATCAATTCACTCAAGAGAACCAACGAGTACTCCTCAAACTCTTGTCACAAGGACTTATTTATATACACAAAGTAAGGAAGTAGTAGTTTCACTCAACCTCTATGGTAGCCCTTTCCTAGGCGGCCGCTAAAGGTGGCTTTCACACTTTCGAGGCGGTAGCTCTTTCTACCGGTGTAGTAGCTTTCACGCTCCCATGAGATAGTTTTTTCTCTCATTTGGGCATAACTTGTATCCGACTTATGAGAGTAGCTTCATACTTCATAGGAGGTAGCTCTTTCCACCCCAAATGTAACGCTTAAACTAATATTCACAAGCTCAGAAGTAATTCTAAGCTACATAGAACTTCACAACTTACTAAAGTAATACTAAGCTAGTCCTTACAACTTCGAGTTTGATTTTCCAAAAGATTTCAAGAGTGAGTAGTGTAATAAGGTGTAATCGCGCAAAAATCCCCTAAAATTCAAGTAAAACTAGAGCATGATAAGATACAATGTTAAAAATTCTCCTAAACTCTAAGAATACAACCGTTGCAACTAAGGTGAACCGCCATAGGCTGCATGACCATAAACAATTGAACACACAAGTAAAGGTGTGTGCAATGTGAATCCCAACCCCCCCCCACCCACCCCACACTTAAGATGTACATTGTCCCCAATGTAAGCATGTAAGCACAATAAAAATAAAGTAATGAAAATTAATTAGTGTGGAAGTTAGCAATTGAAACATTACTCCCCCGAACTCCAAGTGTTGCATTTGATGGAGCTAAGTTCATTGAGAGTTGAGTCTCAATGGTTTGTGGAGCACACACGGTCCCATAACCGTGCCTATGACTATTCCTCAAATTCTTTAAATCCAAGACCATCTGCACACATACGCAAGGGTTCATTATAGCTCAAGAAAAACCAAAATAAAGCTCGAGTATATAAAGATATGAAAATGAAATACAACTCTAGATAAAATAAAAGAAAAATAAAAACAAACCCAGAAGGAGAGCCCTTTCTGGGTACTACAAGTCCAACAGAATACAAAAAACAAAGTGTAACAGAAATAAAAATAAAAAAAAAACTACGACGCCTTAGCGTCGGTGTCCTGCTGTGGAGCCTCTGGTGCTGCTGCTGCTGCTCGCTCTTTAGGTTGATCCGCTGCTGATGGAGCTAGAGAAAGTGGTGATGGGGTCCGTCACGGCCACACCACAGATCACTCAAAGAACTGAATAACTGCGGCAAGCTGTGCCGATATCTGAGAAAACTGTGCTGCCTATGTAGCCCTCATCTCTGCGAACTCTGTCGCTTGTGCGGCCCTCATCTCGGCCAACTCTGCCTGCATGATACTTATAGCACTCTCGAGGCGCTCGAACCTGTCCTGGTCCCGAGAAGGAGAAAATATCCGCACTGGAGGTGGCTCCGGTGCTGTGGGTGGTGCCTCAATCTCTGTCTGTCCTGGAGGTGGCTCCAATGCTGCCTGGGACCCCTAGGCCTGATCTGTCTGGGGAATGATCCATGTGTAGACTCCTGGTCCTACTCTGTGGACCATCCCCATCTGTCTCAATGTCTCGATACTCAGGGGGGCTGGTGTACCGATCTTTTCGGCCCCCCGAAGCCCATCTCTTAGCCCTAAGCCAATAATCAATCGGGTGATGTATGGGCCTGCGAAGATAACTCCGACCCTGGGGTACTGGCCTTGATGGCGAATATACTCTGTTAAGATGTGTCCCAGGTGAAGTGGCTCACTCTCTAGCATCGAATGCAAGTACAAGAGCTCCTGGCGGCTTAGGACCCCGGTACTGTCTCCCCTGCTCCTCACTAATTAGCTCAGAATGGCATGGATGCATCTGTACAAAGCCCTGGTCAAGCATGTGGCCTTGGACACCCCTGGCTTGTATTATCCCTGGCCACATAACCTACTGTATACCCGTTGGGGGGTAAGGGTACCCGGATAGTCTGTAGGTAGCCGCGCGTACTCCTCTGTCTCCACGAATGCCTCATCACAGAGGCCCATCGTGATTGAAAACTGGGTCACACTCAAGGTTAAGTGCCAACTGAGTGCACGGAACTGAATGGAGCCAGTATCTGTAAAGCTGTCGTACCCTTGGTCGAACTCAAAGGTCGATAAGACCTCGAGTGTGAGTGATCTGATAGCTGCCTCTCAAATGGATAATAGACGGCCCCAGCTACCAATGGCGAGCATCTCCTCGATCTCATCTGTGATGCTCTGCCCCGCTGTATCTTCCTGACTGTGCTCAAATCTAGGTAACGTGTCTGTCCGAAACTGAGTTTCACAAGTTGCTTGTACTGCTCCCGTTGCTCAGGTAAAGGGAGATCTACCTCCTCGGGGGGGGGGGGGGGGGGGAAGGTCACGAGGGCGCTTCTCTACAATGTTTAGAAGAAAAAATGATCAAAAACAGTTGTAATTCTCATTCTGCAGAAATCCACACAGCTGTGTGGAAATTCCACACACCTGTGTGGATCATCGGGCGGACAGAACATCATGGCCGGGGAGTCCAAAATTTCATTTTTACACTCTAATTAATTCTATTTCTGAACATCTTTGTATATAGTTTAATCATTCAATA
Source organism: Dioscorea alata (assembly GCA_020875875.1). NCBI lineage: Eukaryota > Viridiplantae > Streptophyta > Magnoliopsida > Dioscoreales > Dioscoreaceae > Dioscorea > Dioscorea alata. The sequence continues at coordinate 6,995,284 of CM037021.1, forward strand.
CAAGCGAAATAATCAAGAAGAATGAATTAAATCAAGAATTGAAGAAGTTTTAGGGCTTGAAGTTCTTACCGACGGTGTGGATGAAGAAATTGTAAAACCGGCAAGAAAAACTCCAACAAAACCTCCAGAAAACTCAGAGAAGATCGAGAAATTGATGGAGAGGGTCAGAGAGTGGTTTAGAGTAGAGAAATGAAGAGGTACGAGTGAATTCCAAAAGTGTGACAATACCACACACCGCTTTTAAAGTTCTGGGAATTCACACGGCCGTGTGACAATACCACACGGCCGTGTACCTATACATTTAGGGTTTACAGGGGCTAGCACACGCCATTGTGTGCACTCTGGTTACTCTCTGGACTACCCCACACGGCTATGTAGAAACTCCACACGCCCGTGTGCCTTGACATGGGAGCTCAAAGGGGAAGTGACACGCCCCTGTGGACTCTCGGGGAAAACTCTAAGGTCTATATAAAATTTCACACGGTTGTGTGGAATTACCACATGCCCGTGTGCTCAACCTGGCCAAGAACACAAGGTCGGCCACAGGGGCTCTCACACGCCCCTGTGGTTTCTCCGGTTTGTCTCGAGAACTCTAAGTGTTCCACACGGCTGTGTGAATAATCCATATGGCCGTGTGCCATTCACAAGCTCTCCCACAGTGGTAGCCACACGCCCCTGTGGTTTCTCGGGAAAGAAGGGGATTCTCTATAGAATTTCACACAGCCGTGTGACAATACCACACGATCGTGTCTCGGAAGACATGGGCACTCACAGGGGCACTAACACGCCCCTGTGGATTCTCTAGAATAAGAGTGTAAGTTTTGTAGGATCTCACACGGCCGTGTGCCCTCTCTGGTTGAGCCCTAAGTGGAAACACACGGCCTTGTGGAAATTCTACACGGCCGTGTGTTTTCTCTTGTTTACTTAGAAAAATTCACAGACTCAATGAAAAATTCAGAAACACAATTATGACACTTAGAGCCTGTAAAAACCATCAAAATACGACCAGATACCGTGGAAAACATGCTCAACTGACTCAAACTTCATCAATTATCGTTTAGGCACACTAAAACATCAACAATCCATAATAAAATCACAGTATATGCACATGAAGATCAGGACACTAACACTAAAACTTTTTTTCATGCTAAAACTAAACTAAACTAGACTAGATCCTAGAAAAGCATGTAAAACCTTGGGTTGCCTCCTAAGAAGCGCTTGTTTAACGTCAATTAGCTTAACGTACCTGTCTTACCTTACGGGGGTTCATGAATGAAGGTTGACCTCTTTCCTACAACCTGAAAGCACGCATTGCATAACCTTTTTAGAATAGAGGGGGAGTTGTCGAATTTGTTACCACAAAAGGGTGAAACACCCTTACTCCTTGAATGCTCATCCCCCTTTTTTTTGGGGTTCTTCTTGTGCCATCTTTTTGACCTCTTCGTCCTCCGAAGCATCTTCTTCATACTCTCTGTTTCTAGCTTGATGTCTCTCTCGACTAGACCAAGGGAGAGCACTTCTTCTTTGATCTCCATGTCTTGGTCCGGCCACACTTCATACGGATCTGAGTTCAACATTTCCTGCACATAATCATCAATTAGTTCATCGGTGGTGTCAAGAAAATATAAAGTATCATTAAAGTCAAGAGAGTGTCTCATGGCTTCACCGAAGTGGTATGTAAACTTGTCTTCTCCCACTTGCAATGTGAGCTCCCTACCGTCCATGTCAATCAAGGCCTTAGATGTGTGCAAGAACGGCCTTCCAAAGATCAATGGAACCTCGACATCGTCATCGACAGCTAACACCACTAAGTCAATAGGAAATATGTATTTATCGACTTTTACCAACACGTCTTCCATAATTCCTCTCGGATGCCTCACCGATAGATCCGCTAGTTGAAGTGTCATCCGACTGGGTCTAGGCTCGCCCAAGCTTAGCTTTTGGAAGAAAGTGTAGGGCATGACATTGATGATTGCCCCCGAGTCGGCCAATGCCATCTCTTCACCCAAGTTGCCAATGTTACATGGTATGATGAAACTTTCGGGATCTTTTCTCTTGTTCGGCATGTTCTTTTGCAGTATGGCTGAGCAATTAGCTTCAAGGATCACAGATGCACTCTCCTCCAATTTCCTCTTGTTGGTTAAGAGGCCCTTCAAGAATTTCTTGTACTTGGGTATTTGGGCCAATCCTTCCGCAAATGGTATGTTGATGTGCAACTGCTTGAAAATTCCAAAAATTTCTTGTATTGTTCGTTCTCTTGGTCATTCTTCAATCATGAAGGATAGGGAATCCTCAACTTGTAGGGTGGGGATGCCACCACTTTTTCCTTTGTCGTTCCTTCATCTATCTCTACGACCTCGGGTGTCTCTTGTGTCTTCTCTAGAGGGAGATTTCTCTCGAACTCTTTTCCATTCCTCAAGGTAATTGGCTTCAATTTTTCCGTCTGATTGGTTTCCATATTACTAGGCAAACTACCTTGGGGTTTTTCCGCCAATGTCTTCGTAATTTGCCTATTTGATTCTCCAAATTATGTAGGGAGGCGGTGTGATTGCGAGTGTAGCTTCCACTGATTAGAATCTAGCATCTGACAAAGCAATAAACCTCATGAGGGCTCTCTAAAGATTGGTCATCTTCCCCTCTAACCCAGTCACTCTGCTTTCTAAGTTCGGTGCTTGTTGACCTTGAAATCCAGGTGGTGCATTGTTCTTTGGTTGTGAATGCCCTTGGTTGCTCCATGAGAAATTTGGTGGTTCTTCCACCCCGAGTTATAAGTACCACTGTACGGGTTACAAGTAGCAATCGGACAATCACTCGAAGCATTGCCCTCTATAAGTATTGCCCACAAAATCAGCCTATTCCACCGTACTAGTGCCTCTAATAGCAATCGGACAATCACTCAAAGCGTGACCTCCCCCACAACCGTTACAAGTAGTAATAGCCGCAACTCTTGGTGAAGTTAGAACATCTAACTTCTTACTCAGTGATTCCACCTGTGCCGCCAAAGATGTAACTGCGTCAACCTCATGAATTCTGGTAACCTTTTTCCTGTCCCTTGTGTTCCATTGATAGCTATTCATAGCCATCTCTTCAATAAGGTGCCTTGCTTCACCGGGAGTCTTGCTTCCTTGAGTTCCTCCTGGCTCCACATCTAGAAGTTGCATGGTACTTGGATTCAACCCGTTGTAGAAGGTATGAATGATCATCCACTCGGGGAATCCATGTTGCAGACACTTTCGAAGGAGCTTCTTGAACCTATCCCATGTCTCGAATAAAGACTCAAATTCCATTTGCATGAAGGATGAGATCTCATTCCAAAGCCTCGCTGATTTTCCCGAAGGGAAATACCTAGCCAAGAATGCCTTAGCCGTCTCCTCCCACATAGTGATGGATGCTCTCGGTAATGAGTGTAACCAATGTCTTGCTTTTCCCTTAAATGAAAATGGGAAGGCCCTCAAACGAATCGCATCGTCCGCTGCTCCATTAATCTTCAACATATCGCACACTTCCAGGAAGTTCTCTAGATGGTTGTTGGGATCTTCATCGGCCAACCCATTAAATTGTGCGGACTGTTGTAACATCTGAATGAATGATGGCTTCAACTCAAAGTTGTTTGTGGTAATTAGGGGCCTCACAATGCTTGATTGGGTCCCCATCACCGCGGGTCTAGCAAAATCATACAACGTCCTCTATTCTTCATTCTGTTCTGCCATTGCTTCTGACACTTCTGAGTCTATACTGGCTTGCTTGGACTGTTCTTCCATAGGTTCTTTCCCTTTACGATGCGTTCTTCTACCAATATCTGGATCTCCTTCAATGAGAATTGAAGGGTTCCCGCGGGTCATAACCTGAAGACAAAAAAAGAAAAGAAAAATAAGAACAATGATAGATAAAGAAAGTGTGAAATAGAAAACGAAGTTAATAACTAAAGTAGCAAAAACAAGTATTAAAAATCGGCCTATTCCACGGCAACGACGCCAAAAACTTGACACGACCCCTTGCGTGTATCCCGCAGGGGCATGGGCTTGTCAAAGTAATAAAATTACCCTGGTGAGTGGGTAGTCGAATTCATAGGGAACAGGGATTTAAAACACAAGATTTCACTATTTAGTTGTTTGGTGTACAAAAAGTGATAATAAGATTGGTCAGTGAATTATGGAAGCAATAAGAATAAAAGACAAGAAATTAAATAGAGAGATGGAAGACAAGAATGTGCAAGTAGAAGTAAGTTAGAGAAAGACTAGCAATAGATGAAATAGGGTATCCGGACAAGCAACCTCTAGGACTTATGCTTCTAGTGCAAGACTATGTCATTATACTTTCCTATTGATGTTAATTGAGTCAAGCAAATCCTTAAACTCACGATCCCAAACCTAAGGTCAACCGTGACTAACCCCAACACTATGCCCCGGCATTAGGATTCACCTCAACCCTTCACTCTGCCGCTCATCCAACTAAGCCCAGAGGAGTATACCTACCTAAGCCTAACACTAGTAGGATTGCTTTAAGCTCTAGGGATTCCTAGCGATAAAACCTGTTCCTACATATAGTTCTAACCTTTTGGTCCAGGTGGAAGAACCCTAGCCCCAGAGGTAACATAGGAAGCAAGTCTCCTGAAGAAGCCCGATAGCTCATTGAAGAGATGACTATGACCACTTATCAATGGAACACACAAGAAAGGAAGAAGGTAGCCAAACTTCATGAGATAGATGCAGTGACATCATTGGCAGCCCTGGTTGAGTCTTTGAGCAAGAAGTTAGACACGCTAACTTCTCCTAGAGTGGCGATAGTGATGAGTTGCACTGGATGTGATAGAGTACATACTACTAGTAATTGCTTGATTGTTGAGGTAACACACGTCAAGCTAACGACGTTAACCAAGCGCTTCTTGGGAGGCAACCCAAGTTTAATTTCATTGCAATTTCACTCTTTTGTTGTTTTGAGTGTTTGTGTTTCTCTTTTTTGTATTTTTGTTGTGTGTTAGCATATTAGCACCCTAGGGTTTGTTCTTGTGTGCTCTTATCGCTCATCATTTTGTCTAATTCATAGTTGCATGCTTGTATGTTGTTGTGAATTGTTTAATGATTAGTTTTCATGAGATTCATGTTTTGATTGCTTTCATGCCTTATTCGGCCTTTCTTTGAGTGGTTTTAAGCTTTAGAGGAGTGTTCTTCATTGCTAAATCGAGTTGAGAGCTAAGTTTTGTACATGATTGTGCCCTTAAGCAAGGGAAAGAACCCTTGCGGGCAAGCTCACGGCCGTGAGCTTGCCCGCAAGCAAAACAGAGGGCTCTCACGGCCAAGCTCACGGGCGTGAGCTTGGCCGTGAGCCAAACCGAGAGCCCTCACGGCCAAGCTCACGGCCGTGAGCTTGGCCGTGAGGCAAACCGAGAGCTCTCATGGGTGAGCTCACGCCCGTGAGCTCACCCGTGAGGCTTTTCGGGACTTGATTAAATTGGCTTCATTTGGCCATTCCTTCTATTCATCATCCTCTCCACTTAACACTCTCACTTCCCTCTCATTTCTCCTCCATTTTCTTCCATTTTTCTTGCTTTAAATCGCTCTCACTCTCCTCTAAAAACATTTGGTGCTTAAGATTTGAAGAATAACCACTCTTTTGGCCGGATTCAACTCAAGTTTCACTCCAAAAACCCTAGGTTTTAAGGTGAGTTTTTGTTCTCATGATCTTGATGTTTCCATGGTTGTATGGGCTTATTTTCTCATGGTTTGTTCTCTCCTTGGCTTCTACAAGCTTGTATCAAGATTTTGGAATGGTTGTATTTTGAGATCTTCAAGTTTTCAAACAAAGTTCTTGAAAAATTTTTCGGAATTACTGTAGCACTGAGAAATTTTCATGATTCTTTCATTTTTCAAGATTTTTGTTGCTTGTAACTTGTCTAATTGAGCTTCCATTCACTTTGTAGGATGAGAACCAAGAAGGTTGCTTACAAGAGAGCCCGAAATGACCCTCCTCCGCCTCACGAACAACCCAAGTTTAAGAAGGAAGAACACAAGAATCGTTTTGCGCTTCTTTCGCGCAAGAACTTTGGGACGATAAAGAAAATTGATTGGGATGTCCTCAAAACCCTGGGTTTGGATGAAACAATATTGGAACTCATCACACACGACGGTTGGGATACATTGTTCTCCATTGACGAACCCACATACAAGGAGTTAACTCTTGAAGTGTTAAGCATCTTTGAAATCTATCACTTCAACCCTTTCTCTCGCCAACCCGGATATGTGTCATTCCGTGCCTTCGGGAAGAGCCACAGGATCACTCAAGACCAATTGGGCATTTACATAGGATTTTACACCGAAGCATTCACCCAAAGGCCGGAATTCAAGGAATTAGGTAGGGACTTCCCTTACCCCGTGACCAGTGCTACATATTGGAATACCATTGCTCACTGGTCACGCAACAAGAAAGCTTCCCAGTTGAAAGACCCCGCTCACAGATACATTCACGCCTTACTGACTAGGAGCATTGGGGGCCGACTGGATTCTACCGGGGTAGTATCGCGCACGGACTTATTGATGCTGTATAGCATTATACAGCGGTACCCCCTCCACATGGGTCATTTGTTCGCCGATGTTTTTGCCCACCAAGGCAAGTTTGCCGGCCTGGGATCCATTTACGTTGTGCCCTACATCACATGCATGATCAAGGGTATGGATCTTCTTGAGGGAACCCAGGGCATGACAGTTGTGGGTGCAGTCATCCCACTCAGCATGCAGACTTTGGTATGTATTGGTATGGTTGAGCGGCGGGGCACTACACTGATAAACGCCTAACTGTACGTATTATTTATGTATGTTTGCGTATTTATAGAGTATTGTTGTATGTGTGGATGCCCGTTTTTGGTCTGAATTGGTTTATTTCATGTTACAGGCACAGAAGATACCGTGGGGAGCTCGACAATATGATTTTAGAAGAAATCGGCAGGAAAAAGACCATTTTTGAGCTCTGGTACTGTAGCGGGATATTGTAGCAGCACTGTAGCACGAAACCTTTGGCAAAACGGCTAAGTCTGAAAGATCATGCGGGCTACCATGCGGGCACTGCAGAGGCCGCATACAACTGTAGCAATTCAACTGCAGCAAAATTACTGTAGCGGCACTGTAGCAACTTACGCGATTTTCTGGATTTCTCAGAAACTTTCTCTCCCCGCATGCGGGGCCGCATGGGTGGCCGCATAGCATCCCGAAATTAGGTTTTAAAGGCCTTTTGGGCATTCTTCTTGTTATCTTTTGGCCACCATTCTCCTCCATCATCTTCTTGGACTTCAAGGCTACGGGAGAAGACATTTTTGAGGAGCAAATCGAGGGGAGAAGAAGATCACACACTCAAGGGCGAGCATTTAGGAGCTTGTTGGCGCGGATCCTTCAAGTTCTCATCACCATCTTCTTCTAGTCTTCATCTTAGGGGAGTTGTTATGAGCTTTACTTTGTATTTCTTGTTTTGTATTCATTCTCCTTTGTTGATGATGAACTAGACTCCCAAGGTCGCCGGGCATCCGGTGAACCTTGTGATGAACTTGCTTGTTTGGATACTTGATTTATATGTATGGTATTTGTGTGGTTTGTGGTTTAAGTTTGGTGTATTTGAATGCCTTGGTATGCATGAGAACTCTGTGTATCAATTTTTAGGTAATACTAGGTTGCATGACCATTGCCCTAGTGTTAGACTCACCAAGCTTAGAAGGGATACATGTACAAATACGCCGTGACCATCGGGTATTTTGTACCCCTCCAACCATTAGGGTAGAGCCTAGATATTGTGTTTGACTCTAATTTGAGATTTCCCTAGGCCCTTAGCAATCGTGTGGGGATTTGGGCGGTAGAAATACCGTAGCGGTGGAAATTCCGTATTCCAATAACCCATACTGGATTAGGGGTCATCACCGTGACCATCGGGGTGACCTATCTTTGGATGTCTCTTGGCCTAACCACATTTGCCTGTGTGATTCGAGTATTCTTCTAGCTTTAGTAGTCCCGAGGGGATCCTCGCCCGTGGCCTCGTTCATTTATTGCTCATTGTTTCCTTAATGCGCTTGTTTGGTGTGCCTTAGATCACTTGTTTATAGTTTTATCTTTTGTTTGTTTCCTTATCTTGTTCTAAATCTATATTTGGTAGACTAGACAGTGTCATCTAGAGGGAAGTAATAGCAGCTCTTGGGACCCCAGGGAATACGACCCCCTCGCGCGTGCGTGAGGGGTATTACTTGGCGACCCGTGCACTTGCGGTAATCATCATACACACAGGGTAGTACGACGCCAGTCAGACCCCGGCCCATCTCATGACACCGAGTCTGAGTCTCGATCAGAGTATGAGTCGGACGATGTTGCTGCACCCCGGGCACCTCAGCATTCATTGGAGGAGAGGTTTGACACGTTCCAAGCAGAGGTCTGCGAGCAGCTGCAGATGCTGACTGCTTCGGTGAGCCGCCTTGAGACCGCTACCACCGACATTTTAGCGTTCCTGCGCAGTTCGTCACCGTCAGTCGGCACCACCTCGGCGGCCACTAATTGTGCAGCTCCGTCATTCCCTTCTGGCCCCTGACTCGCGTTGCATGCTTGCTATGATACTTTGTTTCCACTGTACTTTCTTTTTCATGTTGTACTCTGTACTTTTGAGTTAGCTAGGGCTTCGCCCTGCTAAACTTTTCATGGTTGTTTTGAGACTTTTGTCATTTTGCTCTCTTCTGCATTTTTCATTTCTGGAGTTGTGATCTATACTTCTTGTGCTTTCAGGAGAATTGTTACTGAGTTTCACACTCCGCGCCCTCAGTATTCTTTCACCCCACCAACATTGAGGACGACATGCCATTCTTCATCAGTTGTTGGGGAAGTTTCTTTTACTCCATTTACTTGTGCTTAAAATGTTTGTCCCACCCTGTTCTGCTGACTTATGTACATTGGGGACAATGTACAGCTTTTGGTGTGGGGATGGATTTTTGGAGTATACTTGTATTTTGTGCATGCTTTGATTACCTATGATAGCTATGATTCACATGTTTAGAATTTCCTGGCTTGGTAGAATGATAGTTGTGAGCTGTACCTTTACATGCGCTTGAATGTAGTTCTATTTCACCTTTAGCGCCCCCTATGCCTGTACACGATTACTTCTGCCTTGTACACTCCAACCAACCCATTATAATGATTTTGGCATTAATTTGTTAAATTCTATTTTCAATACTCTTTTAAGAGCTTTTGTGTTCCTTTATTGTTTTCTTTAGCTTTTTGTGAAATACTGTAGTGGGTTTAGCCAGGGGATTTGAGAGATAGTCTATACATAAAAAAAAATAAAAATAAAAAAAAGGAGTCTATGACAGTATTCCTCTGCTAGTACAGCATGAATGCGTCTATGTTGACTGTAATCAAGTAGGATGGGTGGCCCTTGTGCTTGGCCAGCATGTGCATCCGTCTAAAAGATTTTTGTGCAGTCTACGTTAGTCGGACTCAGAAAAAAAAAAGTGTATGTTTGTACATATGTGAGAGTAATAAAATGTCTTGATCCCCTGGAGCGTACTGCATAGTCACTTTTGAGCTAAAGTTTTATCTAGGAACCGAAAGACTTTTATCTGAGTATTGAGGATGTTTTTAGCATTCTAATGTCACTTTCATTATACGTGGGGTGAATGGTCATCCTGGGGTAGTCCAGGGTGTGGAGGTCAAGGTGGAAGTTAGCACACACTCACGGGGCACTCTACGAGAAATAGAACTAGTATTACTTGACTAGTCCTTGATCAGCTCACTTCTTGATTTCTGTCCATTCGTGCCTGTGGAGTTCTTTACTTTTGGGCTTGAGGTCGTACATTTAGCCGTTTATCTTCTTGCCCCTGTTCTTCATGTTTGTTTGCTTGGGGACAAGCAAACGCTTAGGTGTGGGGATGTTTGATAAACGTCTAAATATACGTATTTTATACATGTGCATGCGCATGCTTCTCGTATTTTGTTGATGAATCGATGCCCTTTTACGTCTAAATTGGTTTATTTTGTGTTTCAGGTACAAAAGAAGCCTAGGTGAGCTCAACGACGCAATTTGAGAAGAAATTGACACCGAAATCGTCGTTTCGGGTTCCCTGACACTGTAGGAACACTGTAGCAGCCTGAAGCACGAAGATTTGAAGAAAATTCTAAGTCTGGGAATCCTCACGGGCAAGCTCACGGCTGTGAGGTCATCCGCAAGCAGTTCACTGTAGTACTTTACTGTAGCAGTTTTACTGTAGCGGTTACTGTGCAAAATCGCATCTTTGCGGTTTCTTGCAGCCCGTATTACAGGCTCCCTCACGGGCCGTATATGGACCGTGAGGCCACCCGTGAGCTTGCCCGAACTCATCATTTAAAGGGGCTCTACTTGGGTTTTGAGAGGGCATCTTGGAGTTCTTCTTAGGGCCTCTCACCACCACCTTCGAATTGAGGAAGAAGAAGCTCTTGGAGGGTGATCTAGGCAAGGATTTGGCGAGGAGAGCAAGGTTTTGGGAAGATCATTCATTCTAGGGCTTTCATTTGGAGGTTGAAGACTAGGGAAGCCACCCCTTGGAGTGGCATCTTTGGAACTTCACCGGCCTTCATCCTTTGAGGGAATCCTTCTCATGCCTTTGTCGTTTGTTTCCATGCATTTATTGTTGTATTTAGTGAACATGAGCACTTAAACCCCAAGGTCACCGGATGTAGGTGAACCTTGGGGGTGAACTTGTGATGTTTTGGATGATCTTGTTCTATACATTGTTTGTGGCTTGTTTGTGATCCATTGTTTGGTGTTTTACATGCTTGGTATGTATGAGAACTCTATGTATCAAAAGACTTAGGAAATGCTAGGTTGCATGACCATTGCCCTAGTGTTAGACTCACCAAACTTGGAAGGGAAATACGTATAAATACGCCGTGACCATCGGGTATTTGTACCCCTCCACTCCTAGGGTTGAGTACTCTTTTGTATTGTAACCCTAGTTTGAGAAAACCACTTCACCCTTTGCAATCGTAGGGGAAATCTTGGGCGGTATACGTACCGTATCCAATACCCGTACCGGATTAGGTGTCGACTTCCGTGACCATCGGGTTGACCTAGTCTAGGGTTTTCTCGGTCCAATTAGCCACTTGCATGTTAGTCCAAGCCTTCCTACTCACTTTAGTAGCCCCTAAGGGAATCCTCATCTGTGACCACTCCTAGCCCTATTTCTACCCCGTATCTTGCCCTCGTATGTTTGCTTTGATTATTTACTTCTTTAACTTCTTTGCATCATATTCACTCTTTTGAATCATTTCGGTCAAACAATATTGTAATAAGGAAGTAAGGGTAGCTTCTCGGGCCCCAGGGAATACGACCCCTGTGTCACGCACAGGGTATTACTTGACGACCAGTGCACTTGCGGGATAGCACTCATCACTAGGGGTAGCTTGTCCGGGTACCCTATTTCACTCATTTATTGTTCTTCTCTCACCTTTTTCTTGCACTCTCCTGTCTTCCATACTTCTCTTTTATTTCTTGTCTCTTTTAGTTACTCTTGCATACACACACTGATTCTGTTTTCACTCTCCGTACATCGCACTAGCTAATTAGCAAATGCTTGTGTCTTTAATCCATATTCCCTGTGGATTTGACTACCCTCTCACTGGGGTACTATCATTACTGTGATAACCCGTGCACTTTTGGGCCCCTGTCAGTGGTTACATAATTCTCCAGTAGTATTGTCATTGCTTATGTAGTCTCTATACATTGTATAAGTGATACTGAAATTTCTTGCAGAGTCTACTAATTTTTTTGGCAATCCAAAGAAGACACACAGCCATGTGGAATTTCCACAAGGGCGTGCGTCTCTATTGTGAGCTTTTTTCCTACATCCAAAGAGAATGTAGGGCCGTGTGAATGTGATAAGTGTCCAAATGTACGCATTTTAGTATATGTATTTTATACACTTAGCATGTAATTTTATAGGAATAGATACCCGTTTTGTGCTTAATCGAGTATTATTCACTTTGTAGGGCATGGAGGAGCCATGGAGAACATAAGGACACAAGTAGGGTAAAAAAGGAAGAAAACCAGGTGAAGCAGTATTGTAGTGTATTTCAATGCAGATGGGGTACTATAGCACATTTACTGTAGCAGAGGAAAATGTGGCAAATACACTATAGTAGTCACTGTAGCACATGGAATTCTCGAGGCAGAAGGCTAATTTGAGTTATACGGCCTCAACAATGGTCATTATTGAGGTCGTCTGCTCCAGAGAAGTCCTACTTCATACTGCCTCAATAATGCCCGATATTTACCCCACTATTAACCCCATCATTGACCCCGGTATCTATTAAGGCAGAAGGCTAATTCTTTCCTATACGACCTCCATACAATCCATATGCTTTGGGGTGATGCGTTAACCACAAATGTACGGATCGCAAACAAGTAATAAAGTGGTACCCCGTGAGGGGTAGGTTGTCAAACCACAAGGAACTGTACTCGAAGTACTAATTACTCTTCTGATGTCTTGTAAACATGAATTAAGAAAAGGTTGAATTATTAAACGATTAATGGAAGATAAATTGGTGTAGAAGGTAGGAGATTAGAATCAAGTGTTTCGGCATACAAGAGTAATGCCCGGGGTGATCCCTAAAACTAGTGCAAAATATCTTGCCATAAATATCAACCAGGTACATCCCAGAGATACAAGTGTGTGCTCATAAGCAATGGTGCAACTATGAGTTCTCAATTACACTGTGTTTTGGCAAGATAATTGTGCGTTAGTCACTAGCAAGCTACGCACTGGGTTTTATCCTAACAACTGTGTAAATCAAACACATTGAGTTATGCAACACAAGATTAACATAAGAATCAACTAGAACTCCGTAGAACAAGTAAAGACAAGTGTATAAGCATTACAATTCATCTAAGTTCTCTACCCAGGGCACTATGGCCAGTTAGGTCCTTAAGGGCAGGTACAACGAGGAAAGAACAACAAAAGGAAGACATGACTCCCTTCTATGCGCTAAATAACCTTCCTGACACACCCCTTTTGTGTGTACCCCGCAAGTGCATGGGTTGTCGAACTAATAAAATACCATGGTGAGTGGGTAGTCGTATCCACAAGTAATAATGTTTCAGAAACAAGTGTTATCGCTATTTAGCTATGAAGGAAGTCGATGGTGAGTGGGTAGTCTGTGAATAGTACCTTACTACAGTGCTCACCGAATTCATCGTTCTTCATCGAGACCGTTGAATTGGACACATAATCAGTGTAGATCATGTCGATTACTTCATTTTTCTTCATTGGCGAAGTTCTCCAATGCTACACGAGTTAGACTTTTGTGAATGTGACTGCCCTTGTGCCCCTCAAATGGAGGTTGGCACACACCCACAAGTCTAGATGCGTGCCTTCTTCCTTGCTTGGTCCGAAAACTCCTCAACAATGGCAAACATAACCTATTCTTGCTTCTTTTCTCATTAATTCATCACCACAACCCTATATGCACAAAAGAACACAAATACACACATTTTAGTGATAAAATCTGATTAAAGGTATGCTCATTGTAAGATAATAATGTTTTGCATTACTATAACACAAGCACTTATCAATGTCGATGCCGTATAATTGTCTCCAAAGACCTCCAAGAACCTCTCCAAACCCTAGCCGAAAGCCCAACAAAAGATAGGCAAGAGATAGAAAGCGGGGTCCCCAAATAGATGTGAAAACATGCTATTTATAGGTTGAAATTGGGGTTTCACATGACCCTGTGGAATTTCTGCACGGGCGTGTGGATTTTCTTTTTTCCTGATTTTCAGCAAATATTGAACAATAACATGTTATATAGTATTTGACAAGGTCCCGAAAGTGCACGGGTTGTCGAAGTAATAAATACCCTGGTGAGGGGTAGTCGAATTCACAGGGAATAGGTTTTAGACACAAGTTTTCACTATTTAGCCAAGTGACGTGTGAGAGAGAAAAGTGAATCAATGTGTGTGCAAGAGTGAAAATAGAAAATAAGAATAAAGTAAAAGACGTATGGAAGATAAGAGAGAGCAAGCAAAGTAAATGGAGGAGGAACAGTCAATGAGTAAATTGGGTACCCGGATAAGCTACCGCTAGGACTTATGCTTCAAGTGCAAGACAATGCTATTATACTCTCCTATTGATGATTATTAAGTCGAGGACATCCTTAAACACACGGTCCCAAATCTAAGGTCAACCGTGACTAATCCCAACACTATGCCCCGGCATTAGGTTTTACTATGACCCTTGACTCTTGTTGACCTGTCAACTAAGCCCTAGGGGAGTTCTTCTTCCTAACCCTCACACTGTGAAGGATTGCTTTAGGTTCTAGGGATTCCTAGTGATAAACCCGATTCCTATATATAGTTCTAACCCTTTGGTCCAGGTGGAAAAACCCTAATCTAAGTTAAGCCCCAGTCTTAGGATTCACTCAACCCTTTGCAAGAGAGTTCATCTCCTAATACTTCACTCTACTTCGATAGCTAGGAAATCGTGGAACACGAAGGTAGGGAGAATCACAACAGAGGAGAAAGGGGATGTTCCGCTATCTCACGACTCACCCTCTCAAACCTCTTCAATCCTAAGTAGTCTAACCCTATAAATCTAGATTGTTCTCAACCCTAGTGTCATGGCTAAGGGAAAACAATAACAGGATTAATTAAGATTGAAACTCAATTTTATTCATCAATAAAGGAAAATCATAATAACAATGTCAAAGAAACATAATAATCCTAGGGTTTACAAGTCCAAATACCCACAAGGGGTTTAGCTCCTCATGGAGTTATACATGTTCATCAAAATATGATAGAAAGTACAAATTAAAAGCATCAATGAAAACCCCCTTGCGTATGGTGTGGCCATGATCTTGTGCGGTCGTCGGGCATCGATGACGATGCCGATAACGCGCTCTAAACCTTCACGAAGTCCTCTCTAAAACCCTAGCCGCCCTCCAGAAGTTGGGGAGAAAGATAGGTCCAAAGATCTCTTGAAAGTCTCCAAAATCGGCTTTTTATAATGTTGAGTGCGGCTTTAAATTTGAACTTATCGGGACTTCACACGGCCGTGTGGAATTTCCACACGGATGTGTGAAGTTTCTGGCTTGCTGGAAAATTAATTCACACGGCCGTGTGGAGTTTCCACACGCCCGTGTGAACTCTCTGGAATTTTGAATTTCGGCAGGAAGTGAGCAGTAGCTTGCTACAGTGTTTTTACTACAGTAACAAACTATGGTGGTGCTACAGTACTCGCCGAAAACGCTCCCGAATCTGTTGTTCTTCATCGAGGCCATTGATTGGGGCACACAATCAATGGTTGATCGTGTAATTGCTTCAAGTCTCCTCTTTGGTGAAGTTCTCCTAGGCAACACGAGTTAGACTTATTGTGAATGTGACTGCCTTTGTGCCCCTCCAAAGGAGATTGGCACACACTCACAAGTCTAGGCTTGTGCCTTGTTCCTTGGTTGTTCCGAAAACCTCCCAACAATGGCAAACACGATCTAACTTCATTTTTTTTCTCCAAATTAGCTCCACAAACCTACAATGCATAAGAATACACAAATGCACACAATTTAGTGATAAAATCTGATAAAAGATATGTTCATCGTAAGATAATGACGCTTCGCGTTACTATAAAATTGTTCGAGTTACTAAAAGTATAAAGGTTTTTATGATATAAAATGCACTCTTCAAATGCCCCACACATGAACATTTGCTTGTCCTTCAAACGCCTAAACATACATATTTTCTATGTATTCAGGCGTATGTATTGCATATTTTTATATGAGTTGACGCCCGTTTTTGGTCTGAATTGGTTTCTTTCGTGTTACAGGTACCAATGTGACTCCTTCGAGCTCGTTGACAGAATTTGAGAAGGAATCGGCAACGAAAACACTGTTTCTGAGACGGGGGCACTGTAGCAACCACTGTTTTTAATGGATTTTCTCAGGAATTTTCTCGGGAATTTTCTCTCCCCGCATGCGGGGCCGCATGGGCGGCCGCATAACTCGCAGGATCTTGTTTTTAAGGGTTTGAGAGTGCATTTTGATGTGGGGAGCCTAGGTCTTGGATAGCTCAACTTCACCATCTTCTTTGGGAGCTTGAGACTGGGTTTTGGAGGCAATTCTTGAGGAGAGGACGACGGGGAGAGCACGACACGATGAATCCATGCCTTCGATTTGCATTTGAGAGGAAGATTGACAAAGGAAGCCACTCCTTGGGTGCGTCCTTGGAAGCGTCATTCGGCCTTGATCTTTTCAGGGGGTGTTTTCACTATGTATTTGGTTGTTTCTATGTATTTTCTTGCTTTCTTTGTGATCATGAGCAACTAAACCCCAAGGTCACCGGATGTAGGTGAGCCTTGGGGGTGAACTTGTGTTATTTTGGATGTTTCTTTCTAGTTTATGCATGTGTGTTGGTTTGAGATCCTTGTTTGGTGTTTCTTGAATGCCTTGATATGTATGAGAACTCTATGTATCAATTCCTAGACAATGCTAGGTTACATGTCCATTGCCCTAGTATTAGGCTCACCAAGCTTGGAAGGGAATACATGTACGGATATGCGTGACCATCGGGTATTTTTACCCCTCCAATTGTTAGGGTTGTCCTTGATTGTGTTTCAACCCTAGCTTGAGAAATCCACTAGACCCATTGCAATCATAGGAGGATTTGGGTGAAAGCAATTCCATATTCCAATACTCGTACCAGATTAGGAACCAAACACCGTGACCATCGGGTTGGTCTAATTTCAGGTTTCTCGGTCTAAACCATCCATGTGCATGCTAGTTAGGGCATCCTAGCACTTTAGTAACCCCCGAGGGAATCCTCATCCGTGACCATTCCCTCGCCCTGATTTCCCTCCGTATTTGTATTTGCTATTTGCATGCTTTTTATATTCATAGATTATTTGTAGTTATCTCTATCAAGTAATTGCTAGGTTGGACAACATAGTGATAAGGAAGTAAGAATAGATTCTCGGGCCCTTGGGAATATGACCCCCTCGTGCTCGCGCGAGGGGTATTACTTGGCGACCCCGTACACTTGCGGGTGAGCGAATCAAACGCATACCACATTGCAATCACAGGAGGCTCCTGCTCCAATACCACCGGATAAGATGCAAGGAAAAAAGCAAAGGAGAAAGATCGTGGAAACGAGCATGGAAAAAGGTAAGCCCTAAGGTTAGCAAAGCAAGCAAAAACTCTAACAATAAGGCTCAAACGGTCTGCTTCACCAGCCTAGGTATGCATAGCATCGATTCTCTCCTTTAATTGAATTTACCGACTGGGTCATCATTCACACCCATGAATCCATCAGGTAAAATATCTTCCTTTGAAACACCTTGATTTGCAAGACTTGAACGTCAAGCTCGTGACGTTAAACAAGCGCTCTTGGGGGGCAACCCAAGCCTTTCTTTTTTGTTATCCTTTCATCTTTCATATTTTCATTATTCGTACGTGTTGTTGGATTTTGAGCTCATTCCCTCATTCTTTCCTTTTTGTGCCTTATTTGTGTGTCCTTGTTTCATCATCATTGTGGCAAATCCCTTTTTGTTTTGTGATTAAAAGCGTGTGTTTCATGCCTAGATGATACTTTTGATGCATTTACATATTTGTTTACTTGTTTTGAGGACTTGAGCTGAATTTTTTCACATCATCTAGGCTTTGTACGGCTGGTGTGCGGCCCCACACACCATTGGCAGAATGATGTGCAGTTGCTGTGCGGCTCTGCACGCCACCCGCACACCATTGTTAGAACGGTGTGCGGTTTGTGTGTAGCCCCGCACACCACCCTCACACCATCCTTTAAAACATAGCTATAATTTGCTTCTTGTCCAATTCTCTCCATTCTTAGACCATTAACTTGATCTTATCACTGGTGAGAATGCGTTTGAATCGCTCACCCGCAAGTGCACGGGGTCGCCAAGTAATACCCCTCGCGCGAGCACGAGGGGGTCGTATTCCCAAGGGCCCGAGAAGCTATTCTTACTTCCTTATCACAGTGTTGTTTAACCTAGCAATCACTCAAAGGAGATAACTACAAATAATCTACGGATGTGTGAAAAGCATACAAATAATAAATACAAATACTGAGGGAAATCAGGGCGAGGAAATGGTCACGGATGAGGATTCCCTCGGGGGCTACTAAAGTGCTAAGGATACCCTAACTAGCATGCACGTGGGTGGTTTGGACCGGAAAACCCTAAATTAGACCAACCCGATGGTCACGGTGTTTGGTCCCTAATCCGGTACAAGTATTGGAATACGGAATTCCTTCCGCCCAAATCCTTGTACGATTGCAATGGGTTTAATGGATTTCCCCAAGCTAGGGTTGAAACACAATCAAGGACAACCCTAACAATTGGAGGGGTACAAATACCCGATGGTCACGGCGTATTCGTACATGTATTCCCTTCCAAGCTTGGTGAGCCTAACACTAGGGCAATGGTCATGCAACCTAGCATTGTCTAGGAATTGACATATAGAGTTCTCATACATATCAAGGCATTCAAGAACCACCAAACAAGGATCTCAAAACAACACACATGCATAAACTAGAAAGGAATCATCCAAAATACACAAGTTCACCCCCAAGGTTCACCTACATCCGGTGACCTTGGGGTTTAGTTGCTCATGATCACAAAGTATGCAAATAAATACATGGAAACAACCAAAAGCATAATAAGAACACTCCCTCAAAGGATCAAGGCCGAATGACGCTTCCAAGGATGCCACCCAAGGAGTTGCTTCCCTTGTCAAACTTCCTCTAAAATCCAAATCGAAGGTGTGGAGTCGTCGTCTCGTGCTCTCCCCGTCGTCCTCTCCTCAAGAATCGCCTCCAAAAGCCGGCCTCAAGCTCCCAAAGAAGGTGGTGAAGTCAAGCTTGCTCAAGGTCTAGCCTCTCTTCCAAGAATGAACTCTCAAAACCCTTAAAAACATCATCCAGAACGTCATGCGGCCCCGTATGCGACCCCGCATGCGGGGAGAGAAAATCCCGAGAAAAACCCGAAATCGTGTAAGTTGCTACAGTGCCGCTACAGTAAACTGCTACAGTACGTATGCTACAGTAAAACTGCTACAGTCCGTATACGGCCTCTGCAGTGCCCGCATGCCAGACCGCATGACCTCCAGACATAGCCATTTCGTCAAAGGGGTCGTGCTACAGGATCTGCTACAGTAGTCGCTACAGTACCCCCCTCAGGAATAGTGTTTTCATCGCCGATTTCTTCTCAAATTCTATCAATCAGCTCGAAGGGGTCACATCAGTACCTGTAACATGAAAGAAACCAATTCAGACCAAAAACGGGTGTCAACTCATAGAAAAATACGTAATACATACACCCGAATGCATGGAAAATACGTATGTTTAGGCGTTTATCAATCACCTCCCATGACAACATTTAACTCTCGAGAACTCAATTGTTCTTTAAGCTTTCGAGGTGTGTTATTTTGGTCTTTCGTATCTTGACCGGTTTGACATTTGCTGGGCTTCGTGAAAGTTGTACAAATGTGCTAAAATGATCCATGATTCTATTATTCTATGCCCACTCATTCTTACAAACTTATTCCTTGTGCCGCGTCTTTGTACAATTATGACATTTTTCCATTGTTTGATCTTTGTCTTTGTGAATGTAAACAAATGCAAATCAAAATGCTTGGAGCAATCATCAAGAGTTAAAGCGGGTCCTGCATCAAAATTTTATTTCAAAGACAACGCCTCAGCACCACTTGGTTCAACCGAAAATTGAGACGACTGGGATTAGAGCTCACTTTCCTTTAGTTTTCTTTTCTTGTCTTTGGTGTGCCTCTTTATTTATGTTTTGCTTTTTGTTGTAGTCTAGTGGTTTGGCGCTAATCCCTGCCACTTGTTTGTTATACCACTTTGTTTTGCGAACTTATGTTAATGTTTTTCAATTACGTATTTTGCTTTTATGGGAATGATGGATGCTTGATTCGATGTCTACTCTCCTTGCAGGTTGAATTAGACGTCACATGGTCTTTTCTCTCCAAACTTTTTGATGAGTTTGCAAGACCACCTCAAACTCATCATACACATGAATCACACCACATGTTTTGGGGAAGTTCACATACTCACCGTCCTTATGTTTCTTGTTCATTCTTTTAACACTGCTAAATTAGGTACATTGAGGGCAATGTACTACACTAATTGGGGGGTGGGTGTGTTTTGCATGATTTTAAATTCTGTGAACATAATTAGGGTAGATTAGACTTTTTGCATGACTATTGAACCGAGGAAAGCATGCTTATTCGTTAGTGAATCATAGTGAAGGCCGTGTTAGACACTAAGCTACCTGTGACCCTGCACTCTCAAATACTTCTTGTAATTCTCGGCATTCCCATCATTGACCCCCTATGTAGAACCCTGGACACCTAGGTAAGAAACAACAGTGACTCTCGTAGCCCTCTTGTTGCAAACTCACTCGTGGGGTCGTGCGCCTTGAAGTGTTAGATATTTCTCCTAATAGACTCTTAAGGGCTTTCCTCCTTGTTTCTTTTGTCGCAACATGAAAAAAAAGGGACAGTGCTCCTCTGCCCTACTAGCAAAGTAACCTGGGGTTCTCGCTCCTAACCAAAGTGTTCCTCATGCCAAAAGCAAATAAGGCATGAGCGCGTCTATATGAATGTGCAAAGCTCTAGGTAATGTGGATTTGTAGTTCATGTTTGTCCCGAAAAAGAGAATGAAATTTTCTTATGCATGTGTGTACATACAAAACAATTCGAACAAAGGAGGAAAGATCTTTTGGAGCCTACTAAGGACATCTCTACCTCTTCAAGGCCACACTCCACAAAGTGGTGTGAGTTGCTTCTAGATGTGGTTCTCGAGGTCGTATCTACCTTACCTGGATTACATGGTCTCAAAATAAGGGGATGCACACACGCATCATGATACAGCCGTTGACTGCATGAAGCACCTTGAGTGGTCTTTGCTCTGTGTCTTGAGTCTTATCCTACTATGATACATTATCTTTTAGCCTGAGGTTGTATATTTAGTCACTTATAAGCCCTTATTGCTCTTCATGTCTGTTTGCTTTGGGACAAGCAAATACTCAAGTGGGGGATATTTGATAAGTGCCTAAATACATCATGTTTTAGTTATAAAATTTTGACACTACCCCTTGCGTGTATCCCGCAAGTGCACGGGCTTGTCGAAGTAATAATATTTTACCCTGGTGAGTGGGTAGTCTTATCCACAAGGAATAGGGATTTAAGATATGAGATTTCACTATTTAGCTAAACGGTGTACGGTGAGTATGAAGAGAATCAATAAGTGTGAAAGCAAATATAAAGAGACAAGAACAAAAATAGAAAGATGGAAGGTAAGAGAATGCAAGTAGGAGTAAATAGAGAAGGACAAGCAATGAGTAAAGCTAGGTACCCGGACAAGCTACCCCTAGGACTTATGCTTCTAGTGCAAGGCAATGCTATTATACTTTCCTATTTGATGTTAATTGAGTCGAGGATATCCTTAAATATAATGTTCCAAACCTAAGGTCAACCGTGACTAACCCTGATACTATTCCCCGGCATTAGGTTTTCACTATGACCCTTGACTCTCGTTGACCTGTCAACTAAGCCCTAGGGGAGTCCGTCTTCCTAAGTCTCCCACTACGTGGGATTGCTTTAAGTTCTAGGGATTCCTAGTGATAAACCCTATTCCTATGTATAGTTCTAACCCATTGGTCTAGGTGAAAGAATCCTAGTCTAAATTAAGCCCCAGCACTAGGATTCACTTCAACCCTTCACTCTGTTGCTCGCGCAACTAAGCCCCAGGGGAGTTCCTCTCCTAGCACTTCACTCTATCTCGACCGCTAAGAAATCATGGAACACGGAGGTAGGGAGAATCACACCGAAGGGAAAAGGGGATGTTTCGCTACCTCATGACTCACCCTCTCAACCCTCTTCAATCTTAAGTAGTCTAACCCTATAGGAGTTGTCACACCTCTAAAGTATAACCTAGATTGTTCTTAACCCTAGTGTCCCAGCTAAGGGAAAACAATTACAAGAAGCAATTGATAAGTGCTTGAGTATACATGTTTTATCCACTTGTTTTACATGCATTGAGCATCATTTTACCATGGATTATATCTCATAAAGTGTATTTTGGTGTTCTTTTATGCAATTAGGTTCTGAAAGTATTGAAGGAGGAAAAGGAAGCAAATATGGGTTATAAAGACCTATTATTGGGAGTTTTTGTACAACACAAGTGTCAAGGCACAAGAGGGGATCATGCACATGAGGGTGTGTGCTAATTTCCGGAAGAATTCAAGCCAATTTGTGTGATGGAAGGGCACAAAGCTGTCTCACCTTCATGTCCCTTCTTGTGTGAAGATAGCTAAATCTTCCAAATGATGGTTCGATGGAGATGTCTTATAACTCACGACATGGATGTGTGCCCGACCATGTGGCCTCAAGATAAGAGAGTTTGGATCGCGTTTTATGAAGAGTACTGTAGTAAAATAATGTTCATTTTACTGTAGCAACATTGTAGCAGAAATCACTGTTCACGCGACCGCGTCTGCAGCCCACGCGACCGCGTGGGATCTCACTTGGTCGCGTGGAGGCACGTGACTGGCACGTTTCAGACTTATAAATAGCCTTTTTTGCCGATTCTTTTGGTATCTTTTGTGTGGCTTTTGAGAGGCGAAGCAGCTAGGGTTTGAGGAGGAGGTCTTTGAAGAATTGATGGGCCGTTCTTCACCAACTTTGATAGTTCTTTCCTCTGTCATAGCATCGAGGGAGTCATTGGCAACCTAGCTTCGGAGAAGGATCCTTGAAGACGTTGAGTGACCCATCAAGGCCATCATCACGGATTCAAGGGGGTTTATTTCCATGGTTTACATTGCTTTTCATTTTGTTATGTTTTGCTTTGTAATAAGCCCCATGGAGGGCTAAACCCTAGTAGGTATTTGGGCATGTGAACCCTAGGATCTTACTCTTTATATTGATTTACTTCGTGATTTCTATTGAATCCGAGTTAATTTGAGTTTTAATCTTGTTTAATCATTACTTGCATGCCTTATTGATTCGTATGGTTGTTTGGTATGCTTGATTTGTTTCCTCGGTGAGAGAGAGTTCTCCATTGGGGATTAGAACATAAAAGGTTAAAGAGGGTTGAGAGGGTGAGTCTTGAGATAAAGGAGTGTTCCCTTTCCCTTCCGATTGAGTGTTTCCTATCTCCATATTCCCTAAGTTTTATGCAACCATATGGGGTGTGAGGTGTGAGATTGATAGATTTCTCTGCCGGGACCTTTGTAGGTGATTAGGGATCTTTCACCTAGAAGTAGGGTTAGATCTATTTTTAGGAATCGGTTTTACTCTTAGGTATCCCTAGAGTTTATTGCAGTCATATGGGGTGTGAGGTGTGATGAGCGAGCGCGCGACTAGCTAAAGAGCTAGCACGTGACTCCCTGGCCGCAAGTGCACGGGTCGTCAAGTAATAACCTCTCGCGCGAGCGCAAGAGGGTCGTATTCCCAAAGGCCCCAAGATCTGCTATTACTTCCTCCTAGGTATCACTATCTAGTCTACCACGACAAGAGTCATGTATAAAACACAAATACGAAAATAAATAAAATAAATACTATAAACAAAATGGATTAAGGCACACCATACAAGCAATCTAGCGAGCAAGTAGCAATGAGAACTAGAGGCCTCGGGCTAGGATCCCCTAAGGAGAAGAACAAGTTAGGATGAATATAGGAAATTAAGTGCTAAGTTGGCAAGGTTTGATCCGCTAGACTCGGGAGTCGACTACCCCGGAACCTCCGTGGTGTAGCCCTAATCCAATACGGGTTCCTCTATCCAGAAGATACCCCTACGATGTCATTGGAAACAAGGAGTCTTGGTTAGGGTTATTCTAATGCGCGCTTTCGGCTAAAACAACCCTAACCACGCGGGAAGCTACCGGCACCCGGAACCTCTGGTGTACCGGCACATTGAATCCCCCTTCAATCATTGTGTGACCTAATACATGCAAGCATCCCACCATACACATACAATTCATGAATTAAAACCTACAGAATCCATCCATTGTTGGTTGAACATCAAAACAATAGATTGAAATCAAACAAACAAGCCAACAATCATTTATAAACAATTATCATCATCCATACAAGTTCTCCTCCAAAGGTTCACCGGAGCCCGGTGGCCTTGGGAGGCTAGTTCCACATCACAAGAGAAAAAACAAGATATAATCAATGATAAAGTTCATAAACATCTCCCTTGGACGTAGGCTATAAGGTGGTGATGAAAGCTCGCCGGATCCGCGCCGATCAAGCTCCGTGATGACAACCTTGAGTGCTTCCTTCTTCTCCCCTTGAGTTTCGCTCTTCAAATTGCCTCTCCAATCCGGTGATGATGATGGAAAAAGATGGAAATTATGGTGGAGGATCGTGGTGATGTTGGTGGAGAATGATGGAGGAGAGGGTGGCCAAAGACCAAGCTTCAAAATGCCCTAGAAGCCCATATATAACCAAAACATTGAAGATCTGGCCGATTGTGTACGGGCTGCGTGCGGGCCGCACACCAGCCCGCACACTGTTCTGTCTCCTCTGTGCGGGCCACACACTGGGCCACACACTGCTATAGTAACTGTGCTACAGTGTGAAGGGTTGAAGTGAATCCTACGCACTGGGCTTAATCTAGACTAGGGTTCTTTCACCTGGACCAAAGGGTTAGAACTATACATAGGAACAGGTTTTACCACTAGGAATCTCTAAAGCTTAAACCAATCCCACGTAGTGTGAGGTCTAGGTAGATATACTCCCTTGGGGCTTAGTCGCGCGAGCGATAAAGTGAAGGGTTGACGCGAATCCTAATACCGGGGCATAGTGTTGGGGTTAGTCACGGTTGTCCTTAGGTTTGGGACCGTGAGTTTTAGGATATCCTCGACTCAATTAACATCAATAGGAAAGTATAATAGCATAGTCCTACACTAGAAGCATAGATCCTAGAGGTAGCTTGTCCGGATACCCTATTTCATCCATTACTTTGTTCCTCTCTATTCTCTTTTCCTTGCACTTTCTTATCTTCCATCTTTCTATTTAATTTCTTGTCTTTTATTCTGTTTGATTCTATATTCACTCATTGATCCTATTATTGCTTTTCCATACGCCGCATAGCTTTATTGGTGAAATCTCGTATTCTAAATCCCTATTCCATGTGGATTCGACTACCCTCTCACCAGGGTAAACTTTATTACTTCGACAAACCCGTGCACTTGCGGGATACAAGCCGGGGAATAGGCATTTTAGATATTTGTTTTTCACTATTTTAGCTATTCACTTCGCATTCTATTTCATATTTTCTTTATCTATCATTGTTCTTATTTTTCTTTTCTTGGTTTTTGCCTACAGGTTATCACCCGTGGGAACCCTTCGATTCTTGTTGAAGGAGACTCGGACATTGGACGAAGAACACATCGCAAGGGGAAGGAACTGATAAATACCTAAACATACGTATTTTCTATATATTCGGGCGTATGTATTGGGTATTTTTCTATGAGTTGACTTCCGTTTTTGGTCTGAATTGGTTTCTTTCGTGTTACAGGTACCAATGAGACCCCTTTGTGCTCGTTGACAGAATTTTAGAAGAAATCGGCATCGAAAACACTGTTGCTGAGCAGGGGGGGGGGGGGGGGTACTGTAGCAGTCACTGTAGCACGAAATTTCGAAGAATTTGGTCAGGAGATTCATGCGGGTGCTGTTGAGGCCGCATACGGTATTGTAGCAGTTTTACTGTAGCAGTTCACTGTAGCATTTACGCGTCTTTCGGGATTTCTTGGAGACTTTCTCTCCCCGCATGCGGGGCCGCATGGGAGGCCACATAACTCGCTGGAATTCGTTTTTAAGGGTTTTTGGAGAGCATTTTGAGGGAAGAGAGCTAGGTATTGAGGAGTGCTTCACTTCACCACCTTTTTTGGGAGCTTGAGGCCGGCGTTTGGAGGCGATTCTTGAGGAGAGGACGACGGGGAGAGCACGACACGACGAGTTCACACCTTCGATTCACATTTGAGAGGAAGATTGACAAAGGAAGCCACTCCTTGGGTGGCGTCCTTGGAAGCGTCATTCGGCCCTTGATCCTTTGAGGGAGTGTTCTTGTTATGCTTTTGGTTATTTTCATGTATTTTCATACTTGTTTTGTGACCATGAGTAACTAAACCCCAAGGTCACCGGATGTAGGTGAACCTTGGGGGTGAACTTGTGTATTTTGGATGCTTTTTCTAGTTTATTGCATTTGGCTTGGTTTGTGATCCTTGTTTGGTGGCTCTTAATTGCCTTGATATGTATGAGAACTCTATGTATCAATTTCTAGACAATGCTAGGTTGCATGACCATTGCCCTAGTATTAGGCTCACCAAGCTTGGAAGGGAATACATGTACGAATACGCCGTGACCATCGGGTATTTGTACCCCTCCAATTGTTAGGGTTGTCCTTGATTGTGTTTCAACACTAGCTTGGGGAAATCCACTAAACCCATTGCAATCGTACAAGGATTTGGGCAGAAGCGATTCCGTATTCCAATACTTGCACCGGATTAGGGATCAATACCGTGACCATCGGGTTGGTCTATTTTAGGGTTTCCCGGTCCAAACCACCCACGTGCATGCTAGTCAGGGCATCCTTAACACTTTAGTAACCCCCGAGGGAATCCTTATCCGTGACCACTTTCTCACCTTGGTACTTTCCTCCGTATTTATACTTGTCATTTGCATGTTCCTTGCTTTAGTAGGCTATTTTTAGTTCTTCTTCTAAGTGATTAGGTTAAACAATATTGTAATAAGGAAGTAAGAATAGATTCTCGGGCCCTTGGGAATACGACCCCTTCGTGTTCGCTCGAGGGGTATTACTTGGCGACCCCGTGCACTTGCGGGTGAGCGATTCAAATGCGTAACCAGGAACCTGTACAAGAAGCTTCAAATCAAGTCGATATCGACACAGAAGGGTCAGAAACAATGGCAGAACATAATGAACAACAAAGGACATTGTCCGACTTTTCTAGACCCGCAGTCATGGCGACCCAATCGAGCATTGTGAGGCCCCCAATCACGGCTATGAATTTTGAGTTGAAGCCGTCGTTCATACAGATGTTGCAACAGTCCGCACAACTTAATGGGTTGGCCGATGAAGATCCCAACAGCCATATAGAGAATTTCCTTGAAGTGTGTGACATGTTGAAGATCAATGGAGTAACGGACAACGCAATTCGTTTGAGAGCCTTCCCATTTTCATTGAAGGGAAAAGCAAGACATTGGCTTCATTCATTACCGAGAACATCCATCACTACGTGGGTGGAGATGGCCGAGGCATTCTTGGCTAGATACTTTCCGCCGGGAAAATCTGCAAGGCTCCGGAATGAGATATCATCCTTTGTGCAAATGGAATTGGAGTCTTTATTCAAGACATGGGATAGGTTCAAGGAGCTTCTTCGCAAGTGCCCGCAACATGGATTTCCCGAGTGGATGATCATTCACACATTCTACAATGGGTTAAATCCTAGTACTAAGCAACTCTTAGATGCGGCGGCCGGAGGAACTTTAGGAAGCAAGACTCCCGGTGAAGCCCGGCACTTTGTAGAGGAGATGGCTATGAATAGCTATGAATGGAACTCAAGGGACAGAAAGAAGGTTGCTGGAATTCATGAAGTTGACGCGGTTACATCCTTGGCGGCACAAGTAGAGTCATTAAGTAAGAAGCTAGACGCTCTAGCTTCACCAAGAGTTGTTGCCATCACTACATGTCACAGTTGTGGGGGAGGTCACGCTTCGAGTGATTGTCTGATTGCTATTGGAGATACTAATGCGGTGGAGCAGGCCGACTTTGTTGGTAATGCTTATAGAGGACAAGGCCAAGGTAACCCGTACAATGGAACTTACAATCCGGTGTGGAAGAACCACCCGAATTTCTCTTGGAACAATCAAGGGCAGTCACAAAAAAAAAACAGTGCACTACGGGGATTTCAAGGTCAACAAGCTCCGAATCTAGAAAGCCGAGTGACCAGGTTAAAGGGGAAAATGACCGACCTCGAGAGAGCCCTTACACGGGTTGTTTCTTCATCGGATGCTAGGTTTCAGTCAGTGGAGGATACTCTTCGCAATCACACTGCCTCTCTACACAATTTGGAAAATCAAGTAGGGCAAATTGCGAAGACATTGGCGGAAAGACCTCAAGGTAGCTTGCCTAGCAATACGGAGACTAATCCAAGGGAGCAACTGAAGGCAATCACCTTGAGAAGTGGGAAAGAGGTCGAGAGAAATCTTCCTCTAGAGAAGTCGAAAGAATCACCCGAAGTCGTGAAGGTAGAGGATGAAGCACCAAAGGAAAAAGAGGTGGCACCCCCACCGTACAAGCCAAGGATTCCCTACCCTTCACGATTGAAGAATGACCAAGACAACGAGCAATACAAGAAATTTCTGGGTATCTTCAAACAATTGCACATCAACATCCCGTTCGCTGAGGCATTGGCCCAAATGCCTAAGTATGCGAAGTTCTTGAAGGACCTCTTGACTAACAAGAGGAAATTGGAGGAGAGTGCATCCGTGATCCTTGATGCCAATTGCTCGGCTGTATTGCAAAAGAACATGCCTAGCAAGAGGAAAGATCCCGGGAGTTTCATAATACCATGCAATATTGGCAACTTGGGTGAGGAGATGGCATTGGCCGATTCGGGGGCAAGCATCAACGTCATGCCCTACATATTCTTCCAAAAGCTAGGCTTGGGTGAACCTAGACCGACTCGGATGACCCTTCAACTTGCGGATCGATCAGTGAGGCATCCGAGAGGTATTGTAGAAGATGTGTTGGTGAAGGTAGACAAGTACATCTTCCCGGTGGACTTTGTTGTACTTGATGTGGACGAGGATGTCGAAGTACCGCTGATTCTTGGGAAGCCTTTCTTGCGCACTTCCAAGGCTTTGATTGAAATGGACGGTGGGGAGCTCACACTTAGAGTTGGAGATGACAACCTCACCTATAGCCTCGCCGAAGCCATGAGACATTCCCTTGATTTTGATGATACTCTTTACTATCTTGATGTCACTGATGAGTGTATTGATGAATACATGCAGGAAATGTTAAACTCGGATCCTTATGAAGGGTGGTCGGACCAAGACATGGAGATAGAAGAAGAAGAAGTTCTTACACTTGGTCCAGTCAAGACAGACATCAAGATAGAGAAGGAGCGTATGAAGAAGATGCTTTGGAGGATGAAGAGGTCGAAAAGACGCCACAAGAAAAACCACAACAAGAAAGGGGATGAACATTCATGGAATAAGGGTGTTTCACCCTTTTGTGGTAACAAATTCGATAACTCTCCCTCTACTCTACAAAGATTATGTCATGCATGTTCTCAGATTGTAGGGAAGAGGGCAACTTCAATTTATGAACCTCCGTAAGGTAAGACAGGTACGTCAAGCTAAGTGACGTTAAACAAGCGCTTCTTGGGAGGCAACCCAAGCTTTTACCACTTTTCTAGGACTTAGTTTAGTTTTAGGTTGAATAAGAGTCTTAGATTTGGTATCCTAAAGTTTTAATGCATGTGCTGCGATTTTTATCGTGGATTTGTGACGTTTTCGTGTGCCGAGATGATTTTTGACGAGGTTTGAGTTGTTTGAGCATACTTTCCATGGTATTTGTTTGTGTTTTGATGGTTTTCACAGGCTCCAAACAACGTATTTGTGTTTCTGAATTTTTGTGAGAGTCTGTAAATTTTTCTAAGTAAACCAGAGAAAACTCACGGCCGTGTGGAATTAACACACGGCTGTGTGGTACCAAATAGGGCTCAGCCAGAGAAGACACAGGGTCGTGACATTGCCCCTGTGAAAAAATTCAGAAGGGGCACACGGCCGTGTGAGAAGTTGCAGAACTTAAGCTCTCATTCTAGAGAGTCCACAGGGGCATGTGGGTGCCCATGTGAGAAACCTTGTGTTATGGCACACGGCCGTGTGAAACTCTGCAGAAACCCCTCTGTGTTCCCGAGAAACCACAGGGCCGTGTGTGTGCCCCTGTGAAAGAGCTTGTGAAGGCACACGGCCGTATGGAATTTCCACACGGCCGTGTGGAACACTTACAGTATTCTCGGGTCACTCTAGAACAGCCATAGGGGCGTGTGGTTGCCCCTGTGACTGGTCTTGTTCTTGATCAGGATGAACACACTGGTATGTGGAATTAACACACGCCCATGTAGGGTAGCCCAGGGAGAAAACCGAGTGCACACAGGGGCGTGTACCGGCCCCTGTGAACCCTCATTGTATAGGTACACGGCCGTGTGAGATTGCCACACGGCCGTGTAAATCCCCAGAACTTCAAAAGCCGCACGTTTTCATTTAGGATTCACTCATACCTATTCATTCTATCACTCTAAATGATTCTACGACTTTCTTCTATGATTTCCTGATCTTCTCTGATTCTTTTAAGGGTTTTATTTGGAGTTTTCTGGCTGATTCAAAGGTTTTCTTCGTCCACACCGTCGGTAAGAAGTTCAAGCCCTAAATCTTCTTCAATTCTTGATTTAATTCGTTCTTGTTGATTATTTCACTTGTATTAAATGATTAAACCATAGGCGAACATGTTTAGAAGAAATCTAGAATGAATTACAGTGTAAAACGAAATTTTTAGCTTCCACGGCCGTGAGGCTCTGTCCGCCCGATGATCCACATGGGCTTGTGGAATTAACACACGGCCGTGTGGATTTCTGCAGAATGAGTTTTTGAACTGATGTTTGAAAATTTTCTTTTGCAACTTTGCAGATATGACTTATAGGTCTAAGAAATCTGCAGGGAAGTGCCCAAGGCAGGCTACTCCACCTCTAGAGGAGATGGAGTTTTATTTACCAAAGCACAGGGAACGGTTCAAGAAACTCTCGGCACTTTGTTTTGGACAATCGCACTACCCTGATTTGAGCATATTGAGAGACATACAGGGGGGCGATACCATAGCTACAGAGGTGGAGGAGTTGCTGGCTGTAGGCAGTTGGGATCGTTTGTTGTCGATTAGAGAGCCAGCGACTCGAGCACTTACCCTCGAGGTCCTGTCGAGTTTTGAGTTCAACCGAGGGTATGACAGCTTCACAAATGGCGAGACGATACAATTTCATGCTCTTGGTCGACGCTTTAGCATGAGTGTTACCCAGTTTTCGATCGTGATGGGCCTGTATGATCAGGCATATACTGAGTGACACACCCTTTTGCGTGTGTGTACCGCAAGTGCACGGGTTGTCGAAGTAATAATTACCCTGGTGAGTAGGGTAGTCGAATCCACAGGGAACAGGGCTACTAGTACTAACTTCTTCTCTGCAATCTAGCCTAATGACCAATGTGATTTTGTGGTGATCTAGTGTGCATAGAAATTAATACCAGAGATGAATAGGCAAAAGGTAAATAAAGGGAGATCTCAATCAATGAAGATGAGATACCCGGGCAATGCTCCCCCTAGGCTCTATCATGAAGTGCAAGACTAACTAAATGCTTCTAAACCGAGTTCTATGAGTCGAGGTAATCCAAGAATAATCGGTCCCTGCTTCCAGGCCACCGATACTAGTCCCCTACAAGGTCCCGGTGGAGAAATCGCTCAATCTCAACACCTCACACCCCATATGACCGCAATAAGCTTTAGGGATACCTAAAAGTGAAACCGATTCCTAAAATTAGACCTAACCCTATTTCTAGGCGGAAGATCCCTAACCCCCTACAAGGTCCCGGCGGAGAAATCTCTTAATCTCACACCTCACACCAAATATGGTTGCATAGATCTTATGGAATACGGAGATAGGAAACACTTAATCGGAAGGGAAAGGGGACGCTCCACTATCTCATGACTCACCCTCTCAACCCTCTTCAATCTCATATGTTCTAACCCTAATGGAGACCTCTCTCTCACCAAGGCAACAAATCAAGCATACCAAACAACCATACGAATCAATAAGGCATGCAAGCAATGATAAAACAAGATTGAAACTCAAATAAACTCGGATTTAAAAGAAAGCATAAAGAAAGTCAATACATGAATCGAAACCTAGGGTTCACATGCCCAAGTATCTACTAGGGTTTAGCCCTCCATGGGGCTTATTACAAAGCAAAACATAACACAATGAAAAGCAATGTAAACCATGGAAATAAACCCCCTTGAATTCGTGATGATGGCCTTGATGGGTCGCTCAACGTCTTGAAGGATCCTTCTCCGAAGCTAGGTTGCCAATGACTCCCTCGATGCTATGACGGAGGAAAGAACTATCAAAGTTGGTGAAGAACGGCCCTCCAATTCGGCAAAGACCTCCTCCTCAAACCCTAGCCGCTTCCTCTCTCAAAAGGCACACAAAAGATCTCAAAAGAATCGACGAAACGGCCTATTTATAAGTCTGAATCGCGCCAGTCACGTGTCTTCACGCGACCGCGTGAGATCCCACGCGATCGCGTGGGCTGCAGAATTTCCACGCGGTCGCGTGAGATTTTGACGCGGTCGCGTGAACAGTAATTTTGCTACAGTACTGCTACAGTGAAATGAACAGTGTTTTTGCTACAGTACTCTCCATAAACATGATCCAAACTCTCTCATATTGAGGCCACATGGTCGGGCACACGTCCATATGGTGAGTTATAAGATTTCTTCTTCTTCGAATCATCATTTGAGAGCTTTAACTATCTTCACACAAGTTGGGACATGAAGGTGTGACTGCCTTTGTGCCCTTCCATCACACAAATCATCTTGAATTCTTAAGGAAGTTGGCACACACCCTCATGTGCATGATCCCCTCTTGTGCCTTGACACTTGTGTTGTACAAAAGCTCCCAACAATACGTCTTTATAACCCATCTTTGCTTCCTTTTCCTCCTTTAACACTTCCACAACCTAATTGCATAAAAGAACACCAAAATACACTTTATGAGACATAATCAATGGTAAAATGATGCTCAATGTATGTAAAACAAGTAGGTAAAACATGTATAATCAAGCACTTATCAAACTCCCCCACACTTAAGCCTTTGCTTGTCCTCAAGCAAAATTAACCATAAACATCATGAAAAGCAAAGAGAAGTGCTTGGCCTTAGGTTCACCAAGAGGGTACGAGAATAAAATTCTAAAATCATGGAGAGAAACAAACACTAGATGAAACAATCAATACTCTAGCAAATAATCCAATCAAAAATGAAAGTACCAAAGTCCGAAAGCGTGTGTGTGTGTAGACTCAACTCATGTCAACACTATATCCACTACTCAAAGTTTTTATTAGCAATGGGATTTATTTATAAACAAAAAGAATAAGTAGTAGCTTCACACATCCTCTAAGGTAGCCCTTTCTTGAGATGCCTCCCGAGTGGCTTTCACACTTTTGAGGTGGTAGCTCTTTCTACCGAAGGTGGTAGCTTTCACACATCCTATTAGATAGCTCTTTCTCTCATTAGGGCATAACAAGTATCCGACTTATGAGAGTAGCTTCATACAACATAGGTGGTAGCTCTTTCCACCCCCTATATACAAACAAACTAAAATTCTGAATTTTTCTGAATTTTCTGATTTTTTTTTTTTTTTTTTTTTTTTTTAACATACTCAAATCAAACTAACACTAGATAATCCCGCAATTATGAACTAGAGTAAGTTTCCATAGGTTTAATGAGTGAGGAAAGTGCATTAAGGAGCAATCGGACAAAAATTTCAAAGAAATTGGATAAAAAACTAGAGCATGATAAAACTTAATGTTTACAACCTCCAAAAACTAAGAATTAAACTCTCAACCCTAAGGTGAACCTTCATGGGCAACATGAGCATGATCATTAAAGCACAAGTAAAGGCCATGTATAAGGTGAACCCTCCCCCACACTTAAGATGTACATTGTCCTCAATGTACACATGTAAGCACAATAAAAATATAAGCAATAAAAGCATGATGTGGGTGGAAATGCAATTAAAACAACACTCCCCTGAACTCCTTATTGATCGATCGGTGAAGCTAACTCGAGGGTGTGTTATTGTTCAACGGGTTGTGAAGCGCACACGACCAAGTAACATGGTTGTGCGTATGACAAAAACATCATCATCATCACTCTCAAGGCCATCTGCACGGATTCAAGGGGTTCAGTGAAGCTCAATAAAAATAGAAAAGTTGCACGAGTTCTTACGAATGAAGCAAAATAAAGCACAACTCGCACAATCAAAACAAACTATAAAGATAAATAAAGTCTACAAGATAAAATAAAGAAAACTAGAAATGAAAACTAAAGTAAAGAAAACTAAAGTCTCATGAGTGGGACGCCTCAAGCATTGGCATCATCTGTTGGTGCTGCTGGTGTGTTAGAAGGCATGTTCTCATCCAAGGTCAGCTATAAATGATCGAGGCATTTTTTTGGAGCAAGCTTTTTAGTCCTTGGTGTCATACCTGCAAGAAAATTGCCAAAGAAATGCAAATTTACAAGATATGGCAAGATGCAGGAATCCACATGGGCGTGTGGGCAAGCCACGCGCCCACGTGGGTTAGTCTGCCACGTTTCCAGCCCACGCGGGCGTGTGGGATAGCCACGCGCCCGCGTGGGCGCGTCCTGGCTCGGCAGAAGGGCCACGCGACCGCGTGGCCCAGTCACGCGGTCGCGTGGCTGTTTGGCCGAGAGTTGCTGAGCTCCACGCGGTCGCGTGGGTTGAGCCACACGCCCACGTGGGCTGTTAGCCGGTCCACGCGGCCGTGTGGCTAAGCCACGCGCCCGCGTGGGCGCCCAACCATGGCCAAAGAGCCATATTCGGGCTCCAACGCCTCACTAAACTTCGTTTACATGTTTTCTAAGTGTTTTCACAATGTTTTCCATGAAAAATATCATCCAAGAAACAAGAAAACCCGATGGAATTAAACATGAATGCATGGACATGATAGGGGGAGATGAGTCCTTACCGACGTGAATCGATGGAGAAAACTTGATGCAAATGCCGGAAAAACACTTCTAAATCTCAAATAAGTCGAAGAAAAATGGATTTGGAATCTTAAGGATGGGAAGTTTGGAGAGGAAGAGATGAGAAAATGAAGGGCTCAAGGTTAAGGATGATGAATAGTAACCCTTCAAGCCATTATATAAGCCACATGGGGGTGTGGAAATTCCACACCCCCGCGTGGGTACTGTACACGGCCGCGTGAGAATCTCACGCGGCCACGTGAGCTGCAAAATTTCTGCAGACAGTCCACGCGGCTCTCCAAACTTCAAAATTAACCCTATTCTTCAACAATTATCATGCATTGCACCCTGAATCATGTCATACATGTGAAAAACACTTCAAATCACCAAAAATTTTCCTTGAAAAGTTCAACACCAACAAAAATTAATTAAGGCACACACTCATGGTAATTATTACTATAGAATTTAAAATCTAAACTAGAAAGCAATTAAAAACTTGGGTTGCCTCCCAAGTAGCGCTTGTTTTACGTCACTAAGCTTGACGTACCTCTTCCTTACCTTATGGAGGCTTGAAAAGAGTGTGTTCCTCCCGACTGGACATTGCATAGCTACTTCCTTTAAACCAAAAATTTACTTGCCGGGGTGGAATTTTCGTTGGAGAGTCCAACCATCTTACCTTTGGCCTCCAAGGAAACAATTTGGGTTGGGAATTGTCCAAGATTAGCATCGGTGGGTCATTGGATGGTTTAAATATCCTACCCACATCTTCTCCCAAACCCAAAATCTCTTTCTTGCATTCCATGGGTTGATCAATCACAAAGAACGGTGCTTGTTCCATTACCTTAGGGATTGCTTCTTCTTGTGTATTTTCAGCTTGAAATGAACATGATGTTAGCAAATCCCCTTGAAAATTTCGTTGCACACAAGCATAATCTTCATTCAAGCAATCCAAATTCTGAAAATGATGTTCTTCTTCTATCCTTTCAATTTCTGCAGCAATGTACTCAATTTGCCTTTCTTCATCAATGTGGTTCATGGCTTTGTCATGCATGGAAGAAACTTGACTTGCTTGTTCAAATTCTTCTTTTTCCCTAGCAAGTGTGTCTAAAATCTCTCCTATGTGATGCTCAATGTTTTTGATGGAGATTTCATGACATCTTAAGGTGGCTTCAACATTTTCGAAGCGGGCATCGGTTGCTTCAATGAATTTGAGTAATACGCTTTCCAACCGAAGTACATCCTCCTCATGCTTCTCATCCATCTGAAATTCTTCTATAGGTGCTTCCCATTGCTGTCCATCAATATTCCATAAGTGGTTCGGGTAGCTCCATTGATTTGGATGATATGTGCTGCGATATTGGTTGCTTTGTTGTTGTTGTGCAGAAATAAGTCTATCAAGTTTTCCACTGAAATCTTCAATCTGAAAATATAACTTTGTAATTGGATCAATCATCATTCAAGTACCTTGCAAGAAAAGGTAACACAAGTCAAAATAAAACAAATTAGAACGGTGGAAGAAAAAGAAAGTATGAAATAGATAAGATAACGAAAATGATAAATGGCTAGAGCAACAAAGTCCTAGCGTTCCTAGTATCCTATTCCCCGGCAACGGCGCCAAAAACTTGACACACCCTTTTGCGTGTGTGTACCGCAAGTGCACGGGTTGTCGAAGTAATAATTACCCTGGTGAGTAGGGTAGTCGAATCCACAGGGAACAGGGCTACTAGTACTAACTTCTTCTCTGCAATCTAGCCTAATGACCAATGTGATTTTGTGGTGATCTAGTGTGCATAGAAATTAATACCAGAGATGAATAGGCAAAAGGTAAATAAAGGGAGATCTCAATCAATGAAGATGAGATACCCGGGCAATGCTCCCCCTAGGCTCTATCATGAAGTGCAAGACTAACTAAATGCTTCTAAACCGAGTTCTATGAGTCGAGGTAATCCAAGAATAATCGGTCCCTGCTTCCAGGCCACCGATACTAGTCCCCTACAAGGTCCCGGTGGAGAAATCGCTCAATCTCAACACCTCACACCCCATATGACCGCAATAAGCTTTAGGGATACCTAAAAGTGAAACCGATTCCTAAAATTAGACCTAACCCTATTTCTAGGCGGAAGATCCCTAACCCCCTACAAGGTCCCGGCGGAGAAATCTCTTAATCTCACACCTCACACCAAATATGGTTGCATAGATCTTATGGAATACGGAGATAGGAAACACTTAATCGGAAGGGAAAGGGGACGCTCCACTATCTCATGACTCACCCTCTCAACCCTCTTCAATCTCATATGTTCTAACCCTAATGGAGACCTCTCTCTCACCAAGGCAACAAATCAAGCATACCAAACAACCATACGAATCAATAAGGCATGCAAGCAATGATAAAACAAGATTGAAACTCAAATAAACTCGGATTTAAAAGAAAGCATAAAGAAAGTCAATACATGAATCGAAACCTAGGGTTCACATGCCCAAGTATCTACTAGGGTTTAGCCCTCCATGGGGCTTATTACAAAGCAAAACATAACACAATGAAAAGCAATGTAAACCATGGAAATAAACCCCCTTGAATTCGTGATGATGGCCTTGATGGGTCGCTCAACGTCTTGAAGGATCCTTCTCCGAAGCTAGGTTGCCAATGACTCCCTCGATGCTATGACGGAGGAAAGAACTATCAAAGTTGGTGAAGAACGGCCCTCCAATTCGGCAAAGACCTCCTCCTCAAACCCTAGCCGCTTCCTCTCTCAAAAGGCACACAAAAGATCTCAAAAGAATCGACGAAACGGCCTATTTATAAGTCTGAATCGCGCCAGTCACGTGTCTTCACGCGACCGCGTGAGATCCCACGCGATCGCGTGGGCTGCAGAATTTCCACGCGGTCGCGTGAGATTTTGACGCGGTCGCGTGAACAGTAATTTTGCTACAGTACTGCTACAGTGAAATGAACAGTGTTTTTGCTACAGTACTCTCCATAAACATGATCCAAACTCTCTCATATTGAGGCCACATGGTCGGGCACACGTCCATATGGTGAGTTATAAGATTTCTTCTTCTTCGAATCATCATTTGAGAGCTTTAACTATCTTCACACAAGTTGGGACATGAAGGTGTGACTGCCTTTGTGCCCTTCCATCACACAAATCATCTTGAATTCTTAAGGAAGTTGGCACACACCCTCATGTGCATGATCCCCTCTTGTGCCTTGACACTTGTGTTGTACAAAAGCTCCCAACAATACGTCTTTATAACCCATCTTTGCTTCCTTTTCCTCCTTTAACACTTCCACAACCTAATTGCATAAAAGAACACCAAAATACACTTTATGAGACATAATCAATGGTAAAATGATGCTCAATGTATGTAAAACAAGTAGGTAAAACATGTATAATCAAGCACTTATCACTGAGACAGAGGAGTACGCACTACTTCCCACCGAGTACCCAGGGACCCTGACACCTCAGGGGATTTACGGGATATTGTGCGGGGGTGGGCAGTACTAGGCGGGGGTTTTGAAGACGACATTCTTTTCCCGGCCAGCGTACAGGTACATTCATGCCATCTTGAGCAGGTCTATCAGTGGCAGAGGGGACAGTACAGGAGTTCTGAGCAGACAGGAGCTGCTATACTTGCACTCTATAGTACAGAGTGAGCCACTCCACCTGGGGCACGTTCTAGCCTAGTACATGCGCCACCAGGGCCAGTACCCCAGGGTTGGAGTCATCTTTGCAGGTCCCTACATCAGGCGCCTCATCATATGCTTGGGACTCAGAGATGGGGTGCGCGGGGCCGAGAAGATTGCTACGCCAGCTCCACTCACCAGATATACATTGAGACTAATGGGTATGGTCCGCAGATCAGGGTCAGGAGTCTATAGTATGATCATACCCCAGTCAGAACAGGCCGAGGGGACCCAGGCAGCCTTGGAGCCACCCGCAGCGGATACAGAAACACAGGCACCACCCACCGCACCGGAGCCACCTCCGGTGCGCATGTTCTCACCCTCTCGAGGCCAGGATCGATTGGAGTACCTCGAGAGCGTAGTGGGTGTGCTACAGTCAGAGCAGGCCGAGATTAGGTCTACACAGGCTGCGCAGCACTTAGAGACCATGGCACGGCTTGACACTATACAGAGACTCCTTGAGCAGGCCGTGTCAGCACCGTTCGTGGTCCGACCCCGAGCTTCTACCCCTCCACCACCATCTCCTCAAGCAGCAGCAGATCCACTTGCATCTTCAGAGCCTCCAGCAGCACCAGAGGCCACTACTCAGGACACCGACTCTAAGGCGTCGTAGTTTTAGTTTTTATTTGCTTTTGATTTTCATTTTTGTACTTTTTATTCTATTTTGGACTTGTAGTACTCAGAAAGGATCCCCCTTCTAAGTTTATCTTTTATTTTGCTTTTCTTTTATCTCGAGTTGTATTCATTGCTTCATATTTTATATACTCAGTTTTATTTTATCTTTGTTGAGCTATACTGAACCCTTGTATATGTGTGTGCAGATGGTCTTGGATGTAAGGATTTTGAGGAACAGTCATTGGCACGGTCATGGGACCGTGCGTGCTCCACAAACCATTGAGACTCAACTCTCAATGACCTAGCTCCATCAAACGCAACACTTGGAGTTCAGGGGAGTAATGTTTCAATTGCCCACTTCCACACTAATTGTTTTTATTTGTTTACTTATTTTTGTGCTTGCATGTGTACATTGGGGACAATGTACATCTTAAGTATGGGGGGGAGTTCACATTGCACACACCTTTACTTGTGCGCTCAATTGTTATGCTCATGTAGCCCGTAGCGGTTCACCTTAGTTGCAACGGTTGTATTCTTATAGTTTAGGAGAAATTTTAACATTGTGTCCTATCATGCTCTAGTTTTCAGTTGAATTTTTAGGGAATTTTTGCTCGATTCCATCTTATTGCACTACTCACTCTTGAAATCTTTTGGAAACTCAAACTCAAAGTTTAAAGGACTAGTTTAGTATTACTTTAGTAAGTTGTGAAGTTCTATGTAGTTAAAAAAATAAATTGTGAGATTGTGAACATTAATCTAGCTTTTATCTTTGCATTTGGGGTGGAAAGAGCTACCTCTTATGAAGTATGTAGCTACTCTCATAAGTCGGATACAGGTTATGCCCTAATGAGAGAAAGAGCTACCTCATAGGAAGCATGAAAGCTACTACCCCGGTAGAAAGAGCTACCTACTCGAAAGTGTGAAAGCCACCTTTGGCGACCGCCTAGGAAAGGGCTACCTTAGAGGTTGAGTGAAGCTACTACTTCCTTACTTTGTATATAAATAAGTCCTTGTAACAAGGGTTTGAGGAGTACTCATTGGTCCTCTTGAGTGAATTCGCACACACTTTCACATTTTCGAGTTGTTATCCTTTTTTATTCGAGTTTTTAGCTAGAGCAATGATAACCTTATGCAATGTTTTGATTTCCCCTTCCTTGTAGAATGCTTCTTTTGCATACTTTTGGTGAACTAAAGGCCGAGCACTTTCAAATGTTCTTCCCAAGTACTTTCATGTTTTATTTTTGCTTGAGGACAAGCAAAAGCTTAAGTGTTGGGGGGGGGGGGTTTGAGATAAGTTCTTGTGTTATAGTACCACGAAGTGTTATTATCTTACATTGAGCATATCTTTTATCAGTTTTTATCACTAAATGGTGTGTATTTGTGTACTTTTGTGCATTGAAGGTTTGTGGAGCTAAATTGAAGAAGAAGAACGAAATTAGGTCGTGTTCGCCGATGTTGGGAAGTTTTTGGACCAAGTAAGGAACAAGGCACGAGCTTGGACTTGTGGGTGTGTGCCAACCTCCTTTGGAGGGGCACAAAGGCAGTCATATTCACAACAAGTCTAACTCGTGTAGCTTAGAAGAACTTCACAAAGGAGACTTAAAGTAATCGGCACGACTTACCATTGTTTGTGTGCCAAACTAATGGCCTCGATGAAGAACAACGGATTTGGGAGCATTTCGGCGAGTTACTGCATCAGCAATGTAGCTTGTTATTGTAGCAAAATACTGTAGCAAGCTACTGTTCTATTTCTGCCGAAAATCAGGGTTTCAGAGGATTCACACGGGCGTGTGGAAATTCCACACGGCCGTGTGGAAATTCCACACGGCCGTGTGAATCGTTTTTCAGCGAGACAGAAACTTCACACGGCCATGTGAAGCCCCCGATAAGTCCGATTTTAAAGCCGCGATTCAACATTATAAAAGGGGATTTTGGAGACCTTTTGGGATATCTTTTGACATATCTTTCTCTTCAACTTGGGGAGTGTAGCTAGGGTTTTGGAGAGGATTTCGTGGAGGTTTAGTCCGCGTCATCGGCATCGTCACCGACGTTCAACGGCCGCACAAGACCACGGCCACACCATGTACAAGGGGGTTTTCATCATTGTCTTTGATTTATACTTTCTTTTCTATTTTGATGAACATGTATAGCTCCATGAGGAGCTAAACCCCTTGAGGGTATTCGGACTTGTACAACTCTAAGGTTTTTATGCTTCTTTGACATTGTTATTATGCTTTTCCATTATTGATGAATAAAAATTGAGTTTCAATCTTAATTTCATCTTGTTAATGTTTTCCGTTAGATGTGACACTAGGGTTGAGAACAATTTAGGTTACCCTTTTGAGGTGTGACAACTCTTTTAGGGTTAGACTACTTAAGATTGAAGAGGGTTGAGAGGGAGAGTTGTGAGGTAGCGATGTACCCCTTTCCCTTCTGACGTGGTTTCTCCCTACCTCTGTTTCCTTGATTTCACAGCGGTCGAAATAGAGTGAAGTGCTAGGAAGATAAACTCCCCTGGGGCTTAGTTACGCAAGTAACAGAGTGAAGGGTTGAAGTGAATCCTACGCACTGGGGCTTAATCTAGACTAGGATTCTTCCACCTGGACCAAAGGGTTAGAACTACACATAGGAACAGGTTTTATCACTAGGAATCCCTAAAGCTTAAAGCAATCCCACATAGTGTGAGGTCTAGGTAGATATACTCCCCTGGGGCTTAGTCGCGCGAGCGATAGAATGAAGGGTTGATGTGAATCCTAATACCAGGGCATAGTGTTGGAGTTAATCACGGTTGTCCTTAGGTTTGGGACCGTGAGTTTTAGGATATCCTCGACTCAATTAACATCATTAGGAAAGTATAATAGCATAGTCCTGCACTAAAAGCATAGATCCTAGAGGTAGCTTGTCCGGATACCCTATTTCATCCATTGCTAGTTCCTCTCTATTCTCTTTTCCCTGCACTTTCTTATCTTCCATCTTTCTATTTAATTTCTTGTCTTTTATTCTGTTTGATTCTATATTCACTCATTGATCTTATTATTGCTTTTCCATACGCCGCATAGCTTTATTGGTGAAATCTCGTATTCTAAATCCCTATTCCATGTGGATTGGACTACCCTCTCACCAGAGTAAACTTTATTACTTCAACAAACCCATGCACTTGCGGGATACACGCAAGGGGTCGTGTCAGAAACATTACTCCCCTGAACTCCAAGTGTTGGGTTTGATGGAGCTAGGTCATTGGGAGTTGAGTTTTAATGGTTTGTAGAGGACACATGGTCCCATGACTGTGCCAATGACAGTTCCTCAAAATCCTTACATCCTAGACCATCTGCACACACAAATACAAGGGTTCAGTATAGCTCAACAAAGATAAAATGAAACTTGAGTATATAAAATATGAAGCAATGAATATAACTCGAGATAAAAGAAAAGCGAAATAAAAGATGAACTCAGAAGGGAGATCCTTTCTGAGTACTACAAGTCCAAAATAGAATAAAAAGTATAAAAATGAAAATCAAAAGTAAATAAAAACTAAAACTACGACGACTCAGCGTTGGTGTCCTGAGTAGTGGCCGCTGGTGCTGCTGGAGGCTTTGAAGGTGCAGGTGGATCTGCTGCTGCTGGAGGAGATGGTGGTGGAGGGGTAGAAGCTCGTGGTCAGACCACGAATGGTGCTGACACGGCCTGCTCAAGGAGCCTCTGTACAGTGTCAAGCCGTGCCATGGTCTCTAAGTGCTGCGCAGCTTATGTAGCCCTAACCTCGGCCACCTTTGTCTGGAGCACACCCACTACGCTCTCAAGGCGCTCCAGTCGATCCTGGCCTTGAGAGGGCGAGAACATGCGCACCAGAGGTGGCTCCAGCACTGTGGGTGGTGCCTCGGCCTCGGCCTGGCCTGTGGATGGCTCTATCGCTGCCTGCTCTCCCACCTCGGTCTGATCTGACTGGCGTATGATCTATGTGTAAGTCCCTGATCCGGCCCTGCGGATCATACCCATCAGCCTCAACGTCTCTGAGCCCAGGGGGAGCGGTACACTCGTCTTCTCGGCCCCGCAAAACCCATCTCTGAGCCCCAGGCCGATCAGGAGTCTCATAATGTAGGGCCCTGCGAAGATCACTCCAACCCTAGGGTACCGACCCTGGTGGCGCAAGTGCTCTACTAGGATATGCCCTAGGTGGAGTGGTCTTCTCTGAGCCATAGAATGCAGATATAGAAGCTCCTGTCGGCTCAAAACTCCAGTGCTATCACCCCGGTCACTCAGTGATTTACTCAAAATGCATGTACGTATCTGTAGGCCGGACGGGATAAGCACGTAGCCTTTGAGACCCCCGTCTCATACTGACCCTCTCCGCACAAATCCGTGTAAACCCTCTGCGGAGTGAGGCTTCCTGGATAATCATTGGGGAGGCCCTCATACTCCTCTGCCTGTCTATAGGCCTCATCATATAACCCCATCTGGATCAAAAACTGAGTCATGCTGAGGCTAAAATGTTGTCCTAATACTCTGAACTGAATCACATCAGGAGTAGAGGAGTCCCTGTATGATCTGTCAAACTCGAGCGAGGCTAGGAACTCAAGTGTCACTCCTCGACTAGCTGGATCTCTGATCATCAGTAATCTCCTCCAACCACCAACTGAAAATAGCTCCTCGACCTCATCTGCGACACTATCTCCACCCTGAATCCCTCTAACTATACTTAGGTCTGGGTATCGTGACTGTCGAAACCTAAGTGTCAACAACCTTTCAAGGTGAGTCTGGTGCTCAGGTAAAGCAAAATCAACCTGCTCTGGAGGTTGGGAAGGCTCACGGGGGTGCTTCCATGCTTGCTTCTTTGACCTAGAAGACATCTCTGCAAAGTTGAGAGGAAAGTAATTAAAAATCAGTTCAAGAACTCATTCTGCAGAAATCATCGGGCGGTCAGAGCATCACAGCCGTGGAGTCTAAAATTTTCGTTTTACACTCTAATTCATTCTAGATTCTTTCTAGACATGTTCGCATATAGTTTAATCATTCCATAACAGCGAAATAATCAAGAAAAACGAATTAAATCAAGAATTGAAGAAGTTTTAGGGCTTGAAATTCTTACCGACGGTGAGTATGAAGAGATTGTATAAATCGGCCAGAGAAACTCTG
This sequence comes from Dioscorea alata, assembly GCA_020875875.1. NCBI lineage: Eukaryota > Viridiplantae > Streptophyta > Magnoliopsida > Dioscoreales > Dioscoreaceae > Dioscorea > Dioscorea alata. The sequence goes on from CM037021.1 coordinate 7,039,578, forward strand.
ATAAAACCTCCAGAAAACTCAAAGACAATCGGGGAATCGACGGAGAGGGTCAAGAGTGGTTTAGAATGGAAGAATCAAGGGGCGCAAGTGAAATCCAAAAGAAAACGCGCGGCTTTTGAAGTTCTGGGAATTCACACGGCCGTGTGGAAATTCCACACGGCCGTGTGCCTCTGAAATTAGGGTTCACAGCAGCCAACACACGCCCCTATGTGCATTCTGGTCACTCTCTGAACTACCTCACACGGCCATGTGAAACATCCATGGCCGTGTGCCTTCACAGGGGAATCCACAGGGGCTGGTACACGGCCCTGTGGATTCACGGGAAAACACAGAAGGTCTCTGAAAATTTTCACACGGCCTTGTGGAATTTCCACACGGCCGTGTGCCCAACCTGGCCAAGAACAGAAGGCCGGCCACAGGGGCACGTCACAAGCCCCTGTGGCCTCTCTGACTTACCCGAGAAACCCTAAGTGTTCCACACGGCCGTGTGGATAACCCACACGGTTGTGTGCCATTCACAAGCCTTTCCATATGGGCACACACACCCCCTGTGTATTCTCGAGATGAAGGGGGGTCTCTGCAGAGTTTCACACGCCCGTGTGGGAATTACCACACAGCCGTGTGCCTTGACACAGTGGTACTCACAGGGGCACTCACACGCCCCTGTGGACTCTCTGGAAAGGAGTTTAAGTTTTGCAGGATTTCACATGGCCGTGTGCCCCTTCTGAGGTTTTTTTTTCATAGGGGCATGGTAACGCCCCTGTGCCCTCTCTGGTTAAGCTCACAATGGTAACAACGCCCATGTGGAAATTCCACACGGCCGTGTGTTTTCTCTGGATGACTTAGAAAAATTACAAACTCCGCTGATAAATTCAGAAACTCTTTTAAAACACTTAGAGCCTGTACACACCATGAAAACATGCCCAGAGATCATAGAAACATGCTCAACCTACTCAACTTCATCAATTAAATTAAGGCACATGAAACCATTGATAATGCACAAGAAAACTCACAGCATATGCACATGAAAATCAGGACACCAAAACTAAGACTTTTATTCAACTTAAAACTAAACTAAGTCCTAGAGAAGCTGTAAAAGCTTGGGTTGCCTCCCAAGAAGCGCTTGTTTAACGTCACTTAGCTTGACGTACCTGTCTTACCTTACGGAGGTTCATAAATTGAAGTTGCCCTCTTCCCTACAATCTGAAAACATGCATTACATAATCTTTGTAGAGTAGAGGGAGAGTTGTTGAATTTGTTACCACAAATGGGTGTAACACCCTTACTCCGTGAATGTTCATCCCCTTTCTTGTTGGGGTTCTTCTTGTGGCATCTTTCTGACCTCTTCATCCTCTGAAGCATCTTCTTCATACGCTCCTTCTCCATCTTGATGTCTGTCTTGACTGGACCAAGTGCAAGTACTTCTTCTTCTTCTATCTCCACGTCTTGGTCCAGCTACCCTTCATACGGATTCGGGTTTAACATTTCCTGTACGTATTCATTAATACACTCGTCAGTAACATCAAGATAATAAAGAGTATCATCAAAATCAAGAGAATGTCTCATGGCTTCGGCGAGGCGATAAGTGAGCTTATCATCTCCAACTCTAAGTGTGAGCTCCCCACCGTCCATGTCTATCAAAGCCTTGGAAGTGCGCAAGAACTGTCTCCCAAGAATCAGCGGCACCTCGACATCCTCGTCCACATCAAGTACAACAAAGTCCACCGGGAAGATGTACTTGTCTACCTTCACCAACACATCTTCCACAATTCCCCTCGGATGCCTTACCGATCGATCCGCAAGTTGAAGTGTCATCCGAGTTGGTTTAGGCTCGCCCAATCCTAGCTTTTGGAAGAATGTGTAGGGCATGACGTTGATACTTGCCCCCGAGTTGGCCAATGCCATCTCTTCTTCCGAGTTGCCAATGTTGCATGGTATTATGAAACTCCCAGGATCTTTCCTCTTGCTTGGCATGTTCTTTTGCAATACGGCCAAGCAATTGGCATCAAGGATCACAGATGCACTTTCCTCCAATTTCCTCTTGTTAGTCAAGAGGTCCTTCAAGAATTTTGCATACTTAGGCATTTGGGCCAATGCCTCAGCGAACGGGATGTTGATGTGCAATTGTTTGAAGATACCCAGAAATTTCTTGTATTGCTCGTTGTCTTAGTCATTCTTCAATCATGAAGGGCAGGGAATCCTTGGCTTGTACGGTGGGAGTGCCACATCTTTTTCCTTTGGTGCTTCATCCTCTACCTCCATGACTTCGGGTGATTCTTTCGTCTTCTCTAGAGGGAGATTTCTCTCAACCTCTTTCCCACTCCTCAAGGTGATTGCCTTTCTCCCTTGGATTAGTCTCCGTATTGCTAGGCAAGCTACGTTGAGGTCTTTCCACCAATGTCTTCGCATTTTGCCCTACTTGATTTTCCAAATTGTGTAGAGAGGCGGTGTGATTGCGAAGAGTAGCCTCCACCGACTGAAACCTAGCATCCGATGAACACGCAAACCGTGTGAGGGCTCTCTCGAGGTCGGTCATTTTCCCTTCTAATCCGGTCACTCGGCTTTCTAGATTCAGAGCTTGTTGACCTTGAAATCCTGGTGGTGCACTGTTTTTCTGTTGTGACTGCCCTTGATTGCTCCAAGAAAAATTTGGGTGGTTCTTCCACCCGGGATTGTAAGTTCCACTGTACGGGTTGCCTTGGCCTTGTCCTCTATAAGCATTACCAACAAAGTCAGCCTGCTCCACCACACTAGTACCTCCAATAGCAATAGGACAATCACTCGAAGCGTTACCTCCCCCACAACCGTTACATGTATTGATGGCCGCAACTCTTGGTGAAGCTAGAGCATCTATCTTCTTACTTAATGGCTCTACTTGTGCCGCCAAAGATGTAACCGTGTCAACTTCATGAATTCCGGCAACCTTCTTTCTGTCCCTTGAATTCCATTGATAGCCATTCATAGCCATCTCCTCTACAAGGTGCCGGGCTTCACCGGGAGTCTTGCTTCCTAGAGTTCCTCCGGCCACCGCATCTAAGAGTTGCTTGGTGCTCGGATTCAACCCGTTGTAGAAAGTGTGAATGATCATCCACTCGGGAAATCCATGTTACGGGCACTTGTGAAGGAGCTCCTTAAACCTATCCCATGTCTCGAATAGAGACTCCAATTCCATTTGCACGAAGGATGATATCTCATTCTTGAGCCTTGCAGATTTTCCCGGTGGAAAGTATCTAGCCAAGATTGCCTCGGCCATCTCCTCCCATGTGTTGATGGATGCTCTCGGTAATGAATGAAGCCAATGTCTTGCTTTTCCCTTCAATGAAAATGGGAAGGCTCTCAAACGAATTGCATCGTCCATTACACCATTAATCTTCAACATGTCACACACTTCAACGAAATTCTCTATACGACTGTTGGGATCTTCATCGGCCAACCCATTAAATTGTGCGGACTGTTGCAACATCTGTATGAACGACGGCTTTAACTCAAAATTCATTGCCGTGATTGGGGGCCTCACAATGCTCGATTGGGTCCCCATGACTGCGGGTCTAGCAAAATCGGACAATGTCCTTTGTTGTTCATTCTGTTCTGCCATTGTTTCTGTCCCTTCTGTCTCAAGATCGGCTTGATTTGAAGCTTCTTGCACAGGTTCCTTCCCTTTGCGATGTGTTCTTCTTCCAATGTCCGGGTCTCCTTCAACAAGAATGAAGGGTTCCCAGGGGTCATGACCTGTAGCTGAAAACCAAGAAAAGAAATATAAGAACAATGATAGATAAAGAAATTATGAAATAGAATGCGAAGTGAATAGCTAAAATAGTGAAAAAAAAATATCTAAAGCGCCTATTCCCTGGCAACGGCGCCAAAAACTTGACACGAACCCTTGCGTGTATCCAGCAAGTGCACGGGTTTGTCGAAGTAATAAAAATTACCCTGGTGAGAGGGTAGTCGAATCCACAGGGAATAGGGATTTAGATTACGAGATTTCACTAATTAAGCTATGCGGCGTATGGAAAAGCAATAACTGGATCAATGAGTGAATGTAGAAGCAAACAAAATAAAAGACAAGAAATTAAATAGCAAGATGGAAGATCAGAAAGTGCAAGTAAAAGAGAATAGAGAGGACTAGCAATGAATGAAATAGGATATCCGGACAAGCTACCTCTAGGATCTATGCTTCTAGTGCAGCACTATGCTATTATACTTCCCTATTGATGTTAATTGAGTCGAGGATATCCTAAAACTCGCTGTCCCAAACCTAAGGACAACAGTGACTAACCCCAACACTATGCCCCGGTATTAGGATTCACGTCACCCTTCACTCTGCCGCTCGCACGACTAAGCCCCAGGAGAGTATATCTACCTAAACCTTACACTACGTTGGATTACTTTAAGATCTAGGGATTCCTAGTGGTAAAACCTGTTCCTATGTGTAGTTCTAACCCTTTGGTCCAGGTGGAAGAACCCTAGTCTAGATTAAGCCCCAGCGCGTAGGATTCACTTCAACCCTTCACTTTGTTACTCGCATAACTAAGCCCCAGGAGAGTTTATCTGCCTAACACTTCACTCTATTTCGACCGCTATGAAATCAAGAAAACGGAGGTAGGGAGAAACCACATCGAAATGAAAAGGGGTACATCGCTACCTCACAACTCTCCCTCTCAACCCTCTTCAATCTTAAGTAGTCTAACCCTAAAGGAGTTGTCACGCCTCCAATGGGTAACCTAGATTGTTCTCAATCCTAGTGTCACATCTAAGAGGAAACATTAACAAGATGAAATTAAGATTGAAACTCAATTTTATTCATCAATAATGGAAAAGCATAAGAACAATGTCAAAGAAACATAATAACCCTAGAGTTTACAAATCCGAATACCCTCAAGCGGTTTAGCTCCTCATGGAGCTATACATGTTCATCAAAATAGAAAGGAAAGTACAAATCAAAGACGTTGATGAAAACCCCCTTGTATATGGTGTGGCTGTGGTCTTGTGCGGCCGTCGAACGTCGGTGACGATGCCGATGACGCGCGCTAAACCTCCCCGAAATCCCTTCCAAAACCCTAGCCACACTCCCCAAGTTGAGGAGAAAGATAGTTCAAAAGATATCCCAAAAGGTCTCCAAAATCCCCTTTTATAATGTTGAATCGCGGCTTTAAAATCGGACTTATCGGGGGCTTCACACGACCGTGTGGAATTTACACACGCCCGTGTGAATTTTCTGTCTGGCTGAAAAATTGATTCACACGGCCGTGTGGAATTTTCACATGCCCGTGTGAATCCTCTAAAATCCTGGTTTCGGTAGAAAATAAACAATAGCTTGCTACAGTGTTTCACCAAAACGCTCCCGAATCTGTTGTTCTTCATCGAGGCCATTGATTGGGCACACAAACAATGGTAGGTCGTGTCGATTGCTTCAAGTCTCCTTCTTGATGAAGTTCTTCTAAGCTACACGAGTTAGACTTATTGTGAATGTGACTACCATTGTGCCCCTGCAAAGGAGGTTGGCACACACTCACAAGTCCAAGCTCGTGCCTTGTTCCTTACTTGGTCTGAAAAACTTCCCAACATCAGCGAACATGACCTAATTTTGTTCTTTTTCTCCAATTTAGCTCCGAAAACCTTCAATGCACAAGAATACACAAATGCACACCATTTAGTGATAAAACCTGATAAAAGATATGCTTAATGTAAGATAATAACGCTTCGGGGTACTATAACACAAGCACTTATCAACAGACTCTACAGAAAAATTTAGAAACAAAACTACGACACTTAGAGCCTGTGAAAACTATTAAAACACGACTAGATACCATGGAAAACATGCTCAACCTACTCGAACTTTGTCAATTATCATTTAGGCACACGAAAACATCAATAATCCACAAAAATATCAAAGCATATGCATTAAAAATTTAGGGCACCAATGCTAAGACTCTTATTCATGATAGAACTAAACTAGATCCTAGAAAAGCTGTAAAACCTTGGGTTGCCTCCCAAGAAGCGCTTATTTAACGTCACTTAGCTTGACGTACCTACCTTACCTTACAGGGCTTCATGAATGAAGGTTGCCCTCTTCCTTACAACCTGAAAGCATACAGAACATAATTTTTGTAGAGTAGAGGGAGAGTTGTCAAATTTGTCACCACATAAAGGTGAAATACCTTTACTCTGTGAATGCTCATCCCCATTATCCTTGGGTCTTTTCGTGTGGCGCCTCTTCGCTCTCTTTATCTTTCTTCTCATCTTCTTCATGAGTCCCGGGTCTGGCTTGATTTCTTTCTCAACTAAACCAAGCGAAAGCACTTCTTCTTCGATCTCCACATCTTGTTCCGGCCACCCTTCATATGGATCAAGGTTCAACATTTCCTATACATAATCATCAATTAGTTCATCGGTGGTGTCAAGAAAATATAAAGTATCATCAAAGTCAAGAGAGTCTCTCATGGCTTCGGCGAGGCGGTATGTAAGCTTGTCATTTACAACTCGCAATTTGAGCTCCCCACCGTCCATGTCAATCAAAGCCTTGGAAGTGTGCAAGAAGGGACTCCCAAGGATCAATGGCACCTCGACATCCTCATCGACGTCTAACACCATGAAATCAACAGGAAATATGTATTTCTCAACTTTCACCAACACATCTTCCACAATCCCCCTAGGATACCTCACCGATCGGTCCGCTAGTTGAAGTGTCATCCGAGTGGGCATAGGCTTGCCCAAGCCTAGTTTTTGGAAGAAGGTATAGGGCATGATATTGATGCTTGCCCCAGAATCGGCCAACGCCATTTCTTCACCCAAGTTGCCAATGTTGCATGGTATAATGAAACTTCTGGGATCTTTTCTCTTACTCGGCATGTTCTTTTGCAACACGACCGAGCAATTGGAATCAAGAATCACAGATGCACTCTCCTCCAATTTCCTCTTGTTGGTCAAGAGGTGCTTCAAGAACTTCATGTACTTGGGCATTTGGCCCAATACCTCCGCGAACGATATGTTGATGTGCAACTGCTTGAAAATACCCAGAAATTTCTTGTATTGTTAGTTCTCTTGGTCATTCTTCAATCGTGAAGGATAGGGGATCCTCGGCTTGTATTGTGGGGGTGCCACCTCCTTTTCCTTTGATGTTTCTTCCCTTATCTCCACGACCTCGAGTGCTTCTTTTGTCTTCTCTAGAGAGAGATTTCTCTCGACCTCTTTCCCACTTCTCAAGGTAATTACCTTCAATTGCTCCCTCGAATTGGTCTCGATATTACTAGGTAAACTACCTTGAAGTCTTTCCGCCAAAGTCTTCGCAATTTGCCCCATTTGATTCTCCAAATTGTGTAGGGATAAGTTGTGATTGCGAAGTGTAGCTTTCACTGACGGAAATCTAGCGTTCGACGAAGCAACAAACCTTGTGAGGGCTCTCTCAAGATCGGTCATCTTCCCCTCTAGCCCAGTCGCTCGGCTTTTTAAGTTCGGTGCTTGTTGACCTTGAAATCCCGGTGGTGCGTTGTTCTTTTGTTGTGACTGCCCTTGATTGCTCCATGAGAAATTCAGGTGGTTCTTCCACCCAGGATTGGAGGTTCCACTGTACGGGTTTCCTTGGCCTTGTCCTTTGTAAGCAATAGGGCAATCGCTCGAAGCTTGACCTCCCCCACAACCGTTACATTTACTGATGGCCGCAACTCTTGGTAAAGTTTGAACATCTAGCTTCGTACTCAATGATTCCACTTGTGCCGCCAATGCTGTAACTGCGTCAACCTCATGAATTTCGGCCACCTTCTTTCGGCCCCTTGTGTTCCAATGATAGCTATTCATAGCCATATCTTCAATAAGGTGCCGGGCTTCACCGGGAGTCTTGCTTCCTGGAGTTCCTCCTACCGCTGCATCTAAGAGTTGCTTGGTACTCAGATTCAGCCCATTGTAAAATGTGTGAATGATCATCCACTCGGAGAATCCATGTTGCGGGCATTTCCGAAGGAGCTCCTAAGCTACACGAGTTATACTTATTGTAAATGTTACTATAACACAAGCACTTATCAACAATCCACAATAAAATCGTAGCATACGCATTAAAAATTCAGGATACCAAAACTAAGACTCTTATTCATGCTAGAACTAAAGTAGATCCTAGAAAATCTATAAAACCTTGGGTTGCCTTCCATGAAGCACTTGTTTAACATCACCTAGCTTGACGTACTTGCCTTACCTTACGGGGGTTCATGAATGAAGGTTGCCCTCTTTCCTACAACCTGAAAGCATGCAGAACATAATTTTTGTAGAGTAGAGGGAGAGTTGTCGAATTTGTTACCACACAAGGGTGAAACACCCTTACTCTGTGCTTGCTCATCCTCCTTTGTATTGGGGCTATTCTTGTGGCGTCTTTTCGACCTCTTCATCCTCTGAATCATCTTCTTCATGAGTCCCAGGTCCAGCTTGATTTCTTTCTCAACTAAACCAAGCGAAAGTACTTCTTCTTCAATCTCCATGTCTTGGTCCGGCCACCCTTCATATGGATCCGGGTTCAACATTTCCTATACATAATCATCAATTAGTTCATCGGTGGTGTCAAGAAAATATAAAGTATCATCAAAGTCAAGAGAGTGTCTCATGGCTTCGGCGAGGCGGTATGTAAGCTTGTCAACTCCTACTCGCAATGTTAGCTCCCCGCCATCCATGTGAATAAGGGCCTTGGAAGTGCGCAAGAAGGGCCTTCCACAATCTTCACTTTCACCAACATATCTTCACCCAAGTTGCCAATGTTGCACGGTATGATAAAACTTCCGGGATCTTTGCTCTTACTCGGCATGTTCTTTTGCAAGACGGCCGAGCAATTGGCATCAAGAACTACAGATGCACTCTCCTATAAATTTCCTCTTGTTGGTAAAGAGGTCCTTCAAGAATTTCGCGTACTTGGGCATTTGGGCCAATGCTTCAGCGAATGGTATGTTGATGTGCAACTGTTTGAAAATACCAAGAAATTTCTTGTATTGTTCGTTCTCTTGGACATTCTTCAATTGCGAAGGATAGGGGATCCTCGGCTTGTAGGGTGGGGGTGCCGCCTCTTTTTCCTTTGATGTTTCTTCCTCTACCTCCACGACCTCGGGTGCTTCTTTTGTCTTCTCTAGAGGAGGGAGATTTCTCTCAACATACTTTCCACTTCTCAAGGTAATCATCTTCAATTGCTCCCTTGGATTAGTATCCGTATCACCATCTTCAATTGTCTTCTTTTTGCCCAATTGATTTTCCAAATTGTGTAAGGAGGCGGTTGATTGTGAAGTGTAGCCTTCACCAACTGAAATCTAGCATCTGACGAAGAAACGAACCTTGTGAAGGTCCTCTCTAGATCGGTCATCTTCTCCTCTAGCCCGGTCACTCGGCTTTCTAAGTTCGATACTTGTTGACTTTGAAAACGCGGTGGTGCGTTGTTATTTTGTTGTTACTACCCTTGATTTCTCCATGAGAAGTTCGGGTGGTTCTTCCACCCCGGGTTGTAGGTTCCACTGTACGGGTTGCCCTGGCCTTGTCCTCTATAAGCATTACTAACAAAATCGACCTGTTCCACCGTACTAGTGCCTCCTATAGCAATAGGGCAATCGCTACAAGTAGTGATGGGTGCAAGTCTTGGTGAATCTAGAGCATCTAGCTTCTTCCTCAATGATTCCACCTGTGCCGCCAACGATGTAACCGCATCTATTTCATGAATTCCGACCACCTTCTTTCGGTCTCGTGTGTTCCATTGATAGCTATTCATAGCCATCTCTTCAATAAGGTGCCGGGCTTCACCGAGAGTCTTGCTTCCTAGAGTTCCTCCTGCTGCTACATCTAAGAGCTGCTTGGTACTCGGATTTTGCCCATTGTAAAAGGTGTGAATGATAATCCACTCGGGGAATCCATGTTGCGGGCATTTTTGAAGGAGCTCCTCGAACCTATCCCATGACTCGAATAGAGACTCCAATTCCATTTGCATGAAGGTTGAAATCTCATTCCGGAGCCTCGTTGATTTTCCCGGAGGGAAATATCTAGCCAAGAATGCCTCAGCCATCTCCTCCCAAGTAGTGATAGATGCTCTCAGTAATGAATGTAGCCAATGTCTTGCTTTTCCCTTCAATGAAAATGGGAAGGCTCTCAAACGAATTGCGTCGTCCGTCACTCCGTTAATCTTCAACATGTTGCACACTTCAAGGAAGTTCTCTATATGGTTGTTGGGATCTTCATCAGCCAACCCATTAAATTGCGCTGACTGTTGCAACATCTGAATGAATGACGGTTTCAACTCAAAATTCATTGCGGTAATGCAATGCTTGATTGGGTCCCGCAAATGATCGGGCTTGTCGAAGTAATAATATTTTACCCTGGTGAGTGGGTAGTCATATCCACAGGGAATAGAGATTTAATACATGAGATTTTACTATTTAGCTAAGCGGTGTACGATGAGTGTGAAGAGAATCAATAAGTGAGTGTGAAAGCAAATATAAAAAAACAAGAAATAAAATATAAAGATGGAAGGTAAGAGAGTGCAAGTAGGAGTAAATAGACAAGAACAAGCAATGAGTAAAGTTAGGTACCCGGACAAGCTACCCCTATGACTTGTGCTTCTAGTGCAAGACAATGCTATTATACTTTCCTATTGATGGTAATTGAGTCCAGGAAATCCTTAAACACATGGTCCCAAACCTAAGGTCAACCGTGACTAACCCCGACATTATGCCCTGACATTAGGTTTCACTACAACCCTTGACTCTTGTTGACCTGTCAACTAAGCCCTAGGGGAGTCTGTCTTCCTAAGCCTCGCACTACGTGGGATTTCTTTAAGCTCTAGGGATTCCTACTGATAAACACTGTTCCTATGTATATTTCTAACATTTTGGTCAAGGTGGAAGAACCCTAGTCTAAATTATGCCCCATCACTAGGATTCACTTCAACCATTCACTTTGTTGCTCGCGCAACTAAGCCCCAGTGGAGTTCCTCTCCTAACACTTCACTCTATCTCGACCGCTAAGAAATCATGGAACACGGAGATAGGGAGAATCACACCAAAGGGGAAAGGGGACTTTCGCTACCTCACGACTCATCCTCTCAACCCTCTTCAATCTTAAGTAGTCTAACCCTATAGGAGTTGTCACACCTCCAAAGGATAACCTAGATTGTTCTCAACTCAGGTGTCACGCCTAAGGGAAAACAATTATAAGAAGCAATTAAGATTGAAACTTGAATTTATTAATCAATAATGGAAAAGCATAATAACAATGTCATAGAAACATAATAATCCAAGGGTTTACAAGTCTGAATACCCACAAGGGGTTTAGCTCCTCAAGGTGCTATACAAATCCATCAAAATATAAAGATGAAAACAAATTAAAAGCATAGATGAAAACCCCCTTGCGTATGATGTGGCTGTGGCCTTCTGCGGCCGCCGGATGTCGATAACGATGACGATGACGCACTTCGATCCTCCACAAAAGTCTTCTCCAAACCCTAGCCGCAACCCTCCAGATGTTGGGAGAAAAGATTGGCAAAAAGATGTGTAAAATGTCTACAAAACAGGCTTTTATAACGTTGAGTCATGGCTTTAAATCGACTGAAATCGGGATTTCACACAGCCGTGTGGAATTTCCACACACCGGTGTGAAGTTGCTGGAATGTTAATTTTGGGCAGACAGTGAACAGTAACTTGCTACATTATTTTGCTACAGTAACTTGCTACAGTACTGCTACATTACCGTGCCGAAACACTCCCGAATTCACCGTTCTTCATCGAGGCCATTGAATTGGGCACACAATCAATGGTAGATCATGTCGATTGCTTCAAATCTCCTTATTGGTAAAGTTCTCCTATGCTAGCATGAGCTAGACTTATTATGAATGTAACTGCCTATGTGCCCCTCCAAAGGAGGTTGGCACACACTCACAAGTCTAGGCTCGTGCCTTGTTCCTTGCTTGGTCCGAAAACTTCCCAACAACGGCAAACACGATCTAACTTTGTTCTTCTTCTTAAAATTTGCTCCACAAACCTACAATGCACAAAAGCACACAAATGCACACAATTTAGTGATAAAATCCGATAAAAGAGATGCTCATTGTAAGATAATAACGCTTCGCGGTACTATAACACAAGTACTTATCAAATTTATATACTTTCAGGCAATTTGTATTAGTTTTGATGGCATTTGGTACATCTAATACATTTATTTTGTTTCAGGGCTTCGTGGGCCATTTTTGCAAGGAAAATATGTATTTGAGTTGTTCCGAAGAGAAATGAGGAAGAAAGGAAGTCTTTACATGCTCCGAACGCCAAGGGTCACGCGTACATTGCTCACACTGAGCATATGTGAGACCATTGTGCGGGGCCGCATAGTGGCGGCACATCTCCTCCAGATGCTTGTGCAGCCAGTGTGTGCGCGCACACTGGCTGCACACCATGGCCAGAAGCATGTACGGCCAATGTGCCGGCCGCAAACAAGCCGTACTCCACAGGAAGAAGGTTGTGCGGCCCCGCACAGTGCCCGCATAGCCTCAGGATATATAAGGCATCTCTTCAGGGTTTTGATGGGATTATTCTGGCTGTTGGCTCTCATCCGACCTCCACATATCATCAAGTCATTTCCATCACATTTGGAGGCATTTTCGGCAGGGATTGAAGAAGAAAAGAAGGGGAGAACGTAGGAAAGCATCAAGGGGCTCGTCGGCGCGGATCCGATGAATCCTTATCATCACCTTCTAGCCGATATTTCAAGCAAAGTTTCATTATTATTTGTATGATGGTTGTTATGTATTGCTTGCTCTCCCATCTTGTTATGTCGAACTAGACTCCCAAGGCCACCGGGCTCCTCGTGAACCTTGGGAGGAGACTTTGTATTGATGACATTGTTATTTATAATTGATTGTGTGTGACTTGTGTTGTTGGTTTTAATCTATCATTTCCATGTTCAGTCTATAATGGATGGATTCTGTAGATTTGATTTTGAATGATACTTGTTTGGCGGGATGCTAGCTTGTATTAGGTCTTGTGATGATTAAAAAGGGATTCATTGTATTAATACACTGGAGGTTCCGGGTGTTAGTAGCCTTCCGCATGGTTAGGGTTATTTTAGCCAAGAGCGTGCATTAGAATAACCGTAACCAAGAATCCTTTTTCCCAAAGATATCGTGGGGGTATCTTCTAGATAGAGGAACCCGTACTGGATTAGGGCTATGCTACGGAGGTTCCGGGGTAGTCAACATCCTAGTATAGCGTTCCAAAACCAAGTCAACCTTATCTTTAAGTTTATTACCGTCATCAGTATTTAGTCTTCTCCTAGGGGGATCCTCGCTCGAGGCCTTCCCTAATTCTTGGATTTTTCATCTACATTCCTATTATGATCGAGTGTTACTTTATTTTTACTCTCTCGTTTATTTTTATTTTCTTCAATTTTATAACTTCAACAACCCTGTTTCGATTGACTAGACAGTGACCCCCAAAATGAAGTAATAGTAGATCTGGGAACCCTTGGGAATATGACCCTCTCGTGCTCACACAAGAGGTTATTACTTGACGACCCGTGTACTTGCGGCCGGGGAATCGTGTGCTAGCTTTTTAGCCTATCGCGCGACGGCTATCAAGTTTTTGGACCATCAACCAAAACACACCTGAGATATAGAGAGGCATACAAGTGAAGAACGAATACACAAAATAAGGCTAAAATAAAGTACTGAAAGTAAACAAACCAAATGCCAGTTAAGAAAGATGATCCCCTTGCTAGTAGACTAGATCGTGTCAAATACAATCAGAGAAAATAACAACTGAAATATAAACACCACATGAAAATGATCAGGACAGATAATCATCGGGTCGGGTATCATCAGTAGGAGGCACTGAGGAAGATGTGCAGTGGTTGGTAATACGCTGGAGACTTGACCCAAGCCAAAGAATAGCAGGGTGATCAGCAGTTGAAGTAGCGGGGCCAGCCGTATTGTAGTCGGGCAGTGGGGGCAACAATCCCAATCACCCAAGTATGATGTAGGAGAAAGGACTGTACTCACCTATGATGGTCAATTGTGACTCGTCACCCAATATGCCCATCCCCCGAAGAAGTTGGGTGATGTAAAGGCCTTCAAAGAGTGTGATAAGTGCATGTGTTATAATAATGCGAAGTGTTATTATCTTACATTAAGCATTACTTTCATCAGATTTTATCATTAAATTATGTGTATTTGTGTACTATTATGCATTGTAGGGTTGTGTAGCTACTTTGGAGAAAAAGAGCAAAGTTTGATTGTGTTCGTCGTTGTTGGGGAATTCTCGGACCAAGTAAGGAACAAGGCACGAGTCTAGACTTGTGGGTGTGTGCTAACCTCCTTCGAAGGGGCACAAAGGCAGTCACATTCACAACAAGTCTAACTCGTGTAGCATAGAAGAACTTCACCAATAAGGAGAATTGAAGCAATCAGCACAATCTACTGTTGATTGTGTGCCCAATTCAACGGCCTCGATGAAGAACGATGAATTCGGGAGCGTTTCGGCGAGGGTATTGTAGCAAGCTACTGTAGCAAAAGTATTGTGCAAGTTACTGTTCACTGTTTGGTGAAATTTAGAAAAAAAGAAACTTCACATGGGCGTCTGGAAATTCCACACGGCCGTGTGAAATCTCGATTTCAGTGATTTAAAGTCGCTACTCAACATTATAAGAGCCTGTTTTCGAGACTTTTTCTACACCTTTTTGCCAATCTTTTCTCCTATATTATGGAGAGTTGCGACTAGGGTTTCGAAGAGGACTTTGTGAAGGATCTAAGAGCGTCATTGGCATTGTCATTGACGACCCGCGGCCGCAGAAGACCACGGCCACACTATACGCAACGGGGTTTTCATCTAGGATGATTATGTTTCTATGACATTGTTATTATGTTTTTCCATTATTGATGAATAAAATTGAGTTTCAATCTTAATTTCATGTTGTATTGTTTTCCCTTAGCCGTGACACTAGTGTTGAGAACAATCTAGGTTATCTTTTGGAGGTGTGACAACTCCTATAGGGTTAGACTACTAGAGATTGAAGAGGGTCGAGAGGGTGAATCGTGAGGTAGTGAAATGTCCCCTTTCCCTTTCGGTGTGATTCTCTCTACCTCCGTGTTCTAAGATTTCTTAGTGGTCGAGATAGAGCGAAGTGCTAGGAGATGAACTCCCCTGGGGCTTAGTTGCGTAAGCAACAGAGTGAAGGGTTGAAGTGAATCCTAGTGTTATGGCTTAATTTAGACTAGGGTTCTTTCACTTGGACCAAAGGGTTAGAACTATACATAGGAACAGGGTTTATCACTAGGAATCCCTAGAACTTAAAGCAACTCCACATAGTGTGAGGCTTAGGAAGATGAACTCCCCTAGGGCTTAGTTGACAGGTCAACAAGAGTCAAGGGTCGTAGTGAAACCTAATGCCGGAGCATATTGTTGGGGTTAGTTACGGTTGACCTTAGGTTTGCGACCGTGTGTTTAAGGATATCCTCGACTCATTTTACATCAATAGAAGAGTATAATAGCATTGTCTTGCACTAGAAGCATAAATCCTGGGGGTAGCTTGTCCGGGTACCCTATTTCATTCATTGATTGTCCTTCTCTTACTACTCCTACTTGCACTCTTCTATCTTCCATATTTCTCTTTTATTTATTTTTTACTTAATTACTTTGCAACCACACATTGATTCTGTTCTCACTCTTCCTACACTGCACTAGCTAAATAGTGAACACTTGTGTCTTTAATCCCTATTCCCTGAGGATTCGACTACCCTCTCACCACGGTACTATTATTACTTCAACAAACCCGTGCACTTGCGGTACACACACGCAAAGGGTTTGTCAGAGTGACTGTCCAATGGTGAAATGCACTAACAACTGCATAGCCCAGATGATATGGAGTCCCGCCGAACATACTCAACAAGTACTCGAACTAGGAGCTAGTGATGAAGTTTGCGCTCATAGTTCGACTCATGATGATACCACCGAGCAAAGCATGAATGAACCACAGTTCTAATGATTGAAGGACTGAAACTGGTTTGTGACTTGGTCGAAAAGGGCATGCTATGGCGCATAACCGACACTATTGAGCTGATGGGGGAATCATTGGGTCGGGTAACGTCAGGAGGCCACGGTACTCCTCTGTTTGTGTAAATGACTGCTCATACAGTCCCATGAGCACTGCCAACTTGGTGTAGCTCAAATTGTAATGTACCCACGGAACTGAAAGGTAATGGAGTAAGGGTCCTCCAAGGTACCCAGGTGCCTCTCAAATGTAGATAGAAACTCAATAGACACATCTCGGTAGGCAGGCTCCATGACCGTGAGGAGCAAAATTCAGCTGCCCACACTTAGTAGCTGCTCAACCTCGTCACGTAGATTGGTCCATTTTAAAGCCTCCCAATCAATCGTGTCAAGTGGAGAACCAAGATTAGCGTTCCTGTCACACCTATGTAAGGAGAGTAGCATGCTTGGACATGATCTTCCAAACAAAAAGGGCAGGTAATCAGTTTAGGAAGTGCAATTCAAATATGGCATAGTCGTGTCAAGTGTATAGTCCTCGTGTGCCTGGGAATACATGGCCATGTCAACTGAAACAGGCGCGTGTCTGATGGATGAACGAAACATCAAAAAATGAAAACAAACCATGGTCGTGGTTCATATAAACACGGCTGTGATCCATGTTTCAACCCAAGATAACTTGGAATTCGCGTCCCATTAAAAGTTACAATTGGCCTCCGAAAGTATTCAAAAGGCAGTGATTCGCCTATAACACAAAACAATAAAAATTCTTAGATACAAACCAAAAATCAAAACAATCATAAGCAAAGAAATTAAGGTCAACAGGAGCATTACTAACCGGGGTGACAGTCCGACAACCACAAGATGAAAAGGAAAATGAGGCTTACCAAGATACTGGGCACGGGCAAAGTCTCGCGGGGGAGAAGAAGTGCAAACGCAAGATGCAATGGGATGGAGATAAAGGGGTGAGACGAAGGAAACACAGAGGAACACATGAAAAAAAGAAGTGGGGAGTCACTGATAAGTACTCGTGTTACAGTAATATGAAGTATTATTATCTTACATTGAGCATTACTTTTCTCAGATTTTATCATTAATTTGTGTGCATTTGTGTGCTTTTGTGCATTGTAGGGTTGTGGAGCCAATTTGGAGAAGAAAGAAGCAAGAATAGATTATGTTTGCCATTGTTGAGGAGTTCTCGGACCAAGCAAGGAATAAGGCACGAGTCTAGACTTGTGGGTGTGTGCCAACAACTTCCATTGGAGGGGTACAAGAGCAGTCACATTTACAAAAGTCAAACTCGTGTAGTATTGGATAACTTCACCAATGAAGAGAAATAAAGTAATCGACATGAACTACCATTGATTGTGTGCCCAATTCAATGGTCTCGATGAAGAATGATGAATTTAGGAGCATTTAGGCAAAGCACTGTAGCAAGTTACTGTTCACTGTTTGTCAAAAATCAACAAAACAGAGAATCCACACACCTGTGTGGAAATTCCACACGCCCATGTGGAAATTCCACATCTCGATTTCAGCAAAATTTCAGCTTATAAATAGCCCGTTTTCAAATCTATTTGGGGACCCCCTTCTATCTCTTGCCTATATTTTGGGCGGCTTTCGGCTAGGGTTTGGAAAGATTCTTGGAGGTCTTTGGAGGTGATTATACGGCATCGGCATCGACATCCTTTGGAAGAAAGCTATTAGGGAGCTTTCGTCGGCATTGATTCGGCGAGGTGTGCACTAGGCTTGACAAAGGATTTGTGGAGAAGATTAGGCGGCTCCATAAGACCATCGATACGGATTACAAGGGGGTTTTCTTTATGGTTTTTATGCATATGTTCTTAAACTCTTTACTGATTTTGTATTGCTCCATGGAGAGCTAAACCATATAGAGAACTTCCTTGAAGTGTGCGACATGTTGAAGATCAATGGAATAACGGATGACGCAAATCATTTGAGAGTGTTCCCATTTTCATTGAAGGGAAAAGCAAGACATTGGCTTCATTCATTACCGAGAGCATCCATCACTACTTGGGAGGAGATGGCCGAGGCATTCTTGGCTAGATATTTCCCTCCGAGAAAATCAGCGAGGCTCCGGAATGAGATTTCATCCTTCATGCAAATGGAATTGGAATCTCTATTCGAGACATGGGACAGGTTCAAGGAGCTCCTTCGCAAATGTCTGCAACATGGATTCCCCGAGTGGATGATCATTCATACCTTCTACAACGGGTTGAATCCGAGTACCAAGCAACTTTTAGACGCAGCGGCAGGAGAAACTCTAGGAAGCAAGACTCCCGGTGAAGCCCAGCACCTTATAGAAGAGATGGCTATGAATAGCTATCAATGGAATACAAGGGATCGAAAGAAGGTAACCGGAATTAATGAGGTTGATGCAGTTACAGCATAGGCGGCACAGGTGGAATCATTAAGTAAGAAACTAGATGTTATAACTTCACCAAGAGTTGCGGCCATCACTACTTGTAACGGTTGTGGGAAAGGTCATGCTTTTGAGTGATTGTCCGATTGCTATTAGAGGCACTAGTACGGTGGAACAGGCTGATTTTGTTGGTAATGCTTACCGAGCACATGGCCAAGGCAATCCGTACAGTGGAACCTACAATCCACGGTGGAAGAACCACCCAAATTTCTCATGGAACCATCAAGGGCAGTCACAACAAAAGAACAACGCACCACCGGGATTTCAAGGTCAACAAGCACCGAACTTAGAAAGCCGAGTGATCGGGCTAGAGGGGAAGATGACCGATCTTGAGAGAGCCCTCACACGGTTTGTTGCTGATAAATGCTTGTGTTATAGTAACGCGAAGCGTTATTATCTTATAATTAGCATAGCTTTTATCAGATTTTATCACTAAATAGTGTACATTTGTGTATTCTTGTGCATTGTAGGTTTGTGGAGCCAAGTTGGAAAAGAAGAACAAAGCTAGGTCGTGTTCGCCGTTGTTGGGAGGTTTTTGGACCAAGCAAGGAACAAGGCACGAACTTAGACTTGTGAGTGTGTGCCAAGCTCTTTTGGAGGTGCACAAAGGCAGTCACATTCACAACAAGTCTAACTCATGTAGCTTAGGAGAACTTCACCAAGAAGGAGACTTGAAGTAATCGGCATAATCTACCATTGATTGTGTGCCCAATTCAATGGCCTCGATGAAGAACAACGTATTCGGGAGCGTTTCGGTGAGTACTGTAGCAGCGACGTAGCTTGTACTGTAGCAATTCACTGTAGCAAGTTACTTTGCATTTTCTGCCGAAGATCAGGTTTCCAGAGAGTGCACATGGGTATGTGGAATTAACACACAGCCGTGTGAATTAATTCCCAGTGAGCCAAAGACTTCACACGGGCGTGTGGAAATTCCACACGGCCGTGTGAAGCCCCGATAAGTTCAAATTTAAAGCCGCACAGCCTATTTAAAGCCCGATTGGGAGACTTTTTTAGCATCTTTTGACCTATCTTTCCCCCCAACTTCTGGAGAGTGCGGCTAGGATTTCGGAGAGGACTTTGTGGAGGATTGGAGCACGCCATCGGCATCGACATCGACTTTTGACGGCCGCACAAGACCACGGCCACACTATACGCGAGGGGGTTTTCATTGATGTTTTTAGTTTGTACTTTATTTTACACTTTGATGAACATGTATAGCTCCATGAGGAGCTAAACCCCTCGTGGGTATTCGGACTTGTAAAACCCTAGGATCATTATGTTTCTATGACATTGTTATTATGCTTTTCCATTATTGATGAATAAATTCGAGTTTCAGTTTTAATTATCTTTTGCTATTGTTCTTCCTTAGCCGTGACACTAGGGTTGAGAACAATCTAGGTTATCCTTTGGAGGTGTGACAACTCCTATAGGATTAGACTACTTAAGATTGAAGAGGGTTGAGAGGGAGAGTTGTGAGGTAGCAATGTACCCCTTTCCCTTCCAGTGTGATTTCTCCCTGCCTTTGTTTCCTTGGTTAATTAGCGGTCAAGATAGAGTTTTATGGCTCAATCTAGACTAGGGTTCTTCCACCTGGACCAAAGGGTTAGAACTACATAGAGGAACAGGTTTTATCACTAGGAATCCCTAGAGCTTAAGGCAATCCCACGTAGTGTTAGGGTTAGGAAGATAGACTCCCCTGGGGCTTAGTTGACAGGTCAACGAGAGTCAAGGGTCGTAGTGAATCCTAATACCGGGACATAATGTTGGGGTTAGTCACAGTTGACCTTAAGTTTTGGGACCGTGAGTTTAAGGATATCCTCGACTCAATTAACATCAATAGGAAAGTATAATAGCATAGTCTTACACTAGAAGCATAAGTCGTAGAGGTAACTTGTCCGGATACCCTATTTCATTCATTGCCAGTCTTCTCTTTTAACTTCTACTTGCTTTTCTCTCATCTTCAATCTCTCTATTTACTTTCTTATCTTTTATTCTAATCAATTCCAAAAATTCATTCATCACTCCAATCATTATTTTCCATACATCGCACGACTGAATAGCAAATTCTCGTATTTTAAATCCCTATTCCCTGTGGATTCGACTACCCACTCACCAGGGTAATTTTATTACTTCGACAAGACCGTGCACTTACGGGATACACGTAAGCGGTTGTGTCAAGTTTTTGGCGCCGTTGCCGGGGAATAGTCGTATTTTTTTTTATTCCTGTTTTTGCTACTTTAGTTATTCACTTCGTTGTCTATTTCACACTTTCTTTGACTATCATCGTTCTTATTTTTCTTTTCTTTGTGTTGGCTTCAGGTTATGACCTGCGGGAACCCTTTGATTCTTATTGAAGGAGACCCGGACATTGGTAGAAGAACACACCGTAAAGGGAAAGAGCCTGTAGAAGAACAATCCAAGCAAGCTAGCATAGATTCAGAAGGGTCGGAAGCTATGGCAGAACAGAATGAACAACAAAGGACGTTGTCTGACTTTGCTAAACCCACGGTAATGGGGACCCAATCAAGCATTGTGAGGCCCCCAATCACCGTGAACAACTTTGAGTTGAAGCCGTCGTTCATTCAAATGTTGCAACAGTCTGCACAGTTTAATGGGTTGGCCGACAAAGATCCCAACAACCATCTCAAAAACTTTCTTGAAGTGTGCGACATGTTGAAGATCAATGGAGTAACGGATGATGCAATCAGATTGAGAGCTTTCCCATTTCCGTTGAAGGGAAAAGCAAGACATTGGTTACATTCATTACCGAGAGCATCTATTACTACATGGGAGGAGATAGCCGAGGCGTTCTTGGCTAGGTATTTTCACCCGAGAAAATCAGCGAGGCTCCTGAATGAAATCTCATCCTTCATGCAAGTGGAATTGGAATCTCTATTCGAGACATGGGATAGGTTCAAGGAGCTTCTCCGAAAGTGCCCGTAACATGGATTCCCCGAGTGGATGATCATCCATACCTTCTACAACAGGTTGAATCCAAGCACCAAGCAACTTTTAGATGCGGCGGCAGGAGGGACTCTAGGAAGTAAGACTCCCGATGAAGCCCGACACCTTATTAAAGAGATGGCAATAAATAGCTATTAATGGAACACAAGGGATCAAAAGAAGGTGGCCGGAATTCATGAGGTTGATGCAGTTACATCTTTGGCGGCACAAGTAGAATCATTGAGTAAGAAGTTGGATGTTCTTACTTCACCAAGAGTTGCGGCCATCACTACTTGTAACGGTTGTGGGGGAGGTCATGCTTCAAGTGATTGTCCGATTGCTATTGGAGGCGCTAGTACGGTGGAGCAGGCTGATTTTGTGAGAAATAACTATAGAGGACAAGGCCAAGGCAACCCGTATAGTGGCACTTACAATTCAGGGTGGAGGAACCACCCAAACTTCTCATGGAGCAACCAAGGACATTCACAACAAAAGAACAACACACCACCGGGATTTCAAGGTCAACAAGTACCGAATTTAGAAAGCCGAGTGACCTGGCTAGAAGGGAAGATGACCGATCTAGAGAGAGCTCTCACACGGTTTATTTCTTCATCGGATGCTGGGTTCCAATCGGTGGAAGCTACACTTCGCAATCACACCGCTTCCTTACACAATTTGGAGAATCAAATGGGGCAAATTGTGAAGACATTGGCGGAAAGATCTCAAGGGAGTTTGCCTAGGAATACGGAGACCAATCTGAGGGAACAATTGAAGGCAATCACCTTGAGGAGTGGAAAAGAGGTCGAGAGAAATCTCCCTCTAGAGAAGACCCAAGAGACACCCGAGGTAGTGGAGGTAGAGGAAGGAGCGACAAAGGAAAAAGAGGTGGCATCCCCACCCTATAAGCCAAGGATCCCCTATCCTTCATGATTGAAGAATGACCAAGAGAACGAACAATACAAGAAATTTCTGGGAATTTTCAAGCAATTGCACATCAACATACCATTCGCGGAGGCATTGGCCAAAATGCCTAAGTACGCAAAGTTCTTGAAGGACCTCTTGACCAACAAGAGGAAATTGGAGGAGAGCGCGTCGGTAATCCTTGATGCCAATTTCTTAGCTGTATTGCAAAAGAACATGCCGAGCAAAAGAAAAGATCCTGGGAGTTTCATAATACCATCCAACATTGGCAACTTGGGTGAAGAGATGGCATTAGCCGACTTGGGGGCAAGTATCAATGTCATGCCCTACACGTTCTTCCAAAAGCTAGGCTTGGGTGAGCCTAGACCCACACGGATAACACTTCAACTCGCGGACCGATCGGTGAGGCATCCGAGGGGAATTGTGGAAGATGTTTTAGTAAAAGTCGACAAATACATATTTCCTGTCGACTTCGTGGTGTTGGATGTCGATGAGGATGTCGAGGTTCCATTGATCCTTGGAAGACCGTTCTTGCGCACTTCTAAGGCCTTGATTGACATGGACGGTGGGGAGCTCACATTGCGAGTGGGAGAAGACAAGCTTACATACCGCCTCGCCGAAGCCATGAGACACTCTCCTGACTTTGATGATACTTTATATTTTCTTGACACTACCAATGAACTAATTGATGATTATGTGCAGGAAATATTGAACCCGGATCCGTATGAAGATTGGCCGGATCAAGACATGGAGAACAAGGAAGAAGTACTTTCACTTGGTCTAATAGAGAAATGAGCCAAGCCGGATCCGGGAGCAATGAAGAAGATGAGGAGAAGGTTGAGCTGCAAAATTTTTGTGGATTGTTGATGTTTTCGTGTGCTTAAATGATAATTGATGAAGTTTAAGAAGATTGAGCATGTTTTCCTTGGTATCAGGTCGTGTTTTGATAGTTTTTACAGGCTCTAAGTATCATATTTTAGTTCCTGAATTTTTCCATAAGTCTGTGAATTTTTCTAAGTAAACCAGAGAAAACACACGGCCATGTCGAATTAACACACAGCCGTGTGGTACAAATTAGGGTTCAACCAGAGGAGACACAGGAGCGTGATCTTTGCCCCTGTGAAAAACTTCAGAAGGGGCACACGGCCGTGTGGAATTTCCACACGGCCGTGTGATAAGTTGCAGAACTTAAGCTGTCATTCCAGAGAGTCCACAGGGGCGTGTGGGTGCCCCTGTTAGAAACCTTGTGTTATGGCACACGGCCGTGTGTATTATTCACATGGCCGTGTGAAACTCTGCAAAAACCCCTCTGTTTTCCCGAGAAACCACAGGGGCGTGTTTGTGCCCATGTGGAAGGGCTTGTGACTGGCACACGGCTGTGTGGATTATCCACACGGCCATGTGAAACACTTAGGGTTTCTCGGGCAAGTCAGAGAGGCCACAGGGGCGTGTGATGTGCCCCTGTGGCCGGCCTTGTGTTCTTGGCCAGGTTGGGCACACGGCCGTGTGGAATTAACACACGGCCGTGTGAATATTTTCAGAGACCTTCTGAGTTTTCCCGAGAATCCACAGGGGCGTGTACCAGTCCCTATGGAGTCTCCTGTAAAGTCACACAGCCGTGTGGATCTCTCACACCGCCGTGTGAGGTAGTTCAGAGAGTGACCAGAGTGCGCACAGGGGCGTGTGTTGGCCCTTGTGAACCCTAATTTCAGAGGCACACGGCCGTGTAACATGTTCACATGGCCGTATGGATTCCCAGAACTTCAAAAGCCGCGCGATTTCTTTGATTTTCCACTTGTGTCTCTTTACTTTCTCACTCCAAATCACTTTCCGACTCCCTCCCTTGTTCTCCCGAACTTCTCAGAGGATTTTGGAGGTTTTTATTGGAGTTTTCCGGCCAGTTCTTAGTATTTCTTCATCCACTCCATCGGTAAGAACTTCAAGCCTTCTTTCGTCGTTAATTCTTGATTTGATTCGTTCTTTTGGACTATTTCACTCATTTTTAATGCCCATAATGTATGCGAGTGTATTTACAATGAATTTAGAACAAATTTAGTTGTAAATTTTTTATGTTTAGCCCCACGGCTGTGATGCGCTGTCCGCCAGAAGGTCCACAAGGGTGTGTGGAATTAACACACAGCCGTGTGGATTGCTGCAGATTGAGTGTTTTAACTTGTTTTTGACCTTTTCTTTTTCAATCTTGCAGATATGTCTTCTAGGCCTAGGAAATCGGTTGGAAAGCATCCTCAAGAGCCCTCACCCCCTCCAGAGCAGACTGAGTTCACTATCCCTGAGCATCAGGAGCGGTTCAAGAGATTATCAGATCGTCGTTTTGGACAGAGCCATTTCCATGACTTGGGTATTTTGAGAGATGTTTAGGGAGGAGTTGAGTTGGCAAAGGAGGTTGAGGGACTCCCCTTAGTGGGAAGTTGGAGTAGACTACTGTCCATCCACGAGCCAGCGCGCAACTCCTCGTTTGAGTTCGACCGGGGGTACGACAGTTTCACTGACAATTCCACCATTCAGTTCCGTGCCCTCGGTCAACATTTTACTCTGAGCATGACCGAGTTTTCAATGCGGATGGGACTTTATGATGAGGCGTATACTGAGACAGAGGAGTACGCACTGCTCCCCACTGACTATCTGGGTACTTTAACCCCTCTGCATGCGTATAGTAGGTTATGCGGTCAGGGGCAGTACCAGCCGAGTGTCTCCATGGCATCATGCCTTTCCAGACCTGCCTACAGATATCTTCACGCAGTGATGAGCAGGTCCATCAGTGGCAGGTGGGACAGTACAGGGGTCCTGAGCCGCCACGAGCTCCTGTACCTGTATTCGATGGTGGAGAGCGAGCCGTTCCACCTGGGGCACATTGTGGCCGAGTACATCCGCCACCTGGGCCAGTACCCCAGGGTAGGAGTTATTTTTTTGCAGGGTCATACATTACGAGGTTGGTCATGGGTTTGGGGCTCAGAGATGGGATTCGGGGGGCCGAGAAGACAATGGTACCAGCCCCCCCAGGCATAGACACTTTGAGTATGATGGGGATGGTCCGCAGATCAGGACCAGGAGTCTATACGAGATCAGGCCGAGGGGTCCCATGCAGCGTTAGAGCCACCCCCAGTGGATACAGAGGCAGGGGCAGAGGCCGAGGCACCACCCACAACACTGGAGCCACCTCCGATGCGCATCTTTTCTCCATCTCGAGGCCAGGACAGATTTGAGCGCCTCGAGAGCGCTATGGGTATCATGCAGCAGGAGTTGGCAGAGATAAGGGCCGTACAGGCAGCAGGGTTTACTGAGTTGAGGGCCACTCAGGCATCACAGTTCGCTCAGTTATCGCCACAGCTTGCCATAGTGATACAGTTGTTCGAGCGATCTGTGGTGCGACCTCGACGTGTCCCTTTATCGACTCCACCTCCGTCTCCATCAGCATCAGATCCACCAGCACCAGCACCAGCACCAGCACCAGAGAATCCACAGCAGGACACCGACGCTGAGGCGTCGTAGTTTTATTTTATTTTATTTTCACTTCTGTTGCATTTTTTTTATTTTTATATTCTGTTGGACTTATAGTACCCAGAAAGGACTCTCCTTCTGGGTTTGCTTTTATTTTTTGTTTTATTTTGTCTCGAGTTGTATTTCATGTTCATATCTTTATATACTCGAGTTGTATTTTGGTTGTTCTTGAGCTATACTGAACACTTGCGTATGTGTGCAGATGGTCTTGGATTTAAGGAATTTGAGGAATTGTCATAGGCACGGTCATGGGACCATGTGTGCTCCACAAACCCTTTGAGACACAACCCTCAATGAACCTAGCTCCATCAATTGCAACACTTGGAGTTCAGGGGAGTAATGTTTTAATTGCCCACTTCCACACTAATTGTTTTTTATTGTTTTACTTTTTATAGTGCTTACATGCGTACATTGGGGACAATGTACATCTTAAGTGTGGGGGGGGGGGCGGATTCACATTGCACACACCTTTACTTGTGCGTTCAATTGCTCATGTTCATGCAGCCTATGGCGGTTCACCTTAGTTGCAATGGTCGTATTCTTAGAGTTTAGGAGAATTTTTAACATTACATCCTATCTTGTTCTAGTTCCACTTAAATTTTAAGGGATTTTTGCTCGATTACACTTTATTGCACTACTCACTCTTGGAATCTTTTGGAAACTCGGTCTTGAAGTTTTAAGGACTAGTTTAGTATTACTTTAGTAAGTTGTGAAGTTCTATGTAGCAAAAAAAAAACAAAAAACAAACTAGCTTGTGAATATTAGTTTAAGCTTTTCATTTGGGATGGAAAGAGCTACCTCCTATTAAATATGAAGCTACTCTCATAAGTCGGATACAAGTTATGCCCTAATGAGAGAAAGAGCTATCTCATGGGAAGTGATGAGTCGCCACGCGACACGCTAAAGAAGCGAGCACGCGACTCCCCGGCCGCAAGTGCACGGGTCGTCAAGTAATAACCTCTCGTGCGAACACAAGAGGGTCGTATTCCCAAGGGCCCCAAGATCTGCTATTACTTCCTCCTAGGTATCACTATCTAGTCTACCAAATCAAGAGTTTAATATAAACACAAATAGGAAAATTAAATAAAAGAAAAGCTATAAACAAAATGGACTAAGGCACACCATACAAGCAATGTAAAAAACAAGTAGCAATGATAACTAGAGGCCTCGGGCGAGGATCCCCTAAGGAGAAGAACAAGTTAGGATGAATATAGGAAATTGAGCGCTAAGTTGGCTAGGTTTGATCCGCTAGACTCGGGAGTCGACTACCCCGGAACCTCCGTGGTGTAGCCCTAATCCAATACGGGTTCCTCTATCCAGAAGACACCCCTACGATGTCATTAGGAACATGGAGTCTCGATTAGGGTTATTCTAATGCGCGCTTTCGGCTAAAACAACCCTAACCACGCGGGGAGCTACCGGCACTCGGAACCTCCGGTGTACCGGCACATTGAATCCCCCTTCAATCTATGTGCGACCTAATACATGCAAGCATCCCGCCATACACATACAATTCAAGAATCAAAACCTACGGAATCCATCCATTGTAGGTTGAACATTAAAACAATAGATTGAAATCAAACAAACAAGCCAACAATCAATTATAAACAATTATCATCATCCATACAAGTTCTCCTCCCAAGGTTCACCGGAGCCCGGTGGCCTTGGGAGCCTAGTTCCACATCAAAGGAGATAATACACAAGATAATCAATGAAAATGCTCATAAGAAACTCCCTCAGATGTAGGCTAGAAGGTGGTGATGAAAGCTCGCCGGATCCGCGCCGATCAAGCTCCGTGATGACAACCTTGAGTGCTTCCTTCTTCTCCCTTGAGTTTTGCTCTTCAAATTGCCTCTCCAATCCGGTGATGATGGTGGAAATGGGTGGAGATGATGGTGGAGAATGGAGGAGATGATGGTGGAGAAGGATGGAGAGGATGCTGGCCAAAAGACAAGCTCTCCAAAGCCCTAGAAAGCCTTAAATAACCCAAACAAAGCCTCATCAGCCCGTGCGTGTGCGGGCACTGTGCGGGCCGCACAGTGCCCGCACACCCTTCTGTCTGTCCAGTGCGGGTACTGTGCGGCCGCACACTGGCCGCACACTGCTACAGTAACGGTGCTGCAGTAAAATCGCTACAGTACTTCCTCAAATCCACTCTTTTCTTGCCCGAAACTTGAGGATACGTGTGAGCATCAATAAATTCTTCGATGATGCCAAAAGAAGCTCAAACACGCACTAGATGGTCTTCCGATGTCCTGAAATGATAATTAACAAGAAAAGCGCGTAAAGGGCATCGGAGACATACAAAAATGCATGAAAGTAAATAAAATGTACATAATAAAAGTGATGTATTTAGACACTTATCAAATACCCCCCTACTTGAGCGTTTGCTTGTCCCTAAGCAAACAAACATGAATAACAAAAGGGATTGATAAGTGGCTAAATACACAACCTCCGGCTTAAGTGTAAGTGTACAATAGCAATGGTAAAACTCAAGATACTAAGCTAGAACCACTTAAGAAATTTCATGCATTCAACGGCAATGATATGATGTGTGTGTGCAACCCCTCTATTTCGAAGCCCTGTAGTCCAAGTCAGGTAGACAGAACCCCGAGGACCACATCTTGCGGCAAATCACGCCACTTAGTGGAATTCGGCCTTGAAGTGGTAGAGATGCTCCTAGTAGGCTCCCAAGGATCTTTCCTCTATTGTTCGAAAAACCACCGGTCGTTACACTTTCTTCTGTTATACACATATATGTACATGTATAAGTATATATTTACACACATATTTTTTTCTGGACTAACATGAATTGCAAATCCACATTACCTGGAACTTTACACATTCATATAAACGCACTCATGCCTTTATAGCTTTTGGCGAGAGGCACACTCTGGTTAGGAGCAAGAACCCCAGGTTACTTCGCTAGTAGGGCAGAGGAACACTGTCCTTTTTTTTTTTTTTTTTTTTTTTTTACCGTGTTGAGCGAAAAACATAGAGGAAAGTCCTTAAGAGTCTATTAGGAGAAATACCTAACACGTCAAAGCACGAAACCCCACGAATGGGTTAGCCACTAAGAGGGTCACGAAGGTTACTGCTTTCCTAACCTAGGTGTCCAAGGTCCTACATAGGAGGTTAAGTGATGGAATGCCGAGAATGACACAAAATTCTTAAGAGTGCAAGGTTATGAGTAACTTAGCATCTATCATTGTTCTACACTATCATACACATACAAGAATCATTCATGCCATCCTTGGTTTACTAACATGCAAAGTTGCTCAAAAATTCTTAAAGTTCACGAAAATCATGAAAGTCCACCCCCCTACTTAAAGTAGTACATTGTCCCCAATGTACCTAAATCAGCAGCTCAGTAAAATATATGCAATTAAAGCAAGGTAAGAGGGTTTCGTGAACTTCCCCGAGTCTCCAAGTATAATCTTGAAGTCCATGAGATCAGGGTGGCCAATGATGAATCTTGTAGATGTTGGGAGAGAAAAATGCACTAGATGCTCCAATTCCACCTGCAAGGTAGAAAAGAACATCATCTCAAGGTGTCCATCACACACACAAAAATAAAATACAACAAACACACAAATAAGCAAGGCTAAGAACAAAGAAAACAAGAAATATGAAACACAATGTGTGGGTGTTCGAGTGAAACTTTCCAACTCAATGCTTGGCAAAACTTGAAAAAGAAATAATATAAGAGCATGCAACTTCAAGTTAAAAACATTCTCACATCAAAGAGTTTGGGATTTAAAACAATGTTAAACAATGAAAATCAACAAAGATGAGAGATACGCAAAAACCCAAACCTAGATGACAAAGTTCAAAGATGTCGGCGAGAACTCAATGAAAATGATAGATCGACAAAATTAAAACTCAAAATTGATGAGAGACTTTAAGATCATCGAAAGGTTGGCCAAATGAGGAGGTAATCAAGGAAGATACACCGAAAAAAAATTGAAGAAAAATCGGGTGAAAGAAGGACGGAAAAATCAGCCCCGAAGATGCTGAAATTGGGCTGAAGGGGCTGAAAAATTGCTATGTGCGGGCTGTACACAGCCCACGCATGCGTGTGCGGGCTGTACACAGCCCGCACACCCTTCTGGTGTTTGTGTGCGGCCTGTGTGCGGCCCCGCACACTGGCCGCACACCCTTCTGTCTGGTGTGTGCGGATAGATGTGCGGGGCGGCACAACAGCCGCACAATGCTCTGGCTAGTGTGTGCGGGCTGTGCACAGCCCGCACACCCATAAAATTTGTTCTTCTGGCTTTTAAACATCATGAACCACCTCCCAAAAACATACATTATTGACCCAACATGCATAAAACTCATCAAAACACAAAGATGATCATAAACAATGAAGAACAAACCAAGAATCACCAACATGAGCATTAATATCCAAGTAAAACTACCAAGCAATGAAAACAAGAAATTGAGACATCCACATACAAACAAGCACACAAGACTAACAAAAATAAAACACAAAAGCAAACAAAGAAGAATACGAAATTTAACAACTTGGGTTGCCTCCCAAAAAGCGCTTGTTTAACGTCACGAGCTTGACGTACCTTTCTTACCTCATGGAGGCTTGAAGACGGTGTGCTCCTCCCGGCTAGACATGGCATAAGAACTACCAAAGAAAATAAAATGTACCTGCCGGGATGGAGCGAGTGTGGAGGTCAAGCATGAACTACCTTTTGGCCTCCATGGAAAAAGCTTGGGTCGGGAATTGTGCAATTTAGACTTGGGCGGAACCTTGGATGGCTTGAACCTCCTCTCCGCTTCTTCTTGATTCCCGGCCCAAATACCTTTGAATATCCCACCAAATTGTTTGGGTCTCCACGGAAAGAGCTTTGGTTGAGAACTATCCAAGCTTGGCACGGGTGGGTTCTTGGGCGGCTTCAATACCCTATCCACATTTCTTTTCTCAACCATGGTGGGATGATCATGGATTGCCCACAAAACTTGCTTGGGCCTCCAAGGGAATATTTTTGGTTGGGAATTGTCTAGTCCAGGCATAGGTGGGTTCAATGATGGCTTTATCTTGCAACCCACATCTTCAAATACAATTCCCGGAATTTTCTTAGTGCACAAAACCAAAATGGGCAGTTGGGTGGAATGGTTGATGTTGAGGCAAGTAGCTTCTTCAATTGTGCTTGATGAACATGTTTCTACTTCCTCACACTCTTTTCTGGCCAAGTTTTCTACAATGCCCCTGTCTTCTCCCATAGCATCTACAGGTTGAACTTCTACAACTTGCTCATTACTCCTTTTTTCCTCATCCATTAATTTGAGAAGTTCCACCACTTGTTTCTCAATTCTATCAATAGATGCTTGAAGAATTGGCATGCTTGCTTCCAACGCTACCAACCGAGAGTCCGTGACTTGCATGTACTTAGCTAAGACATCTTCAGTGGTAAACGTCCTCTTCGTTGGTGGTTGTGGGGGTTTTGGCAGCAGTCCAAAGTTAGAGTGCTCCCAGTGTTGTCCATGGTGATGTGATGAAAAATCTAGGTGCCCTCGCTGATATGGATTATATACATGCTCGAATTGATTGGTACTGCATGCCCTCAAGGCCTCATACTCATTGATTTGCCATTTTTCGAGATGAAAATATGTGCCACCAGAAGCATCTCGAAAACCCATTGCCATGTGCACAAAACAAACAAAGAAAAATTTAAGGTATCAAAGAAAACAAGAATATTTACAAAAGAAAATATAAATGACTAGAGTAGCGAGCTAGAAGTTTTCCTAGCATTCTTGGATGCTCCCCGGCAACGGCGCCAAAAACTTGATGAGTTGCCACGCGACACGCTAAAGAAGCGAGCACGCGACTCCCCGGCCGCAAGTGCACGGGTCGTCAAGTAATAACCTCTCGTGCGAACACAAGAGGGTCGTATTCCCAAGGGCCCCAAGATCTGCTATTACTTCCTCCTAGGTATCACTATCTAGTCTACCAAATCAAGAGTTTAATATAAACACAAATAGGAAAATTAAATAAAAGAAAAGCTATAAACAAAATGGACTAAGGCACACCATACAAGCAATGTAAAAAACAAGTAGCAATGATAACTAGAGGCCTCGGGCGAGGATCCCCTAAGGAGAAGAACAAGTTAGGATGAATATAGGAAATTGAGCGCTAAGTTGGCTAGGTTTGATCCGCTAGACTCGGGAGTCGACTACCCCGGAACCTCCGTGGTGTAGCCCTAATCCAATACGGGTTCCTCTATCCAGAAGACACCCCTACGATGTCATTAGGAACATGGAGTCTCGATTAGGGTTATTCTAATGCGCGCTTTCGGCTAAAACAACCCTAACCACGCGGGGAGCTACCGGCACCCGGAACCTCCGGTGTACCGGCACATTGAATCCCCCTTCAATCTATGTGCGACCTAATACATGCAAGCATCCCGCCATACACATACAATTCAAGAATCAAAACCTACGGAATCCATCCATTGTAGATTGAACATTAAAACAATAGATTGAAATCAAACAAACAAGCCAACAATCAATTATAAACAATTATCATCATCCATACAAGTTCTCCTCCCAAGGTTCACCGGAGCCCGGTGGCCTTGGGAGCCTAGTTCCACATCAAAGGAGATAATACACAAGATAATCAATGAAAATGCTCATAAGAAACTCCCTCAGATGTAGGCTAGAAGGTGGTGATGAAAGCTCGCCGGATCCGCGCCGATCAAGCTCCGTGATGACAACCTTGAGTGCTTCCTTCTTCTCCCCTTGAGTTTTGCTCTTCAAATTGCCTCTCCAATCCGGTGATGATGGTGGAAATGGGTGGAGATGATGGTGGAGAATGGAGGAGATGATGGTGGAGAAGGATGGAGAGGATGCTGGCCAAAAGACAAGCTCTCCAAAGCCCTAGAAAGCCTTAAATAACCCAAACAAAGCCTCATCAGCCCGTGCGTGTGCGGGCACTGTGCGGGCCGCACAGTGCCCGCACACCCTTCTGTCTGTCCAGTGCGGGTACTGTGCGGCCGCACACTGGCCGCACACTGCTACAGTACGGTGCTACAGTGGAAATACTACAGTAAAATCGCTACAGTACTTCCTCAAATCCACTCTTTTCTTGCCCGAAACTTGAGGATACGTGTGAGCATCAATAAATTCTTCGATGATGCCAAAAGAAGCTCAAACACGCACTAGATGGTCTTCCGATGTCCTGAAATGATAATTAACAAGAAAAGCGCGTAAAGGGCATCGGAGACATACAAAAATGCATGAAAGTAAATAAAATGTACATAATAAAAGTGATGTATTTAGACACTTATCAGGAAGCGTGAAAGCTACCACTCCGGTAGAAAGAGCTACCTCCTCGAAAGTGTGAAAGCCACCTTTGGCGGCCGCCTAGGAAAGGGCTACCTTAGAGGTTGAGTGAAGCTACTACTTCCTTACTTAGTGTATATAAATAAGTCCTTGTAACAAGAGTTTGAGGAGTACTCGTTGGTTCTATTGAGTGAATTCGCACACACTTACACGTTTTCGAGTTGTTTTCCTTTTTGATTCAAGTTTTTAGCTAGAGCAACGATAACCATATGCAATGTTTTGATTTCCCTTACTAGTAGAATACTTCTTTTGCATACTTTTGGTGAACCTAAGGCCGAGAACTTTCAATTGTTCTTCCCAAGTATTTTCACGTTTTATTTTTGCTTGAGGACAAGCAAAAGCTTAAGTGTGGGGGGATTTGATAAATGCTTGTGTTATAGTAACGTGAAGCGTTATTATCTTACAATGAGCATAGCTTTTATCAGATTTTATCACTAAATAGTGTGCATTTGTGTATTCTTATGCATTGTAGGTTTGTGGAGCCAAGTTGGAAAAGAAGAACAAAGCTAGGTCGTGTTCGCCGTTGTTGCGAGGTTTTCGGACCAAGCAAGGAACAAGGCACGAATTTAGACTTGTGAGTGTGTGCCAACATCCTTTGGAGGGGCACAAAGGCAGTCACATTCACAATAAGTCTAACTCGTGTAGCTTAGGAGAACTTCACCAAGAAGGAGACTTGAAGCAATCGGTACGATCTACCATTGATTGTGTGCCCAATTCACTGTAGTGTGTATCCCGCAAGTGCACGGGTTTGTCGAAGTAATAAAATTTACCCTGGTGAGAGGGTAGTCGAATCCACAGGGGAATAGGGCTTTAGAATATGAGATTTCACTAATAAAGCTATGCGGCGTATGAAAAAGCAATGACAGGATCAATGAGTGAGTGTCGAAGCAAACAGAATAAAAGACAAGAAATTAAATAGAAAGATGGAAGATAAGAAAGTGCAAGTAAAAGAGAATAGTGAGGAACTAGCAATGGATGAAATAGGGTATCCGGACAAGCTACCTCTAGGATCTATGCTTCTAGTGCAGGACTATACTATTATACTTCCCTATTGATGTTAATTGAGTCGAGGATATCCTAAAACTCACGGTCCCAAACCTAAGAACAACCGTGACTAACCCCAAGACTATGCCCCGGTATCAGGATTCACGTTAATCCTTTACTCTGTCGCTCGCGTGACTAAGCCCCAGGGAAGTATATCTACCTAAACCTCATACTACGTGGGATTGCTTTAAGCTCTAGGGATTCCTAGTGGTAAAACCTGTTCCTATGTGTAGTTCTAACCCCTTGGTCCAAGTGGAAGAACCCTAGTCTAGATTAAGCCCCAGTGAGTAGGATTCACTTCAACCCTTCCCTCTGTTACTCAAGTAACTAAGCCTAGGAGAGTTTATCTGCCTAGCACTTCACTCTATTTTGACCGCTATAAAATCAAGGAAACGGAGGTAGGGAGAAACCACGCCGGAGGGGAAAGGGGTACATCGCTACCTCACAACTCTCCCTCTCAACCCTCTTCAATCTTATGTAGTCTAACCCTAAAGGAGTTGTCACACCTCCAAAGGGTAACCTAAATTGTTCTCAACCCTAGTGTCACATCTAAGAGAAAACATTAACAAGATGAAATTAAGATTGGAACTCAATTTTTATTCATCAATAATGGAAAAGCATAATAACAATGTCAAAGAAGCATAATAACCCTAGAGTTTACAAGTCCGAATACCCTCAAGGGGTTTAGCTCCTCATGGAGCTATACATGTTCATCAAAATAGAAAATAAAGTACAAATCAAAGACATTGATGAAAACCCCCTTGTATATGGTGTGGCCGTGGTCTTGTACGGCCGTTGAATGCCGGTGATGATGCCGATGAGACACGCTAAACCTCCACAAAGTCCTCTCCAAAACCCTAGCCGCACTCCCCAAGTTGAGGAGAAAGATAGGTCAAAAGATATCCCAAAAGTTCTCCAAAATCCCCTTTTATAATGTTGAATCACGGCTTTAAAATCGGACTTACCGGGGGTTTCACACGGCCGTGTGGGATTTCCACACGCCCGTGTGAATCCTCTGAAATCCTGGTTTCGGTAGAAATTGCTACAGTAACAAGCTACAGTGCTTCTATAGTAACTCGCCGAAACGTTCCCGAATCCGTTGTTCTTCATTGAGGCCATTGATTAGGCACACAAACAATGGTAGGTCGTGCAGATTGCTTCAAGTCTCCTTCTTAGTGAAGTTCTTCTAAGCTACACGAGTTAGACTTGTTGTGAATGTGACTGCCTTTGTGCCCCTCCAAAGGAGGTTGGCACACACTCACAAGTCCACGCTCGTGCCTTGTTCCTTACTTGGTTCGAAAAACTTCCCAACATCGGCGAACACGACCTAATTTCGTTCTTCTTCTCCAATTTAGCTCCACAAACCTTCAATGCACAAGAATACACAAATGCACACCATTTAGTGATAAAACCTAATAAAAGATATGCTCAATGTAAGATAATAACGCTTCACGGTACTATAACACAAGCACTTATCAGGGATAGCACCGGAGTCCTGAGCCGACAGGAGCTACTATATTTATACTCCATGGTGTAGGGAGTACTACTCCACCTGGGACACCTAGTAGCTGAGTACTTGCGCCACTAGAGCCAGTATCCCACAGTCGGAGTGATCTTTTTAGGCCCCTACATCACCAGATTACTCATAGGGATGGGATTATCAGATGCTATCAGAGGGGTGGAGAAGATCAGTATACCAGCCCCCCCTCAGTATTGAGACACTGAGACAGATGGGGATGGTGCGCAGATCAATGATAAGTGCCTAAATACATCATGTTTTTGTGATAATGTTCTTGTACTTTCGTGCAACTTATGTGAATTCTCGATGACATTTTGCGCACTTGATGTTTTTATTTTCATTTCAGGGTTTCGAGGACCAAGTGCGCGTGATCGAACCATTTTTGTGTCGTTTCGGCGAAGATTGAAGAAGAACTAAAGACTTGGAGTATCCCGGAAGCCGACGCACCGCACACGAAGCCATTTCTCTCGGCCGTGTGCGGCGACTGTGCGGCCCGCACAGTGGCCGCACGGCTCAGCCAGTGAACTGTGCGGCCTAGTGTGCGGCCGCACACCTGGCCGCACGCCCTGGCCAGAGAGCCATGCGGCCTAGTGTGCGGCCAGCACACCAGGCCGCACAAGGTGGCCAGAAGAGCGCGCGAGCACGCGTGCGGCCCGCACGCTCTCGGGTTTATATAATGTTTCTTCAAGGGTTTTTGAGGGGAGTTGTTCTCTATCCGGCCTCCACTCCACCATACACCATTGATAAACGCCTAACTGTACGTATTGTTTATGTATGTTTGCGTATTTATAGAGTATTTTTGTATGTGTGGATGCCCGTTTTCGGTCTAAATTGGTTTATTTCGTGTTACAGGCACAGAAGATACCGTGGGGAGCTCGACAATATGATTTTAGAAGAAATTGGCAGGAAAAAGACCATTTTTTGGCAAAACGGCTAAGTCTGGAAGATCATGCGGGCTACCATGCGGGCACTGCAGAGGCCGCATACGACTGTAGCAATTCCACTGTAGCAAAAACCACTGTAGCGGTACTGTAGCAACTTACGCGATTTTCTGGATTTCTCGGAAACTTTCTCTCCCCGCATGCGGGGCCGCATGGGTGACCGCATAGCATCCCGAAATTAGGTTTTAAAGGCCTTTTGGGCATTCTTCTTGTTATCTTTTGGCCACCATTCTCCTCCATCATCTTCTTGGACTTCAAGGCTGCGGGAGAAGGCATTTTTGAGGAGCAAATCGAGGGGAGAAGAAGATCACACACTCAAGGGCGAGCATCTAGGAGCTTGTTGGCTCGGATCCTTCAAGTTCTCATCACCATCTTCTTCTAGTCTTCATCTTAGGGGAGTTGTTATGAGCTTTACTTTGTATTTCTTGTTTTGTAGGCATTCTCCTTTGTTGATGATGAACTAGACTCCCAAGGTCGCCGGGCATCCGGTGAACCTTGGGATGAACTTGCTTGTTTGGATACTTGATTTATATGTATGGTATTTGTGTGGTTTGTGGTTTAAGTTTGGTGTATTTGAATGCCTTGGTACGCATGAGAACTCTGTATATCAATTTTTAGGTAATACTAGGTTGCATGACCATTGCCCTAGTGTTAGACTCACCAAGCTTAGAAGGGATACATGTACAAATACGCCGTGACCATCGGGTATTTTGTACCCCTCCAACCATTAGGGTTGAGCCTAGATATTGTGTTTGACTCTAATTTGAGATTTTCCTAGGCCCTTAGCAATCGTGTGGGGATTTGGGCGGTAGAAATACCGTAGCGGTGGAAATTCCGTATTCCAATACCCATACTGGATTAGGGGTCATCACCGTGACCATCGGGGTGACCTATCTTTGGATGTCTCTTGGCCTAACCACCTTTGCCTGTGTGATTCGAGTATTCTTCTAGCTTTAGTAGTCCCGAGGGGATCCTCGCCCGCGGCCTCGTTCATTTATTGCTCATTGTTTCCTTAATGCGCTTGTTTGTTGTGCCTTAGATCACTTGTTTATAGTTTTCTCTTTGTTATTCTTCTTATCTTGATTTTATCACAAAATTGCTAGGTTAGGAAATAGATGAAGGGGAAGTAACAGTAGTTCCATGGCCCTAGGGAATACGACCCCCTCGTGCTTGCGCGAGGGGTATTACTTGGCTACCCGTGCGCTTGCGGTCAAGTCATCAAGTTTTGGGCGCCGTTGCCGGGGACTTCACAAGGAATACTAGGAAAACCTGTAGTCTATTGCTCTAGCCACTTTGTTTCTTTTCTC
The DNA here is from genome assembly GCA_020875875.1 of Dioscorea alata. Lineage (NCBI taxonomy): Eukaryota > Viridiplantae > Streptophyta > Magnoliopsida > Dioscoreales > Dioscoreaceae > Dioscorea > Dioscorea alata. Next base: position 7,077,551 of record CM037021.1, read on the forward strand.
TTGTTGTACATACTATTTTATTATCTATTTTGTTTGTTTAGTTTTGTTCTGTTTCACTTTGTGTTTTCTTTCTTTTTTGTGCGAGGTACACTATTCTTGACAAATGCAAGCTCAAAATTGCCCTCCAAGTCCTAACCATGGTGCTTCGCAAGAAAGGAGATATACTACTGAGGAGGTCTTGGCGCGATTCATGATCACCACGGAGCCAAAGTTTGAAAGGATAGACAGAAGGTTTGATGAATTTGGCACCGTATTGAGAAATGTCCAAGCCTCTATTCATTCTCTTGAGAGCCAGGTTGGACATCTTGCTAGGGCCCAATCTGAACAACACTCGGTCCTTGTTGCCGAATATGAAGCTAGATTTGAGGTCGTTCATGCCGCACTTTCGGCTATGCAAGCATCTCTCCACAAGCTAGAGAGCCGAGTTGAACAACAAATTCGTGAACCAATAATGGAAGGCCCAACTACAACCTATAATGACAAGGAAGAGAACTTTGGTATATTGGAGGTTGAAGGAGTCAAAAGAGCACCATTGATAACACTTGAGCAAGCCGTTTGCATAAAAACCAACAAGAAAACCAAGCACAAGAAAGAATTATTTGGGACAAAAGAAATTGTGGGTCGGAGGTTGAAGCCATCCATTGACCCACCTATGCCGAGGTTAGACACGTCCCAACAAAAACTATTTCCTTGGAGGCCCAAACGATTCTTGTGGGTAATTAAAGGAAGATTGACAATGGTTGAAGAAGGAGATGTGGGTAGGAGGTTTACACCCCCCAAGGACCCACCCATGCCAAGCTTGAGATTTTTTCAACCTTACTTATTCTCTTGGAGGCCAAAACAAGCTTTGCGGATGCTCCAAGGAAATTCAGCCGGGACCAAAGTAGAGGCGAGGAGGAGGTTCAAGCCGTCCAAGGATCCGCCAAAGTTTAAATTGTGTAATGCCCGGCCAAAGCTTTTTCCGTGGAGGCCAAAAGGTAACTCATGCTTGGTCTCCACTTTGACACCATCCCGGAAGGTACGCTTCACTTTTCTTGGTAGTTCTTATGCCACTTCTAGCCGGGAGGAACACACCGTCTTCAAGCCCCCTTGAGGTAAAACGTGTCGAGCTAATGACGTTAAACAAGCGCTTCTTGGGAGGCAACCCAAGCTTTAAAATTCATAACATGTGTGTTTTCGTATTTTGGTGTGTTTGATTGCTTGAGTGTTCCTTGTTTTCAAGTGTGTGATTGTGGTTAGTTGGGCGTTTTTCATAATTTATTTACTTTTGTTTGTTCATGGTTCTTGTGATTTTTTTGTGTTATCATTCATCTTTATGCATCAATTATCATGTTTTGGGTGTTGTGGGTGAATTCGGCATTGTTTTTATGCGATTTTGGGGTGTTTGGAGCCCGTATTTGCATGCAGAGAGTTGTGCGCCCTGCTATGCGACCGCATAGCAGGCCGCATGTTTTTTTCCCGAGCCTTGTGCGGCCTGTCATGCGGCCGCACAAGGGGCCGCATGAATTTTCCCGAGCCTGATGCGGGGTACCATGCGGCCGCACAAGGGGCCGCATGGACACTCGGGCTGAATGATAAGTTCGGTACCTCTTCACCATTTTCTTCATATCTCTCTCATTTCTCATCCGTTTTCCCTCATTCTTTCAACGTTTTTCTCCATTTTTCTCCCTCTAGACGAATCTCCTACCTCCAAGGACTTAATTTGCATGATTTATTGGGAGTTTTGCCATCATCTTCACCGACTTTCCTAGGTATCTTTCTCTAAACCCTAGTTTTGAGCATGATTGGTTCTTCTTCCTTTCTCCTGTTTTTCATGTTGAATGGATGATAATGCTGTGGGAGATTGGTTGTTTGTTGTTTTTGTGGGTTTTTGGAGTAATTTGAAAGCTTTGTAAAAATGTTTTGCTCCATGTACAAGAGAAGCTCTTGCAAAATTTTTTGGGAATTACTGTAGCACTTCTTGAACTCATTCATATCCCATCATGAGAAACCATTTCTTCTCTTGTATTTGTCCTGATTTTGTAGCATCCTTGTAAACTCTTTTCCCCCACAACACTTGCATTAAAGAAAATTGGACTTCATGTTTTTGATTGCACAAAGGACTTGCTTGGATCATTCTTGTTTAGTTGTTCTTGTGATGTTAGTTGTTTGTTTATTTGTGTGTTTTGTTTTCTTTGTGTGTGATGGATGCCTTGAATTGATGTTCTTTTCGACCTTTCAGGGTGGAATTTGGACATCATGCGCACTTCCCGTCTCCTATATCGACCATGATGCTTTGGTGGTCACCCCGATCTCATGGACTTCAAGAACGATGTTTCGAGACTCGGGGAAGTTCACGAAACCCTCCTACTATGTTTTTATTGCCTATATTGTTGCATTTCATTGCTTAGGCACATTGAGGGCAATGTGCAACTTTAAGTGGGGGGTGGAGTTGGATCTTCGTGAACTTTTAAAAACTTTTAAAATTTTTGCAATTGCATGCTTGGATTACCTATGATAGCTATAATTGTATTGTTTAGGACTTCCTAGCTTGGTAGAATGATAGTTGTGAGCTGTACTTTACTTGTGCTTGAATGTAGTTCTATTTCATCTTTAGTGCACTCTTATACTTGTTCACGATCACTTTCACCTTGTACATTCCAACCAACCCATTGCAATGTTTTTGGTATTAAATTGTTAAAGTCTATTTTCAATGCACTTTTAAGAGCCTTTGAGGTCCTTTGTTGTTTTCTTTGGCCTCAAGTGAGATTGCTTAACAAGTTCTATTCCAGGGGATACGAGATACTTGTTTGTGAAAAAACAAAAAAAAAAAAAGAGAAAAAAGTGGAGTCTATGACAGTATTCCTCTGCTAGTACAGCATGAATGCGTCTATGTGGATTGTAATCAAGTAGGATGGGTGGCTCTTGTGCCTAGCCAGCATGTGCATCCGTCTGAAAGATTTTTGTGCAGTCTACGTTAGTCGGACTCAGAGAAAAAAATAAAAAAAACATAATAAGTAAAGTAAAAGAATGTATATATGCAAGTAAGGAATAAAAGCATCTCGTATGTGTCCCCTGAAACCTGTTGCATGATCACTTAAGAGCCAGAGTTTTATTTAGGACCCAAAGGACTCTTAACTGGGTATTGAGGGTGTCTTTAACACTTTAATGCCTTATTCATTGTACGTGGGGTGAATGGTCATCCTGGGGTAATCCAGGGTGTGGAGGTCAAGGTGGGAGTTAGCACACACTCACGGGGGCACTTGAGGAGAAACAGAACTAATATTACTTGACTATTCATTGAACAGCTCACTTCTTAATTTCTGTCCATTTGTGCTCGTGAAGTTCTTTACTATTGAGCTTGAGGTTTTACAGTTAGTCGTTTATCTTCTTGCCCCTGTTCTTCATGTTTGTTTGCTTGGGGACAAGCAAACGCTTAGGTGTGGGGATGTTTGATAAACGCCTAACTGTACGTATTTTTTATGTATGTTTGCGTATTTATAGAGTATTTTTGTATGTGTGGATGCCCGTTTTCGGTCTAAATTGGTTTATTTCGTGTTACAGGCACAGAAGATACCGTGGGGAGCTCGACAATATGATTTTAGAAGAAATTGGCAGGAAAAAGACCATTTTTGAGCTCAGGTACTGTAGCTGAATACTGTAGCAGCACTGTAGCATGAAACCTTTGGCAAAACGGCTAAGTCTGGAAGATCATGCGGGCTACCATGCGGGCACTGCAGAGGCCGCATACGACTGTAGCAAAACCACTGTAGCGGTACTGTAGCAACTTACGCGATTTTCTGGATTTCTCGGAAACTTTCTCTCCCCGCATGCGGGGCCGCATGGGTGACCGCATAGCATCCCGAAATTAGGTTTTAAAGGCCTTTTGGGCATTCTTCTTGTTATCTTTTGGCCACCATTCTCCTCCATCATCTTCTTGGACTTCAAGGCTGCGGGAGAAGGCATTTTTGAGGAGCAAATCGAGGGGAGAAGAAGATCACACACTCAAGGGCGAGCATCTAGGAGCTTGTTGGCGCGGATCCTTCAAGTTCTCATCACCATCTTCTTCTAGTCTTCATCTTAGGGGAGTTGTTATGAGCTTTACTTTGTATTTCTTGTTTTGTAGGCATTCTCCTTTGTTGATGATGAACTAGACTCCCAAGGTCGCCGGGCATCCGGTGAACCTTGGGATGAACTTGCTTGTTTGGATACTTGATTTATATGTATGGTATTTGTGTGGTTTGTGGTTTAAGTTTGGTGTATTTGAATGCCTTGGTACGCATGAGAACTCTGTGTATCAATTTTTAGGTAATACTAGGTTGCATGACCATTGCCCTAGTGTTAGACTGACCAAGCTTAGAAGGGATACATGTACAAATACGCCGTGACCATCGGGTATTTTGTACCCCTCCAACCATTAGGGTTGAGCCTAGATATTGTGTTTGACTCTAATTTGAGATTTCCCTAGGCCCTTAGCAATCTGTGGGGATTTGGGCGGTAGAAATACCGTAGCGGTGGAAATTCCGTATTCCAATACCCATACTGGATTAGGGGTCATCACCGTGACCATCGGGGTGACCTATCTTTGGATGTCTCTTGGCCTAACCACCTTTGCCTGTGTGATTCGAGTATTCTTCTAGCTTTAGTAGTCCCGAGGGGATCCTCGCCCGCGGCCTCGTTCATTTATTGCTCATTGTTTCCTTAATGCGCTTGTTTGGTGTGCCTTAGATCACTTGTTTATAGTTTTCTCTTTGTTATTCTTCTTATCTTGATTTTATCACAAAATTGCTAGGTTAGGAAATAGATGAAGGGGAAGTAATAGTAGTTCCTTGGCCCTAGGGAATACGACCCCCTCGTGCTTGCGCGAGGGGTATTACTTGGCGACCCATGCGCTTGCGGTCAAGTCATCAACCATTCTCATCACCTTTGGAAGGATTTGGAGGGATTTTTGGGCTGATTTGAATTAGAGAAGAAGGGGAAGACGTGGAGAAGCTTCATAGGGCTCACCGGCGCGGATCCGACGAGCCACACCATCAACCCTAATCGACATCTTTGAGGGAGTTTTTCTTGTTTTCTTTATTTGATGGATCCTTTGTATGATGAGCTCCTTAGCTTTGTGATGTCGAACTAAACCTCCCAAAGCCACCGGGCTCCCGGTGAACCTTGGGAGGAGACTTTGTATGAATGACCTTTATGTTGTTTTAAATGAATGTGTCGGTTTGCTTGTTTGGTTTTAATTCATCATCTTGTTGTTCATTCTATAATGGATGGATTCCGTAGAATTGATTCTGAATGATACTTGTTTGGCGGGATGCTAGCTTGTATTAGGTCACGTAGTGAGTTAAAGAGGGATCCCTGTATTAATTCGCCGGAGGTTCCGGGTGTTAATAGCCTCCCGCACGTTGTTAATTTAGCCGAGAGAGTGCATTAGTTTAACCCTAATCAAGACTCCTTGTTCTCATTGACATCGTAAGGGTATTTTCTGGATAGAGAAACCCGTACTGGATTAGGGCTACACTACGGAGGTTCTGGGGTAGTCGACGTCCGAGTCTAGCGGATCAAAACCAAACCAACCTTAGTTTATTGAATTCCATGGTCATTCGTTCTTAGTTTCCTCCCAGGGGAATCCTCACCCGACGCCTTCCCCAATTATTGGCTTCTTCTTCTCTATCTTTATTCCGGATTGAGCTTTATTTTACTTGCATTTCTTTACTTGTTTTTATTATTTAAATTTGCATCAACCCTGTTTCGATCGACTAGAAAGTGACCCCCAAAAGGAAGTAATAGTAGATCTCGGGCCCTAGGGAATACGACCCTCCTTGTGAGGTTATTACTTGACGACCCGTGCACTTGCTGCCAGGGAGCCGTGTGCTAGCTTTTTAGCCTGTCGCGTGGCCACTCATCAATCAAGACCAGGAGTCTACACCCTGATCATCCCTCGCTCAGAGTCTACACAGCCAGATCAGGCCGAGGGCTCACAGGCAGCATTAGAGCCACCTCCAGTGCAGATCTTTTCTCCCTCTCGAGGCCAGGACAGGTTTGAGCGCCTCGAGAGTGCTGTCAGTATTATGCAGACAGAGTTGGCCGGGCTTAGGGCCACACTGGCCGCACAGTTTTCACAAACATCGACACAGCTCGCCGCCATACTTCAGCTACTTGAGTGATCTGTATCGACGTCACCGTTCGTGGTGCGACCTCGAGCCTCAACTCCACCTCCATCTCCATCACCACCAGCAAATCCACAAGTGACATCAAAGCCAACAACAGCAGCACCTGAGTCATCGACAGAGGACACCGATGCTGAGGCGTCATAGTTTATTTTCTTATATTTGTCTCGAGTTGTATTGCAATTCTCTATCTTTATATACTCAAGTTTTATTTTTGGTTTTTCTTGAGCTATAATGAACCCTTGCGTATGTGTGCAAATGGTCTTGGATGTAAGGAATTTGAGGAATAGTCATAGGCACTGTCATGGGACTGTATGTACTCCACAAACCATTGAGACTCAACTCTCAATGAACCTAGCTCCATCAAACGCAACACTTCCAGTTCAGGGGAGTAATGTTGCAATTGCCCACTTCCACACTAATTGTTTTTCATAATTTTTATTTTTCATTGTGCTTGTATGCGTACATTGGGGATAATGTACATCTTAAGTGTGGAGGGGAGTTCACTTTGCACACACCTTTACTTGTGCGTTCAATTGCTTATGCTCACGTAGCCTACGGCGGTTCACATTCATAATAAGTCTAACTTGTGTAGCATTCGAGAACTTCACCAATAAGTAGAATTGAAGCAATCGCCACGATCTACTATTGATTGTGTACCCAATTCAATGGCCTCGATGAAGAGCAATAAATTCAGGAGCGTTTCGGCAAGAGCACTGTAGCAGCATTATAGCAAGTACCGTAGCAAAAATACTGTAGCAAGTTACTATCCATTGTCTGCCGAAATTCTTTAAAATAGAGACTTCACGCGGTATGTGGAAATTCCACACGGCCATGTGAAATCCCGATTTCAGCGATTTAAAGCCGTGACTCAACATTATAAAATCACGTTTATGGAGACTTTTTCTACATCTTTTTGCCAATCTTTTCTCCTATCTTCTAGTGAGTTACGGCTAGGGTTTCGGAGAGGACTTTGTGGAGGTTTGGAGTGCGTCATCGGCACCGTCATCGAAGTCCGGCGGCCACACAAGACCACGGCCACACTATATGCAAGGGTGTTTCATCTATGCTTCTGATTTGTATCTCTTTTCATAATTTGATGGATTTATATAACTCCATGAGGAGCTAAACCCCTTGTGGGTATTTAGACTTGTAAACCCTAGGATGATTATGTTTCTATGACATTGTTATTATGCTTTTTACATTATTGATGAATAAAATTGAGTTTTAATCATAATTGCATCTTGTATTGTTTTCCCTTGGCCTTGACACTAGGGTTGAGAACAATCTAGGTTATCCTTTGAAGGTGTGACAACTCTTATAGAGTTAGACTACTTAAGATTGGAGAGGGTTGAGAGGGTAAGTCATGAGGTAGTGAAACATCCCCTTTTCCTTTTAGTGTGATTCTCCCTATCTTCGTGTTCCAAGATTTCTTAGCGGTCAAGATAAAGCGATGTGCTAGGAGATGAACTCCCCTAGGGCTTAGTTGTGCGAACAACCGAGTGAATGGTTGAAGTGAATCCTAGTGCTGGGGCTTAATTTAGACTAGGGTTCTTTCTCCAGGACCAAAGGGTTAGAACTATTCATAGGATCAGAGTTTATCACTAGGAATCCCTAGAACTTAAAGCAATTCAACATAGTATGAGGCTTAGGAAGATGAACTCCCCTAGGGCTTAGTTAACAGGTCAACAAGAGTCAAGGGTCATAGTGAAACCTAATGCCGGGGCATAGTGTTGGTGTTAGTCACGGTTGACCTTAGGTTTGGGACCGTGTGTTTAAGGATATCCTCTACTCATTTAACATCAACAGAAAAGTATAATAGCATTGTCTTACACTAGAAGCATAAATCCTGGGGAGAGCTTGTCCGGGTACCCTATTTCATTCATTGATTGTCCTTCTCTATTTGCTCTTACTTGCACTCTCTTACCTTCCATACTTCTTTTTATTTTTTTCTTGCTTTCGATTACTTTTGCACATCATTTCTAAACACTCTCACACCCAAGAAATGCTTCTTCTCACCTTCCTGCCCTTCTCTTAATCTATTTAATGGATTCTTGGGGTGTTTATTGGCCGTATTTAAGGTTTTACATTTCAATTTCGTCATTCTTTTCATTTCTTTTGCATATCTTGGTATATTTTAATGAAGCTTGCTTGGATTTCATGCATATTTTGCTGGAGACGATGCGACTGATGGACATGGTGAGGCGTTATAGAGACTGGATGTATGTGATGAACATGCCCCCACCAGAGACGAACTAGGGAGAGGGAGATGAGGCCGGGGGTTCACTACCTGCTCCTCAACCACAGCCATAGTAGATTGAGACCGAGGCACCCCCTGCAGCACATGAGCCAACCCAGTGTGTATCTTCTCACCATCTCGAGCCCATGATCATTTTGAGAGGCTCGAGAGTGCTATAGGGGTGCTGTAAACATATTTAGCTGAGGTTCACGGTACGCAGGTCACAAACTACATTAAGATGATGGTGCATCTCGAACTATTATAGTAGATTCTTGAGTGAGATAGCTCTTCACCGTATGTTGTGAAACGTCAAGCCCCCCAGAATCACCAGCAGCTCCATCACATCCACCGGTGTGACAGGAGCCCGAAAGTGCACGGGTTGTCAAAGTAATAAAATACCGCGGTGAGAGGATAGTTGAACCCACAAGGAGTAAGGATTAGAGACAAGGGTAATTGCTACTTAGCTAATGTAATATGATGGTGAGAAGAAATCAATGTGTACGCAAGAAAATGAAAGAGAAATATGAAAGACAAGAGAGTGCAAGCAAAGAGTGAAGAGAGGAACAATCAATGTAAAATGGGGTACCCGGACAAGCTCCCCTAGGACAAATGTTTTTATGCAAGATAATTTATTATACTCCCTCATTGATGTTTAATGAGTCGTGGATATCCTTAAGCACACGGTCCCAAACCTAAGGTCAACCAGGACTAGTTCCAACACGATGCCCTGGCATTAGGTTTCACTACGACGCTTCACTCTGTTGATCTCTTAACTAAGCCCTAGGGGAGTCCACCTTCCTAAGCCTCACAGTACGTGGAACTGCTTTATGTTCTAGGGATTCCAAGTGAAAGACCCTGTCCCTAATATAGTTGTAACCCTTTGGTCCAGGTGAAAGAACCCTAGTCTCAATTAAGCCCCAGCAATAGGATTCACTACAACCCTTCACTCTGTTGCTCGCTCAACTAAGCCCCAGGGGAATTCATCTCCTAGCACTTCACTCTACTTTGACCACTAAGAACTCTTGGAACATGGAGGTAGGAAAAATCACACCGGAGGAGAAAGGGGACGTTTCGCTACCTCATGACTCACACTCTCGACCCTCTCCAATCTCGAGTAGTCTAATCCAATAGAAGTTGTCACACCTTCAAAGGATAACCTAGATGATTCTCAACCTAAGTGTCATGGCTAAATGAAAATCAATACAATAAGCAATCAAGATTAGAGCTCAATTAAAATGCATCAACTAAGAAAGCATAATAAAAGTCATAGAAACAATGTCATCGTTGGGTTTACAAGTGAGAATACCCACAAGGGGATTAGCTCTCCATGGAGCTATACAAATCCATCAATGTATATGAATCGACATGAATAACAAACATAGAAGGGATTTCTCAGCAAAGTTTCACACGCCGTGTGGAATTTACACACGGCCATTGGTAGAGGAATCCCGCAAGTGTACGAGGTCGCCAAGTAATACCTAGTGCAAAAGCACAAGGATCGTATTCCACGGGGCTAAGGGTCTACTATTACTCCTTCATCACCTATTTTATAACCTAACATCTCAAGCATGATTGTGGTACTCTAACAAGAACAATATGTATAAACAAATTAAAAGTCAAACAAACGGTTGCAAGTGCTACAATGATGTGTGAAGGCCTATGGATGTGGATCCCCTTGAGGGGTCATCATGAAAATGGATGAACAGTAAAAAGATAGTTCGGGTGATTTAGACCGAAGGATCTCAAGATTAGATCAACCCCAATTTCTCGGTGATTGAGCCCTAATCCCATACGAATACCTAGTGGAATTTCTTCCTAACCGGTATTCCTACGATTGCATTAAGTACAAGGAGATCCCAATATAAGGGTACACTAAACCCTAGTTTACCCTTATAGATCGGAGGGCTATTGATTCCCAATTTCTCGGCAATATCAATACAAGAAACCCCTATTTGTTCATGAAAGATCTAATACAGGCGAGTAGGTCACGTCTACGTGTACAACTCAATAAAGAGCTACGGATTTCTCCTTCAAGTAGCTCTAGGCATGAAATACAATGACCAAATTCATAAATCAACCCAAACATGATATTAAGTGCAAATCATCCAAAATACATGTTGAACCCCCCAAGGCTCAACGACATCCGGTGGCCTTGGGGGTCTAGTGTGCCACCATACAAACCATAACAATAAAGTAAACCAAATCACACAAAAAGCTCATAAATGACACTCCCCAGGTGAAATGATGAAGAAGAAGGTGGAGGTCCAGCCAAATGACGCTTTCCCTCGCCCAAAGAGTTGCTGAATGACGCTTCCCCTCGGCTTGGCACCTTTCTTACTTGATGGTGAATCTCTCCCCTTGTTGATGATGCTCTTGCCTCCTTCTTTGGCTCCAAATCATCGTCTTCTAAAAGGTATTTTCGTTCTCCTCTTTGATGTGCCGGCCAAAGGTTTTCTCTTGAGCCCTAGAACTCCCAATTTATACCCCCGAAGCATACGGGCCGTGAAGGGGGCCGTATGGATGTAGATTGGATCAAGGAAACCCGAAATCCCGAGCCTCACTGGGTAGTTAACTGGGTGGTTAACTGGGCAGTTAACTGGGTAGTGAAGGATAGGCAAAAATCTCTAGAAAGTCATTACTGGGTCGCAGATTGGGCAGTGAGGATAATGTTGAAATCTCTGGAAGTTCCTCACAGGGTAGCAGACGGGGCCGTGAGGGTCATGGAAAATTCTTATGGTTTTCTTGCCCGAAGACCCACCAGCTGCTACAGTATGTATGCTACAGTAGATCTGCTACAGTACCACGACCCCCTGGTTTTTCTTCTCTTTTGTGCCCAAAATATGTCTTCGTGTTCTCCATGGTTTCTACATGCCCTACAAAGAAAGTAATACTCGATTAAGCATAAATCGGGCATCAAAATGTCATAAAATACATGCAAAGTGCAACAAATACGTGTACTAAAATGCATACATTTAGACACTTATCAAACATCCCCACACTAAGCGTTTGCTTGTCCCCAAGCAAAACAAATCATGAAGAATAGAGGGAAAGATAAGTAGCTAAATGTATTATCTCCGGCTCGAATAGAATGAAATTCTACAAGCAATGGGTAAAGATATATAGATGTTGAGTTACAATCAATAAGTACAACAAAAGGATCCTGTCTCACTTCTTGTATGTCTGTGCAGTGCAAGTGAATCTTTTATCTCATTTGCCCTAACTTGGTCTAGCCTACTGACTTCACTCAGCACAGCTCTAGATGCTAATCACTCCACATACAAGAATACCGGGTCTTAAATTGCTAAGTGCCACCTCAATGAACAAGTAAGAACCTTCTAAGTCTTACACTTGAAACTAAAATCCACTTTCTCTCCAAACATTAAGTAGGCAGTTTAAGAGATCACTAGGGTTTTATTTACCATTTTTTTTTTTCGAGTCCGCCTAACATATACTGTACAAAAATCTTTCTGGAGGGTGCACATGCTGGTTAGGCACAAGAGCCACCCAACTACTCGATTACAGTCTACATAGATGCATTCATGCTTCCTTAGCAGAGGAATACTGACATAGACTCATTTTTTTTTTCATCCTAGATCATGTCTTTAGACTGCACTACAAGTCACAAAAACTAGGACTAGCTCAACAAGGCATAGAAGTTCTTAAGAGTTCATTGAAGGATAGAACTTAGTCTTCTAAGGCCAAGTACTCAAGGTTGTGTGTTAAGCATACAAGAGAGTTAAAGTACTCAAGTTGGCTATTCCTAGGGCATCAACAAAAAATTCAGTGCACAAGACAATACTAGAGGTGAAACAGGATTCAATAGGGCACAAAGAATATGTAACTCACATCAATCATTAATCCATGCTAAAAGAATCTCACAAGAATGAACAAAGCCATCATTGATAACACTAGCATGCAAATATGGCCCTAAACATGTAATACACCCATCCCCACACTTAGTGTTGTACATTGCCCTCAATGTACACTAGTCATGGAAAACAAAGAAATATATTCAATAAGAACAATGGAGGAGGGTGAAAATGAGCTTCCCCGGTTTGTCTTGTATAAATAGCGAGATGTGAACCGACCAAATGTACGGCAAGCTCTACATGTCGGGCCCGGCTTCCACAAAATGTGGGGAGGCTCACCAAACTACCCTCAATGCCCTGCAAGGCACAAGGGCAAATCATCATCCCACATAAAAATTAAATTCAAAGAACACACACTAGGGAGAAGTCAAAGAAACATGCTAGATAATAAAAATACACAAAGTTCAACAAAATGTTTTTTAGGGCATAACCCCACCCAACTTATTCAAATAAACCAAACACACATGCGGAAAAAGAAATAAAGACAAAACAAACACAAGCTACGGAAGTAAAGCTAAATGTCCGTGCTCAGGAGTGAAAGTGATCATCGCTGAAAGGTGGTGCGGGTGTGGCAGCGCAGGAAGTGGTGGTGGCCTGTGACGAAGAACCACGAGAGGAAATGACAAACTGGCGAAAGTCCTTAGTGAGCAAGCACTGACCCTCTAAAATCTGCAAGAGCTGACCGCGTATCTCACGCTGCTCGTGTCGAATAGCCTGAATATCGCCCTCCATCCCTCGTAACCTGGTATCGAAATCTAGTGGCAGCGTAGTGCTTTGAGTCGGAGCGGGAGCGCCCTCGTGGTCCGAGTCGGACTCCACTGGCATACTAGATTCTCCTACGACTGAGTATCGGAAGAGCCTGTACTGGTCACCTCTTTTCTCAATTAATCCAGTTACCCGCAGGACTGCCGCATTAAGGGGTGCCACGCCCCCCACAATGGTCATGTCACGAGCCCGGTCCAATAAGTTCATACCTCGTATCAGCCTAATAATGTAAGGACCCACGAAGATGGCACCCAATCACGTGAACTGCGCCTGGTGTAAGAAACAATCAGCAACAAGGTGCCCCATGTGGAGAGGATGCTGCTCAAAGATCGCGTAAAGAATCAGTAGATCGGACTGAGAAACTACACCAAGACTGTCCCGTCGACCCCCAATGGACCGAGTGATCAAGGAATGGATGTATCTCTATACCGAGTCCGTAATTCGAGAAGCCTTCCAGGTATTTTTGGTGTCACTTGGAGCAATGGCAGCCCAATAATCCTTCGCAGTCATGCCCGACGGGAAATCAATGTGGAGCTGGCCGACCGGCAATGAACTAGTGTATCCCTCATTATGGATCCCCAAGTATTTGGCAAACTCCAAATGATTCATGTCGTATGTCCTCCCAAAGGCTTGGAAGCGAATGGCACCTTGCTTCCGAGAGATGATAGCCCGTTGGTCTTGGCGTGCCTCAAAGGTGCTAAGCACTTCCAAGGTAAGTTGGCGAAAGGACGGCTCATCAATGGAGAAGAGGCTCTCCCACCCATTTTGTGACAACAACTCTCTCACTTGCTCGGCTAGACCAATAGTCCCTAAGATCCCCCACTCGATGTTCCTAAGAGTGCCAAACGGCTTGGTCTTCAACACCTCGTATCTCGCTTTGTGGAGGGTGTGCGTGAAATGGGGTTCCTCGGGGGTTTGTGTGGAAGCCCTTGGACATTTCGAGGCAAGCTTCTTGAAGTTCGGCATTCCTACAAAGTCAACAAACCTCATCAAACTTCAAGAAATCTAAGATAAAGCCAAACCATAAACGAATCATGGAAAAAGAGGAAGAAAAGTGGATGAATAGGGTCCATACGGCCGTGAGAGAGGCCGTATGGACACTATTCATCGAGTAGCATAACCCCTCGTTACCAAAAATCCAAAAATTTTGTACAAAAATCCAATAGGAAATGCTCATACATCATTCATGACATCAAATGCAAGCATAAACTTGAAATCATCCATCAAGGAACTCAAGGAAACCAAGAAAAATTGAAAAAGAAAAAGCTAGGGCATAAAATAGCTTACCGATGAAACCTTGATGAAACTTGCTTGAAAACTTTGGAAAAACACTAGATCAAAGTCTCAAAGTATTTAGGAGGTGAACTAGGAAGAAAAATGAGTGGATTCGGCCAAGAAATGAGAAAGAACGAAGGAGAAAATTTTTGTTTTGAAGAGAGGATGAAGAGGGGGTGAGAGAAATGAAGAAAGAAAGAAAAAAATTATGAGAGGAAGAGATAAAAAGCCGTGCCTCACAGCCTACACCAAACGGCTAAGTACATCATTGAAACATTAAATAACACCTCCGACTTGAAAGAAACACGAAACAAATCGATCTAATGCACAAAATTACAACAAAAACAAGCAACACTCAACAAATAAAATGATTACACCACTCTCAAGATGACAAGAAAATAGCTAGCATGGACTTATTCAATTTCAATACTAGTAAAGAAAATGGCAACTAAAACAATAAGATGAACATCAAAAATACGAAAAGTGAACTAAAGACCCCCGAATTCATGGGTTGCCTCCCAAGAAGCGCTTGTTTATCGTCACGAGCCTGACGTATCTTCTTTCTTACCTCATGGGGGTTCAAAAAGCTTGCGGTTACCTCCGGTCGAGCTTGAAATATCATTATGGTTGAAGTACAATTTCAATCTTTGTCCGTTCACTTTGAAGGTACCACGATCCGGGTGGGTCACCTCAACTGCTCCATGCGGGAAAACCTGAGTGACAACGTATGGACCAGACCATCGCGATTTGAGCTTCCCAGGGAATAATCTCAACCTGGAATTAAACAGTAACACTTGATCTCTCTCTTGGAATTATTTTGGGTGCTTGATATGCCTGTCGTGGTACTCCTTTACTCTTTCCTTGTAAAGCTTCGAATTCTCGTATGCATTGGAGCGCCATTCATCCAGTTCATTCAGTTGTAGCTTCCTCTTGTTACCTGCAAGAGTGGAGTCAAGATTTAGGAATTTGATGGCCCAAAAAGCTTTGTGTTCAAGCTCAACCGGTAAATGGCAAGCTTTTCCATAGACTAGCCTATAAGGGGTAGTCCCTATAGGAGTCTTGTATGTAGTTTTGTAAGCCCAGAGAGCGTCATCCAAGTGTTCCGCCCAATCTCTTCGGTTTTGACTCACCATTTTCTCAAGTATTCGCTTTAAGTCTCGATTGGACACTTCTACCTGCCCACTAGTTTGTGGGTGATAGGGTGTCGCCATTTTGTGGTGTACACCATATCGCTTCAAGATTTTTGCAAATTGGGCATTGCAGAAGTGTGTGCCTCTGTCACTGATGATTGCGCGTGGTGTGCCAAACCTGGAGAATAATTTCTTCAAAAATTTTACCACCACCCTAGCATCACTTGTTTGCAAGGCTTGTGCTTCCACCCATTTGGATACATAGTCTACTGCCACAAGGATGAACTTAAACCCATGGGAGCTAGGAAATGGTCCCATAAAGTCAATCCCCCAAACGTCAAAGACTTCACAAGCTTGATTCCAATTCTTGGGCATCTCATCCTGACGAGATATGTTGCCAACCCGCTGACAACGATCGCAAGATTGTATGAATTTTTGGGTATCGTGAAATAATGATGGCCAATAGAAACCTGCATCAAGGATCTTCTTTGCAGTCTGGTTCGTATTGTAGTGGCCTCCAGTAGGCCCTGAATGACAATGTTTCAAGATGTTGAGGCCCTCCGGCCAGGAAACACATCTTCGAGCAACTTGATCAGCACAAGTTCGGAATAAGTATGGATCTTCACATATGTAGTGCTTGGCGTCTGAAAAAAATTTCTTTCGTTGTTGATAGGTGAACCATTTTGGGATAACCCCTCCAACCAAATAGTTGGCAAAATCGGCAAACCAAGGCGGCTTACTGTCCTCAATAACTTGAATGTTGTACAAGTGCTCTTCAGGGAATGAATCATTGATCTCTCTCTCAGTTATAGTTTCCCTACTGGTGTTCTCTAAACGGGATAAGTGATCGGCCACGAGATTTTCTGCCCCACGCTTATCCTTGATTTCTAGATCAAACTCCTGAAGAAGTAACACCCATCTAATCAGCCTTGGCTTGGCGTCTGACTTACTGAGCAGGTATCTTAAGGCTGAATGATCAGTGTACACTACAACTCTGGATAGAACTAGGTAGGAACGGAATTTATCAAATGCGAACACCACGGCAAGTAGTTCTTTTTCAGTTGTGGTGTAATTCTCCTGAGCTCCAGTTAAGGTTTTGCTCGCATAATAGATGGGGTGGAAATGTTTGTCTCGGCGTTGCCCAAGAACCGCACCCACTGCAAAATCACTTGCATCACACATCAGTTCAAATGAGGAATCCCAATCCGGAGCTACCACAATAGGAGCTTGAACTAGCATCTTCTTGAGTGTAAGAAATGCTTTCATGCAGTCATCGCCAAACTCAAATGGGATATCTTTTTCCAACAACTTTGTCAAGGGTCTGGCAATTTTTGAGAAATCTTTGATGAATCTTCTATAGAAGCCTGCATGTCCCAGAAAACTTCTAATGGCTTTCACTGAATTTGAGGGAGGTAGCTTTTCTATGACAGAGATCTTCGCCTTATCTACCTCAATTCCATCCTTCGAGATTTTGTGACCCAAGACTATCCCTTCTTGCACCATGAAGTGGCATTTCTCCCAACTTAACACAAGATTAGTTTCCTCACACCTAATGAGAACCCGCTTAAGATTTTTGAGGCAACAATCAAATGTGTCACCGAAAACGGAGAAGTCATCCATAAACACCTTCATGAAATCTTCCACCATGTCTTCAAAAATTGCCATCATGCACCTTTGAAAAGTAGCAGGGGCATTGCAAAGTCCAAAAGGCATTCGACGATAGGCAAATGTCCCATAAGGACATGTGAATGTGGTCTTTTCCTGATCTTCCGGTGCAATGGAGATTTGAAAATACCCAGAAAACCCATCCAAGAAGCAGTAGTAAGAGTGCCCTGCTAGTCGCTCAAGCATCTGGTCAATGAATGGCAGCGGGAAGTGGTCTTTCCGAGTGGCATCATTCAATTTTCTGTAGTCAATGCAGACTCGCCACCCAGTGATAGTTTGGGTTAGAATCAACTCGTCTTTCTCATTGGTGATCACGATCATCCCCCCCTTCTTAGGGACCACTTGCACTGGACTAACCCACTCACTATCAGAAATTGGATAGATGATGCCTGCATCAAGGAGCTTTATGACCTCAGCCCTGACCACTTCTTTCATATTTGTATTGAGTCTTCTTTGAGGCAACACTGAGGGTCTGTGATTTTCTTCCATCAGAATTTTGTGAGTGCAAAAGGATGGATTTATTCCCTTTATGTCGGCTATCTTCCACGCAATTGCTTTCTTATGTTTCTTTAACACATTCACTAAGCTCCTTTTCTGTTCAACTGTTAGATTCGCAGCAATGATAACTGGAAGTTGTGTTCCTTCCCCAAGAAAAGCATATTCGAGGTGTTCAGGCAACTTTTTTAGTTCTAATTCAGGTGCTTCTTCTGTTGACGGTCTTAAGCTTTTATTTCCCAGTCCATCATGCTGGACTGCATCCTCCTGTTCTTCTGACTCCGAACCCTCATCCGAGCTATCATTTATGCCAAACACATGTTGCAAAATGCTTTCTTGTGTATCTCTCTGATCCTCTACAAATTTTACCATCCGACTTGACCGGGGCTTGTCTATTCCTTTCAATTTTCGAAGCAGCAACTCACTAGAGAAGTTACCCTCCTCATTTTGTGAAACCACCCCGTTGTTCATGTATTCTGTGAATAGTGTCTTCAATGTGTCACCCTTGTTTTCTAGGGTTGAGCCTTCCCATGGCCTGAATCTGCAGAAAGAATTATCCTGAATGTGCGACAAGTGATGTTTAGGTGGTAACCACTCCCGCCAAATCTCATTCAAAATCGATTCATTTCCTTGTGTATAGTTTAAGTTTGCCATGCACGGTGCCTTGCAAGATCAAGAAAGATAAAACAAGTTAAGCTCAAAAGAAACAAAAACAAAAGGAAAAAGAAGAAACAATAAATAAATAAATGAATGGCTAGAGCAATAGGCTAGAAGTTTCCTAAAATCCCTTAAATGTCCCCGGCAACGGCGCCAAAAACTTGGTAGAGGAATCCCGCAAGTGTACGGGGTCGCCAAGTAATACCTAGTGCAAAAGCACAAGGATCGTATTCCACGGGGCTAAGGGTCTACTATTACTCCTTCATCACCTATTTTCTAACCTAACATCTCAAGCATGATTGTGGTACTCTAACAAGAACAATATGTATAAACAAATTAAAAGTCAAACAAACAGTTGCAAGTGCTACAATGATGTGTGAAGGCCTATGGATGTGGATCCCCTTGAGGGGTCATCATGAAAATGGATGAACAGTAAAAAGATAGTTCGGGTGATTTAGACCGAAGGATCTCAAGATTAGATCAACCCCAATTTCTCAGTGATTGAGCCCTAATCCCATACGAATACCTAGTGGAATTTCTTCCTAACCGGTATTCCTACGATTGCATTAAGTACAAGGAGATCCCAATATAAAGGTACACTAAACCCTAGTTTACTCTTATAGATCGGAGGGCTATTGATTCCCAATTTCTCGGCAATATCAATACAAGAAACCCCTATTTGTTCATGAAAGATCTAATACACGCGAGTAGGTCACGTCTATGTGTACAACTCAATAAAGAGCTATGGATTTCTCCTTCAAGTAGCTCTACGCATGAAATACAATGAACAAATTCATAAATCAACCCAAACATGATATTAAGTGCAAATCATCCAAAATACATGTTGAACCCCCCAAGGTTCACCGACATCCGGTGGCCTTGGGGGTCTAGTGTGCCATCATACAAACCATAACAATAAAGTAAAGCAAATCACACAAAAAGCTCATAAATGACACTCCCTAGGTGAAATGATGAAGAAGAAGGTGGAGGTCCGGCCAAATGACGCTTTCCCTCGCCCAAAGAGTTGTCGAATGACGCTTCCCCTCGGCTTGGCACCTTGCTTACTTGATGGTGAAGCTCTCCCCTTGTTGATGATGCTCTTGCCTCCTTCTTTGGCTCCAAATCATCGTCTTCTAAAAGGTATTTTCGTTCTCCTCTTTGATGTGCCGGCCAAAGGTTTTCTCTTGAGCCCTAGAACTCCCAATTTATACCCCCGAAGCATACGGGCCGTGAAGGGGGCCGTATGGATGTAAATTGGATCAAGGAAACCCCAAATCGCGAGCCTCACTGGGTAGTTAACTGGGTGGTTAACTGGGCAGTTAACTGGGTAGTGAAGGATAGGCAAAAATCTCTGGAAAGTCATTACTGGGTCGCAGACTGGGCAGTGAGGATAATGTTGAAATCCCTGGAAGTGCCTCACGGGGTAGCAGACGGGGCCGTGAGGGTCATGGAAAATTCTTATGGTTTTCTTGCCCGAAGACCCACCAGCTGCTACAGTATGTATGCTACAGTTCTTCAGCTACAGTAGATCTACTATAGTACCGCGACCCCGGTTTTTCTTCTCTTTTGTGCCCAAAATATGTCTTCGTGTTCTCCATGGCTTCTACATGCCCTACAAAGAAAGTAATACTCGATTAAGCATAAATCGGGCATCAAAATGTCATAAAATACATGCAAAGTGCAACAAATACGTGTACTAAAATTCATACATTTAGACACTTATCAACCGTGTGCCTTAAAACAGGGGAACTCATAGGTGCACACACACGCCCCTGTGGACTCTCGGGATGGAGAGTTTAAGTTCTGCAGGATTTCACACCACCGTGTGGAAATTCCACAAGGCCGTGTGCCCTTCTGGAGGTCGTTAACAGGGGCATTGACACACCGTGTGTCTTCTCTGGATGACTTAGAAAAATTACAGGCTCTGCAGAAAATTTTAGAAACGCATTTATAACACTTAGAGCTTGTATAGACGATAAAAACATGACCAGAGATCTATGGAAACATGCTTAAATGACTCAAAACTTCGTCAATCACCATTAGGCACACGAAAACATCAAAGATCCACAAGAAATTCACAGCACATGTGTATAAAGATCAAGACACCAACACTAAGACTCTTATTCACATTATTACTAAATAACTCCTAGAAAAACTGTACAAGCTTGAGTTGCCTCCCAAGAAGCGCTTGTTCCCGCCCGACCATTAACAAAGTTGCTGGAGAAGGATGATCCTTTTGAAAAAAATTTCTCTCGGTTTGGAACCCCCAGGGCAATCATAAGTGACCGGGGAACTCATTTTTGTAACTCTCAATTTGAAAAAGCTCTTAAACGATAGGGGGTATCTCACAGAACATCAACCGCATATCACCTTCAAACAAGCGGTCAAGTTGAAGTGTCGAACAGGGTGTTGAAGCGGATCTTGGAAAAGACTATCAACCACCACCGAAAAGATTGGGCAGACTAGCTTGAGGATGCACTTTCGGCATACAGAACTGCATTCAAGACCCCTACTGGAATAATGCCCTACAGACTGGTCTATGGAAAGGCATGTCATTTGCCAGTAGAATTAGAACACAGAGCATATTGGGCGATAAAGCAACTCAATTTTGACCCCCATCTTTGTGGTCACAAGAGAAAATTTCAACTGAATGAGTTAGAGGAATGGCGAGCTATAGCATATGAAACTTCAGTCCGGTACAAAGAGAAGATGAAGGAATACCAAGATCGACACATAAAGCAACCTAAGTGCTTCCAAAAAGGGGATCGTGTGCTTCTTTTCAATGTAAGGTTGAGACTTTTCCTGGGGAAATTAAAATCGTGATGGCACGGACCATATACGGTCACTCAAGTATTCCCCCATGGCGCCGTTGAAATATCCCATCCACAACATAGGACGTTCAAAGTCAATGGGCACCGGTTGAAACATTACTTCCCGTGTAATAGGACTTCACCGAAAAATGGAGGTATCTCTCACCCCTTTGTCCCACCATGAGTTGAGGTAAAACATGTCGAGCTAAAGACATTAAAAAAGTGTTTCTTGGGAGGCAACCCAAGTCTTTAAATTCATTGCAATTATTCTTTCTTCTTAACTCGTGTTGTTGTGTTTGTGTGTTTTTCGTATTTTTGTGGTGCTTGTGAGCTTGAGTGTTTTCATATTTTTGTGATTGTGGTGGTTGTTTTGTCATTTTCCATAATTTATTTCATCATGTTGCACCGTGGGTTTCATGAATTTTGTATTTTTCCTTGAGTGTAGGTGCTTCGATTTCCAAGTTTCCAATGCCTATGAGTGTTTTCGGCTTGGTTTTCATGTGATTTTTCAGTGCTAGGATGAGTACGGTGTGTTGGTGGGGTAGTTTTTGAGTATTTCTAGTAGCATGGGGCTTTCCAGGCATCCATGCGGCCTGCTATGCGCCTGCATAGCAGGCCCCATGTGCATCCAGTGAGTTATGCGGCCTGCTATGTGGCCGCATAGCTGGCCGCATAACGTTCCAGTGATTAGTGCAGGGTCCCATGCGGCCGCATAGGGACCCAGAGACTCATGCGGCTTCTCATGCGGCCGCATGAGAGGCCGCATAGACACCCCCCCCCCCCTTTTTTTTCTTCTCCTTCACTTCATTTCATCACTATTCACTCATTCTCCATCATTCTTCTTCTCTTTTCCCCTTCATCTCTCAACCATTTTCCTTCATTATTTTTGCATCAAAACACTCTCCTCATCCTAGAAAATGAGTTTTTGGGAGATTTTCAAGGTTTTATCAAGCTTTTAGCCGAATTTCACTTCATCCTCTCATTGGTGCCCTTCCCAGGTAATCCCATTTCTCACTCATTCTAAGGTTTTTATTTGTTTAAATGGTGGGAAAACTATGTTGTTACCATGGTGAATGCTTCTTGTAATTGTTTATGTTGAATTCTTAGCTTTGTACATTTAGATTGCACTTTTACAAGAAGAAACTCTATCAAAATTTTCCCGAAATTACTGTAGCACTAGCCAAAAATCAGCCTTTGTTCTTCATTAAGAAATTTTCTCATAAATTCTTGTCTTGATGATGGTTCTCTTGTCTTGTAGGGATGCCGACCAAACACGTGGCCTCCAAGCGAGCTAGCAGAAGCTCTCCACCACCCGTTTGCGAGCCTACCTTTAAAAGTGACGCCCACAAGACAAGATTCGCATTTTTGTCGAGAAGGAGGTTTGGCACCGTGAAAACTATGGATTGGAATGCCTTGAAGACTTTGGGCATCGACGAGACCATCCAGGACCTCATTTCTCATGGTTGGTGGGATAGCATACTTGTGATTGATGAGCCCACCTATATGGAATTAACTTTGGAAGTGTTGAGTACATTTGAGGTTTCTGGGTATTGTCACCTCACGCGTCAAGCAAGTACCGTTACCTTCAGAGCTTTTGGTAAGCGGCATAGGATCACCGAAAACCAGCTGGGCATATACCTTGGGTTTTACACATACGAGTTCATCCTCACTTCGGAGTTCAGGGATTTGCCTCGTGATCTCCCACGCTCGGTCTCCCATGATTCTTTTTGGAAAGCCATTGCTTGCACAACATCGAAGAAAGCTTCTATGATGATGGACCCCGTTCACAGATACATTCAGGCGCTATTATCCAGAAGTTTGAATGGTCACGCTGATTCTACCGGGGTAGTGACACGTACCGACTTACTTATGATGTACAGTATCCTTGAGCAGTACCCTATCCACATGGGTCATCTGTTTGCCGGGCTTATCGAACATCAGGGGACCTCTACTCGCCTTGGAGCTATATTTGCCAGACCATATATTACGCGGATTATCAGGGGCCTAGGATTGATTGAGCTCACCCGAGACATGAGTATTGTGGGCTCCATCACACCGCTTGGTTTGTTGACTCTGCTTTCTATCGGGCTAGTTGAGAGGTCGGGAGACACTTATCGCCTCCCGCGCAGGGGAGGCAGGAGCACCCATGACCCCAACACCTCTCGAGATTTTGAGGCAGGATCTGATTCTGATTCAGAGTCTTCCCCTGTACCTAACGCAGCACCCAGCGGGAGTCGACCATCACTGGAGGCCAGTTTCAAGGAGTTCTGCATCGAGGTTCGTCTGCAGTTACAGATCCTTGGGACATCACAAGAGGCATTGGAGACATCAACGAGAGACTTGGCCGCATCATAGAGTCGCATAGAGAGTAGCATGGCCGAGATCCTATCATATTTGAGCAGCTCATCATCATCTGTCGGCACCTCCTCCACAGCTACCACGTGCTTTGCACCATCGCTCCCTCCAGATCTTTAGACTCACAGTACCACTTTTAGTTTCCTGTTGTTTGTACTTGTTTTTATTTCTAGACTTTTGTTTGTATTGTTGTACTTTTCAGTTAGCAAGGGTCATCACCCTCCTAAACTGTACTTTCCCGTTTTTGATTTGTGCTTACTTGTCCCACTTTCTATTTATTTCTTGGGGTGTGATATTTTTCTTTTCACTTTCAGGACTGATCATTATAGAAGCTTCAGGCCCCTTTCACCTCACAGCTTTCCCCGATTCATGCACATTTGGAGTTCATCTCATCGACCAATTGGGGAAGTTTCTTTACCTCATCCCTTTATTTTTATGGCATGTCTCGCACTTTACTCTGCTGATCTACGTACATTGAGGGCAATGTACAACTTTAGGTGTGGGGATGGGGTACTTTACTTGTTTTGCATGCATGGTTACCGATGATAGCTATGATTTTAGTGTTTAACACTTCCTAGCTTGAAAGAATGATAGAAGTGAGTTGTATTCTTATACTATGCTTGAATGATGCCCTGTTTTATCTTCAGTGCTCTTCCCTGCTCTATCATGATTACTTCCACCTTATACACTCCAACCAACCCATTATGATGATGTTGGTATTAGACTGTTAAATTCTTTCTTCAATATTCTTTTAAGATCTTTTGAGTTCCATCATTGTTTTCTGTAGCCTTAAGTGAACTATTGTGACAGGTTACCAAGGGACTTAAGATACAGTTTGTACAGTCGAAAAAAAAAGTGGAGTCTATGACAGTATTCCTCTGCTAGTACAGCATGAATGCGTCTATGTAGACTGTAATTGAGTAGGTTGGGTAGCTCTTGTGCCTAATCAGCATGTGCATCCTCCTGAAAGATTTGTTGTGCAGTCTATGTTAGTCAGACTTAGAGAAAAAAAAATTTGTTTATTTGTGAAAAAGGAAATAAGTATCTCTACTGCATCCCTTGGAACTTGTTGCACAATCACTTAAGTGCTAGAGTTTTATTTAGGAACCCAAAAGACTTTTGACTATTTAACTGTCTAATGTCACTTGATAAGTGCTTGAGTAGACATGTTTTATCCACTTGTTTTACATGCACTGAGCATCATTTTACCATGGATTATGTCTCAAAAAGTGTATTTTGGTGTTCTTTTATGCAATTAGGTTGTGAAAGTATTGAAGGAGGAAAAGGAAGCAAAGATGGGTTATAAAGACCTATTGTTGGGAGTTTTTATACAACACAAGTGTCAAGACACAACAGGGGATCATGCACATGAGGGCGTGTGCTAACTTCCAGAAGAATTCAAGCCAATTTGTGTGATGGAAGGGCACAAAGCAGTCACATCTTCATGTCCCTTCTTGTGTGAAGATAGCTAAAGCTTCCAAATGAGATGGAGGAGATGTCTTATAACTCACCACATGGATGTGTGCCCGACCATGTGGCCTGAAGATAAGAGAGTTTGGATCGGGTTTTATGAAGAGTACTGTAGTAAAACACTATTCATCCAACTGTAGCAGAAATCACTGTTCACGCGACCGCGTCAAAATCCCACGCGACTACATGGGAATTCTGCAGCCCACGCGACCGTGTGGGATCTCACGTGGTCACGTGGAGGCACGTGACTGGAGCATTTTAGACTTATAAATAGCCTTTTTCGCTAATTCTTTTGGGATCTTTTATGTGGCTTTTGAGAGGCGAAGTGGCTAGGGTTTGACGAGGAGGTCTTTGCTGAATTGGAGGGCCGTTCTTCACCAACTTTGATAGTTCTTTCCTCCGTCATAGCATCGAGGGAGTCATTGGCAACCTAGCTTCAGAGAAGGATCCTTCAAGACGTTGAGCGACCCATCAAGGCTATCATCACGAATTCAAGGGGGTTTACTTCCATGGTTTACATTGCTTTTTATTGTGTTATGTTTTGCTTTGTAATAAGCCCTATGGAGGGCTAAACCCTAGTAGATACTTAGGCATGTGAACCCTAGGTTTTGATTCATGTATTGACTTTCTTTATGCTTTTTTTAATCTTGCATGCCTTATTGATTCGTATGGTTGTTTGGTATGCTTGATTTGTTGCCTTGATGAGAGAGAGGTCTCCATTAGGGATTAGAACATACAAGGTTAATGAGGGTTGAGAGGGTGAGTCTTGAGATAGAGGAGTGCCCCCTTTCCCTTCCGATTGAGTGTTTCCTATCTCCGTATTCCCTAAGTTTTATGCAACCATATGGGGTGTGAGGCGTGAGATTGATAGATTTCTCCGGCCGGACCTTTGTAGGGGGTTAGGGATCTTTCACCTAGAAGTAGGGTTAGATCTAATTTTAGGAATTGGTTTCACTCCTAGGTATCCCTAAAGTTCATTGCGGTCATATGGGGTGTGAGGTGTTGAGATTGAGCGATTTCTCCGCCGGGACCTTGTAGGGGACTAGTATTGGTGGCCTGGAGGCAGGGACCGATTATTCTTGGATTGCCTTGACTCATAGAACTCGGTTTAGAAGCATTTAGTTAGTCTTGCACTTCATGATAGAGCCTAGGGGGAGCATTGCCCGGGTATCTCATCTTCAATGATTGAGATCTCCCTTTATTTACCTTTTGCCTATTCATCTCTAGTATTAATTTCTATGCACACTAGATCACCACAAAATCACATTAGTTATTAGGCTAGATTGCAGAGAAGAAGTTAGTACTAGTAGCCCTGTACCCTGTGGATTCGACTACCCTACTCACCAGGTATAATTATTACTTCGACAACCAGTGCATTTGCGGTACACACACGCAAGGGGTATGTCATTACTCTCACCATATGTGGGGTGAATGGACCGCTGGGGTAATCCAGGGTGTGGAGGTTAAGGTTGGGAGCCAGCACACACTCACGGAAGCACTTTGGATAAAACAGGGCTACCATTACTCGATCACTCATTGTACAGCTCACTTTCTAGATTTCTTTCCACCTATGCTAGTGGAGTACTTTACAGTTAAGCTTGAGGTCGTATGTTTAGTCCTTTATCATCGTGCCCCTGTTCTTCATGTGTGTTTGCTTGGGGACAAGCAAATGCTTAGGTGTGGGGATGTTTGATAAACACCTAAATATACGTATTTTCTATGTATTCGGGCGTATGTATTGCGTATTTTTATATGAGTTGACGCCCATTTTTGGTCTGAATTGGTTTCTTTCGTGTTATAGGTACCAATGAGACCCCAGCGAGCTCGATGATAGAATTTGAGAAGAAATCAGCATTGAAAGCACTGTTTCTGAGCAGGGGAGGTATTGTAGCAACCACTGTAGCACGAAGACTTGAAGAACGGCTTGGTCAGGAGATTCATTTGGGCTACCATGCGGACGTAGTGGACGGCGCATGCGGTACTGTAGCAGTTCTAATGTAGCAAATTACTGTAGCGGCACTGTAGCAACTTACGTGATTTTTGGGATTTCTCGAAAATTTTCTCTCCTCGCATGCGGGCCT
Organism: Dioscorea alata; assembly: GCA_020875875.1. NCBI lineage: Eukaryota > Viridiplantae > Streptophyta > Magnoliopsida > Dioscoreales > Dioscoreaceae > Dioscorea > Dioscorea alata. The sequence goes on from CM037021.1 coordinate 7,104,508, forward strand.
CATAGGGGGCCGCATAGCTTGCTGGAATTGGTTTTTAAGGGTTTTTTGGAGCATTTTGAAGAAAGGAGAACCTAGGTCTTGGGAGAGCTTCCTTGGAAGCCATTCCTTGGGTGGCATCCTTGGAAGCGTCATTCGGCCTTGATCTTTTGAGGGAGTGTTCTTATGATGTATTTTGTTGTTTTTATGTATTTTCTCGCCTATTTTGTGACCATGAGTAACTAAACCACAAGGTCACCGGATGTGGGTGAACCTTGGGGGTGAAATTTTGTAATTTTGGATGCTTGAGCTAGTTTATGCATTTGTTTTGGTTTGTGATCCCTGTTTGGTGCTTTTTGAATGCCTTGGTATGTATGAGAACTCTATGTATCAATTCCTAGAAAATACTAGGTTGCATGACCATTGCCCTAGTATTAGGCTCACCAAGCTTGGAAGGGAATACATGTACAAATACACTATGACCATCGGGTATTTGTACCAGTCCAATTGTTAGGGTTGTCCTTGATTGTGTTTCAACCCTAGCTTGGGAAATCCACTAGACCCATTGCGATCATAGGAGGATTTGGGCGGAAGTAATTTCGTATTCCAATACTCGTACCGGATTAGGGACCAAACGCCGTGACCATCGGGTTGGTCTAATTTAGGGTTTCTCGGTCCAAACCACCCACGTGCATGCTAGTTAGGGCATCCTTAGCACTTTAGTAGCCCCCGAGGGGATCCCCATCCGTGACCATTCCCTCGCTTTGATTTTCCTCCGTATTTGTATTTACTATTTGCATGTTTTTTACATCAGTATATTATTTGTAGTTCTTTCTATCAAGTAATTGCTTAGGTTGGACAACATTGTGATAAGGAAGTAAGAATAGATTCTCGGGCCCTTGGGAATACGACCCCCTCGTTCTCGCGCGAGGGATATTACTTGGTGACCCCGTGCACTTGCGGGTGAGCGAACACAGTCAATCCTGGGTGAACTGACTAGGTCAAATAAATGATAACCCTTACCATTTCACTTGGGCATGGCCATGCACTACTCAGTTTCACCGATCAAGTGGCCGGTGATATTCTTTCTCCTCAGAGAGTGGCAATCCCCCTCGCATCGCAAATGTTACTCGCTATGAATCTCGATGCACCCAATCATACCCACACTTGTCACTCTGTTACGAATGACGTTAGGCGTATGTCAAAGTACACCAACATTCATCCAAGCTCCATAGCGACCTTGAGTCTAAGGATTCAGTATAAGCATTACACGCGAACCACTTATGACTTTGCAACCATGTAGTGATCTCGTGAGCGGATCGATCCAGACACGCTGTTCACTAACATGTGTCTATGTCTTTTGATTGACATCTATGTCCTATAATCCGTAAAACATGATTATCATACAATAGGCATACTAGTCTTAGTTTACTATCATTCCAATGACAGTAATTGACTAGGGATGTTTAGAAAGTTATTCCTTTATGCACCAAGGTTTTACTACCCAAATCAAGTATTCAGCAACTTGTGCGGAACAAACTCTCAGGGATAGTTCTATCCAAGCATACATGCACAGAAATGCAGTAAGATAAAACAAGCCAAGTTTTATTAAAAATAAACATATAACTAATAAAGGTTCAGATCAACATATTGGGGCTAGGGCTAACACTAACAATCTCCCACTAGCAATAGTCCCAATCGGGCATAGCCCTAAGACCCATTGATCTCATGTGACGGTTATGCTTCATCTTAAACAACTGCTTGGTCAGGGGGTCAGCTACGTTGTCTTCTCCAACTATCTTGCACAACTTCACATCTTCTCTGTCGACGATCTCTCGGATGAGATGGAATCGCCTGAGTATGTGTTTGGACTTCTGATTTGATCGGGGCTTCTTAGCCTGTGCGATGGCCTCATTGTTGTCACAATAGAGGCTAACTGGATCTAGGCTTGATGGAACAATGCCTAACCCAGATAAGAACCTCCGAAGCCAACCAGCCTACTTAACAGCATCTGAAGCTACTATGTACTCAGATTCTGTAGTAGAATTAGTGACGGTGTCTTGTTTTGAGCTTTTCTAGCTAATAGCACCTCCGTTTAAGAAGAACACGTAACCTGATTGTGATTTGCAATAATCTACGTTGGTTTGAAATGCAGCATCGGTGTAACCAGTTACAACGAGCTTATTCTCATCACCATACACCAAGAAGTAATCCTTAGTTCTTCGCAAGTACTTTAGGATATTCTTGACCGTCTCATTTTTGATAAAATCAAACTCTTTGACTGTCTCATCAAATCAAAGATTGCAGCTTCGGGATGCTTGCTTGAGTCCATAAATGGATCTCTGGAGCTTGCAAACCTTTGTAGGATTCTGTTGGTTGACAAAACCCTCAGGTTGTGTCATGTACACGTCCTCGATAAGGTTTCCATTAAGGAAAGCTGTTTTGACGTCCATTTGCCATATCTCATAGTCATAATATGCGGCTATGGCAAGTAGAATCCTAATGGATTTGAGCATGACTACTGGTGAAAAGGTTTCGTCATAGTCTATACCATGAGTTTGTCGAAATCCCTTCGACACTAGTCTATCTTTGAAGGTATTATCGCCTTTACGCTTGAACATCCATTTGCACTCAATGATCTTCGCACCTTCGGGTGGGTCAACCAAGTTCCAAACTTGATTATTATACATTGATTGCATCTCAAATTTCATGGCTCCAAGCCATTTGTCTGAGTCTGGACTCTCAATAGCCTCACGGTAGGTGGTGGGTTCATCCTGATCCACCAGCTCTAAGCTTTGGTCGTCAATTATGAGATAACAATATCTCATATACGTGTGACAATCACAGATCAGCCCCGCTCGTTCCTTGAGGGCTCTGTTGCTCCGTTCACCTGGGCGCGCAAGTGTGGCCATCCCGTCCCGTCCCCCGTTGTGTACTCTCTCACGCCGGGACGCCGCCCCCTTCTTCGGTCCTCCGTCCGCACCTGACCCCGGGGCGAGGCCTGTTGCTTGTGTATCGATACCCGCCGCTCGGCGGGAACACTGGCCCCTTCGGTACAACGTTCGATCGCCGTCAGGCGGTAGTGTTGCACGGTCCCCGACCGCCCTCGATGGTGGGCCCGCCCACCTTCGACGCGCGGCCGGGTCTCCGACAGCGCTCTCGGATCCGATTCCCATTTTGATCGGACGCGCGATGGGCGCTGTCCCTCGCCATCGTCCCGGATCTCCCGCGACACACACAAGACGCGGCCGTCGTGCGTTCCCCGGCGCCGTCCTCCCCAGCGACCCCCGCTCCCCCCGAGGTCCCAGTGGCCCGGGGTGCAGCGTGTGGCCGCGATGGGGGCGCGCCTCGGAGACGCCTTCCGGCCATCACCCGCAACGGTGCTACCTGGTTGATCCTGCCAATAGTCATATGCTTGTCTCAAAGATTAAGCCATACATGTGCAAGTATGAACAAATTCAGACTGTGAAACTGCGAATGGCTCATTAAATCAGTTATAGTTTGTTTGATGGTACCTGCTACTCGGATAACCTTAGTAATTCTAGAGCTAATACGTGCAACAGTCCCTGACTTCCGGAAGTGATGTATTTATTAGATAAAAGGCCGACGTGGGCTCACCCCGCCGTTCTGATGATTCATGATAACTCAACGGATCGCACGGCCCTCGTGCCGGCGACGCATCATTCAAATTTCTGCCCTATCAACTTTCGATAGTAGGATAGGGGCCTACCATGGTGGTGACGAGTGACGGAGAATTAGGGTTCGATTCCAGAGAGGGAGCCTGACAAACGGCTACCACATCCAAGGAAGGCAGCTGGTCCGCAAATTACCTAATCCTAACACGGGGAGGTAGTGACAATAAATAACAATACCGGGCCCTTCGGGTCTGGTAATTGGAATGAGTACAATCTAAATCCCTTAACGAGGATTCTACTTCTACTATTTGCTCACTGGGTATTGATGCCACTTTATTTTCTTCTTCAGCCTTAAATACCTCAATATCCACTTCCACCTAAAATTCACCTTTATTCTCTTCCCTTCTAGTGTCATTCTCAGATAGGTCTTCTATAGTGTGTGCCAGCTTGGTCGATGTACTGGAAGACACTCCTATCTGGCTTTCCATGCTTTGAAGAGATGGTTGGGCACTAAAATTTTTGGAATTCAGGGCTTCAAGTTTAGCATGCGCAATCATCATAAATCTTTCAAGCACATCTTGTGTATTGAAACCCCATTCATTAAGTGGCCTACTTTGAACAACTGGAGGGTGATGACGCCATGGTTATTCAAAGGAGGGCTCTTGTAGCAATTCTTGGTTAGAGGGCTCCCAATGTTGTCCATGGTGATGCGATGAATAATCTAGGTGCCCTTGACAATATGGATTATATACATGTTCGAACTAATTGGTACTGCTTGCTCTCAAGGCCTCATACTCATTGATCTGCCATTCTTCAAGATAAAAGTTAAACCCACCTGAGGCTTCTCAAAAATCCATCGCCGTATGCACAAAACAAAATAAAAAAAATTAAGGTATAAATGAAAACAAAAATATTTACAAAAGACAAGATAAATGACTAGAGTAGCGAGCTAGACGTTTTCCTAGCATTCTTGGATGTCCCCGGCAACGGCGCCAAAAACTTGATGAGCGTCGCACGACACGCTAAAGAAGCGAGCACGCGACTCCACGGCCGCAAGTGCATGGGTCGTCCAGTAATAACCACTCACGCGAGCGTGAGAGGGTCGTATTCCCAAGGGCCCCAAGATCTGCTATTACTTCCTCCTAAGTATCACTATCTAGTCCACCAAATCAAGAGTCATAGTATAAAACACAAATATGAAAAATAAATAAAAGAAAAGTTATAAACAAAATGGACTAAGGCACACCATACAAGCAACCTAAAGAGCAAGTAGCAATGAGAACTAGAGGCCTCGGGCGAGGATCCCCTAAGGAGAAGAACAAGTTAGGATGAATATAGGAAATTGAGTGCTAAGTTGGCTAGGTTTGATCCGCTAGACTCGGGAGTCAACTACCCCGGAACCTCCGTAGTGTATCCTTAATCCAGTATAGGTTCCTCTATCCAGAAGATACCCCTACGATGTCTTTTGGAATAGGGAGTCTTGATTAGGGTTATTCTAATGCGCGCTTTCGGCTAAAACAACCCTAACCATGTGGGGAGCTACCTGCACCCGGAACCTCCGGTGTACCGGCACATTGAATCCCCCTTCAACCATTGTGCGACCTAATACATGCAAGAATCCTGCCATACATATACAATTCATGAATCAAAACCTACGGAATCCATCCATTGTATGTTGAACATCAAAACAATAGATTGAAATCAAACAAACAAGCCAACAATCAATTAATCTAACAATTATCATCCATCCATACAAACATGTTCTTCTCCCAAGGTTCACCAGATGCCCGAAGACCTTGGGAGGCTAGTTCCACATCACAAAGAGAGAAAACAAAGTATAATCAATGACAAAGCTCATGAAAATCTCCCTTGGACGTAGGCTAGAAGGTGGTGATGAAGGCTCGCCGGATCCGCGCCGATCAAGCTCCGTGATGACAACCTTGAGTGCTTCCTTCTTCTCCCCTTGAGTTTTGCTCTTCGAATTGCCTCTCCAATCCGGTGACGATGATGGAAAATGATGGAACTGATGGTGGAAGATCGTGGGGATGATGGTGGAGAAGGATGGAGGAGAGGGTGATGGCCGAAGACAAGTCTCCCAAAAGCCCTAACTTCTCTTATAAAGCTTCAAAAATCCAGTTCTGCCCGTGTGTGTGCGGGCTGTGTGCGGGATGCACACAGACCGCACACCCTTCTGTATGCCTTGTGCGGGTGGTGTGCGGGGCCACACAGTGCCCGTACACTGCTACAGTATCGGTGCTACAGTCAAAATTCTACAGTGATGGTGCTGCAGTACACCCAAAAATCCATTCTTTTCTTGCCCGAAATATGAGGATGCGTGTGAGCTTCAATAAATTCTTCGATCTATGCCAAAACAAAGCTCATTCACGTACTAGATGATCTTCCGATGTCCTGAAACAATAATAACAAATAAAGGCGTAAAGGGCATCGGAGTCATAAAAAAATGCATGAAAGGATATAAAATGTATATAATAAAAGTGATGTATTTAGACACTTATCACGCGCGCGAGGCCAGAAGCGGAGACTGGTCGTGGCGGGCCGAAGACCGGCGCCCACCCTCCCCCGGTGCTGGGCGGGGCGTGACGAGCGTTGGACCGGCGACGCGCCGAGCTCCCGAGGTCATCGCGTCTCTTCCGCGCAGGGGAGAGGCACCATGCGCGTCACCAACGGATGACAAGGGCCTCCGCGAGGGGGGCGGTGATGACCTCCCCCCTCTGCCGGCCCTCACGCCGCGACCCCAGGTCAAGTGGGGCCACCCGTTGAGTTTAAGAATGTCAATAAGCGGAGGAAAAGAAACTTACGAGGATTCCCCTAGTAACGGCGAGCGAACCGGGAAGAGCCCAGCTTGAGAATCGGGCGGTGATGCTGCCCGAATTGCAGTCTGCAGAAGCGTCCTCAACGACGGACCGGGCCCAAGTCCCCCGGAAAGGGGTTCCAGAGAGTGTGAGAGCCCCGTCGTGCCCGGACCCTGCCGCACAACGAGGCGCAGTCAGCGACTCGGGTTGTTTGGGAATGCAGCCCCAATCGAGCCGTAAATTCCGTCGAAGGCTGAATACGGTTAAGAGACCGATAACGAATAAGTACCGCGAGGGAAAGATTAAAAGGACTTTGAAAAGAGAGTCAAAGAGTGCTTGAAATTACCGGGAGGGAAGCGGATGGTGGCCGACTATGCGGCCCGACCGGATGCGGAACGGTGACGAGCCGGTCCGCCGCTCGGCTCGGGCCGCGCCGGTGGCCGAAGCCCGGGGGGATGACCCCGCCTGAGGAGACACCGCTGGCGTGGCCGTGGACGCAGCGCGCGCCAGCCCCTCGGCGTGCCCACCCGCAGCATGGGCGTGCTCCAAGCACCGGCCCGCAGGCTCCCCATCCGACCCGTCTTAAAACACGGACCAAGGAGTCTGACATGCGTGTGAGCCGATGAGCAAGGAAACCCGGAAGGCGCAAGGAAGCTGAAGGGTGGGATTCCCCCCCCCCTCCCCCCCCCCCCTCCCTCTCCCGAGGGGTGCACCGCCGACCGACCCCGATCTTATGCGAAGGGTTCTAGTTAGAGCATGCCTGTCGGTACCCGAAAGATGGTGAACTATGCCTGAGCGGGGCGAGGTCAGAGGAAACTCTGGTGGAGGCCCGTAGAGATACTAACGTGCAAATCGTTCTTCTGACTTGGGTATAAGGGGGAAAGACTAATCGAATCACCTAGTAGCTGGTTCCCTCCGAAGTTTCCCTCAGGATAGCTTGAGCTCGTGCGCGAGTTCTATCAGGTAAAGCCAATGATTAGAGGCATTGGGGGCGCAACGCCCTCGACCTATTCTCAAACTTTAAATATGTAGGACGGCGTGGCTGCTCCTGTGAGCCGCGCTACGGAATCGAGAGCTCCAAGTGGGTCATTTTTGGTAAGCAGAACTGGCGATACGGGATGCACCTGAAGCCGGGTTAAGGTGCTCGACTGCGCGGTAACCCAGAACCCACAAAGGGTGTTGGTCGATTAAGACAGCAGGACGGTGGTCATGGAAGTTGAAATCCGCTAAGGAGTGTGGAACAACTCACCTGACGAATCAACTAGCCCCGAAAATGGATGGCGCTGAAGCGCGCGACCCATACCTGGCCATCGAGGCCAGCGCTATGCCCCAATGAGTAGGAGGGCGCCGCGGCCGCCGTGAAGCCCGGGGCGCGAGCCCGGGCGAAGCGGCCGCCGGTGCAGATCTTGGTGGTACTAGCAAATATTCAAATGAGAACTTTGAAGCCGAAGAAGGGAAAGGTTCTGATAAGTGCCTAAATACATCATGTTTTAGCGATAATGTTCTTGTACTTTCGTGCAACTTATGTGAATTCTCGATGACATTTTGCGCACTTGATGTTTTTATTTTCGTTTCAGGGTTTCGAGGAGCAAGTGCGCGTGATCGAACCGTTTTCGTGTCGTTTCAGGGAAGATTGAAGAAGAAATGAAGACTTGGAGTACCCCGGAAGCCGACGCGCCACACACGGAGCCATTTCTCTCGGCCGTGTGCGGCGACTGTGCGGCCCGCACAGTGGCCGCACGGCTCAGCTAGTAAGCTGTGCGGCCTAGTGTGCGGCCGCACACCTGGCCGCACGCCCTGGCCAGAGAGCCGTGCGGCCTAGTGTGCGGCCCGTACACCAGGCCGCACAAGGTGGCGAGAACAGCGCGCGGGTACGCGTGCGGCCCGCACCCCACCCGCACGCTCTCGGGTTTATATAAGGTTTCTTCAAGGGTTTTGAGGGGAGTTGTTCTCTATCCGGCCTCCACTCCACCATACACCATTCTCATCACCTTTAGAAGGATTTGGAGGGATTTTTGGGCTGATTTGAAGGAGAGAAAAAGGGGAAGACGTGGAGAAGCTTCATAGGGCTCACCGGCGTGGATCCGACGAGCCACACCATCAACCCTAGTCGACATCTTTGAGGGAGTTTTTCTTGTTTTCTTTATTTGATGGATCCTTTGTATGATGAGCTCCTTAGCTTTGTGATGTCGAACTAAACCTCCCAAGGCCACCGGGCTCCCGGTGAACCTTGGGAGGAGACTTTGTATGAATGACCTTTATGTTGTTTTAAATGAATGTGTTGGTTTGCTTGTTTGGTTTTAATTCATCATCTTGTTGTTCATTCTACAATGGATGGATTCCGTAGAATTGATTCTGAATGATACTTGTTTGGCGGGATGCTAGCTTGTATTAGGTCACGTGGTGAGTTAAAGAGGGATCCCTGTATTAATACGCCGAAGGTTCCGGGTGTTAATAGCCTCCCACGCGTTTAGGGTTAATTTAGCCGAGTGAGTGCATTAGATTAACCATAATCAAGACTCCTTGTTCTCATTGACATCGTAGGGGTATTTTCTGGATAGAGAAACCTGTACTGGATTAGGGCTACACTACGGAGGTTCTGGGGTAGTCGACGTCTGAGTCTAGCGGATCAAAACCAAACCAACCTTAGTTTATTGAATTCCATGGTCATTCGTTCTTAGTTTCCTCCCAGGGGAATCCTTGCCGGAGCCCTTCCCCAATTATTGGCTTCTTCATCTCTATCTTTATTCTGGATTGAGCTTTATTTTACTTGCATTTCTTTACTTGTTTTTATTATTTAAATTTGCATCAACCCTGTTTCGATCGACTAGAAAGTGACCCCCAAAAGGAAGTAATAGTAGATCTCGGGCCCTAGGGAATACGACCCTCCTTGTGAGGTTATTACTTGACGACCCGTACACTTGCGGCCGGGGAGCCGCATGCTAGCTTTTTAGCCTGTCGCCGCGTGACACGCTAAAGAAGCGAGCACGCGACTCCACGGCCGCAAGTGCATGGGTCGTCAAGTAATAACCTCCCGCGCGAGCACGAGAGGGTCATATTCCCAAGGCCCCAAAATTTGCTATTACTTCCTCCTAGGTATCACTATCTAGTGTACCAAATCAAGAGTTGTTGAATAAAACACAAATACGAAAATATAAATAGAAGAAAAGCTATAAACAAAATGGACTAAGGCACACCATACAAACAATCCTAAGAGCAAGTACCAATGATAACTAGAGGCCTCGGGCGAGGATCCCCTAAGGAGAAGAACAAGTTAGGATGAATATGGGAAATTGAGTGCTAAGTTGGCTAGGTTTGATCCGCTAGACTCGGGAGTCGACTACCCCGGAACCTCCGTGGTGTAGCCCTAATCCAATACGGGTTCCTCTATCCAGAAGATACCCCTAAGATGTCATTGGGAACAGAGAGTCTTGATTAGGGTTATTCTAATGCGCGCTTTCGGCTAAAACAACCCTAACCACGTGGGGAGCTACCGGCACCTGGAACCTCAGGTGTACCGGCACATTGAATCCCCCTTCAATCATTGTGTGACCTAATACATGCAAGCATCCCGCCATACACATACAATTCATGAATCAAAACCTACGAAATCCATCCATTGTAGGTTGAACATCAAAACAATAGATTGAAATCAAACAAACAAGCCAACAATCATTCATAAACATATATCATCATCCACACAAGTTCTCCTCCAAGGTTCACCGGAGCCCGGTGGCCTTGGGAGCCTAGTTCCACATCAATAGAGAGAATACACAAAATAATCAATGAAAATGCTCATAAGAAACTCCCTCAGATGTAGGCTAGACGGTGGTGATAAAAGCTCGCCGGATCCGCGCCGATCAAGCTCTGTGATGACAACCTTGAGTGCTTCCTTCTCCTCCCCTTGAGTTTTGCTCTTCAAATTGGCTCTCCAATCCGGTGATGATGGTGGAAAATTATGGAGATGATGGTGGAGAATGGAGGTGGTGCTGGTGGAGAAAGGTGAAGGAGAGGGTGGCCAAAGACCCCCAAAAACAAGCCCTAGGTTCTCTTAAATAACCAACACAAACAAGTTCTAGCCGTGTGTGTGAGGGCCACACACAGCCCGCACACCGTTCTGTCTCCACTGTGCGGGCCGCACACTACTACAGTAACAGTGCTACAGTGAAGTCACTATAGTGATGGTGCTACAGTGAACAGCGCCTGAAAATCCACTCTTTTGTTGCCCGAAACATGAGGATGCGTGTGAGCTTCAATAAATTCTTCGATTCATGCTGAAACAAGGCTCAATCACACGCTAGTGATCTTCCGATGCCCTGAAACAATAATAACAAACACACGTATAAAAGGCATCGAAGTCATACAAAAATACATGAAAGTAAATAAACTGTACACAATAAAAGTGATGTATTTAGACACTTATCACAGCGGTCCAATGGTTTTCACTTGGATCCTGTTGGAACCTGCTCGTCATACTCAGTGCATGAGCGACATCCAATCTAGTACATAACATGGCATACATGATAGATCCTATTGCAGAAGTATAAGGAATCCTACTCATGTATTCTCTCTGCTCTTTAGTTTTAGGACAATCCCCTTTACTAAGAACTATTCCCTGAGATAAGGGTAGGAACCCTTTCTTGGAGTTAAACATGCTGAATGTCTTCAACACCTTATCTATGTATCTAGATTGACTTAGCCCGAGAAGCCGTTGCGATCTATCTCTATAGATCTTTATCCCTAGGATTGTTTCAGCTTCACCTAAGTCTTTCATTGAGAAACACTTACCCAACCATTGCTTAATACTTAATAATGTTGGGATATCATTCCCAATGAGTAGAATGTCATCGACGTATAAGACTAAGAAGATGACTATGCTCCCACTAGTCTTCTTGTACACACAAGGCTCATCTTCATTTTTGATAAAATCAAACTCTTTGACTGTCTCATCAAATCGAAGATTCCAGCTTCGAGATGCTTACTTGAGCCCATAAATAGATCTCTGGAGCTTGCAAACCTTTGTAGGATTCTGTTGGTCGACAAAACCCTTAGGCTGTGTCATGTGCACATCCTCGAGAAAGTTTCCGTTAAGGAAAGCCGTTTTGACGTCCATTTGCCATATCTCATGGTCCTAATATGCGGCTATGGCAAGTAAAATCCTAATGGATTTGAGCATGACTACTGGTGAAAAGGTTTTGTCATAGTCTATACCATGCGTTTGTCGAAATCCCTTCGCCACTAGTCTACCTTTGAAGGTATTATCACCTTTACGCTTGAAGATACATTTGCACTCAATGATCTTCGCACCTTCTGGTGGGTCAACCAAGTTCCAAACTTGAATATCATACATTGATTGCATCTCAGATTTCATGGCTCCAAGTCATTTGTCTGAGTCTGGACTCTTAATAGCCTCACTGTAGGTGGTGGGTTCATCGTGATCCACCAGCTCTAAGGTGTGACAATCGCTGTGTGGCCATTCCTTGAGGGCTCTGTTGCTCCGTTCACCTGGGCACGCAAGTGTGGCTATCCCGTCCCGTCCCCCGTTGTGTGCTCTCCCACGCTTGCGTTCCGCAAGGATGCGTTTCTTTGCCCGGCCCCAGGCCCGACGTCATGCTGCGTTTGACCGCCGGGACGCCGGCCCCTCCTTCGGTCCTCCATCCGCGCCAGACCCCGGGGCGAGGCCTGTTGCTTGTGTACCGATATTTGCCGCCCGGCGGGAACACTGACCCCATCGGTACAACGTTCGATCGCCGCCAGGCGGTGCGGCCTGCCTGCGCCCGTTCCCGACCGTAGTGTTGCGCGGTCCCCGACCGCCCTCGATGGTGGGCCCGCCCACCTTTGACGCGCGGCCAGGTCTCTGACACCGCTCTCAGATTCGATTCCCATTTTGATCGAACACGGGATAGGTGCTGTCCCTCGCCATCATCCCCGATCTCCCGTGACACACAGAAGACGCGGCCGTCGTGCGTCCTCCGGTGCCGTCTCCCCCAGTGACCCCCACTTCCCCCGCGGTTCCAGTGGCCCGTGGTGCAGCGTGTGGCCGTGACGGGGGCGCGCTTCGGAGACGCCTTCCAGCTAGTAGTCATATGCTTGTCTCAAAGATTAAGCCATGCATGTGCAAGTATGAACAAATTCAGACTGTGAAACTACGAATGGCTCATTAAATCAGTTGTAGTTTGTTTGATGGTACCTGCTACACGAATAACCGTAGTAATTCTGGAGCTAATACGTGCAACATTCCCCGACTTCCGGAAGTGATGCATTTATTTGATAAAAGGCCGACGCGGGCTCACCGCGCCGTTTTGATGATTCATGATAACTCAACGGATCGCACGGCCCTCGTGCCGGTGACGCATCATTCAAATTTCTGCCCTATCAACTTTCAATAGTAGCATAAGGGCCTACCATGGTGGTGACAGGTGAAGGAGAATTAGGGTTCGATTGCAGAGAAGGAGCCTGAGAAACGGCTACCACATCCAAGGAAGGCAGCAGGCGCACAAAATTACCCAATCCTGACACGGGGAGGTAGTGACAATAAATAACAATACCGGGCCCTTCGGGTCTGGTAATTGGAATGAGTACAATCTAAATCCCTTAACGAGGATCCATTAGAGGGCAAGTCTGGTGCCAGCAGCCGCGGTAATTCCAGCTCCAATAGCGTATATTTAAGTTGTTGCAGTTAAAACGCTCGCAATCGGACCTTGGGCCGGGCCGGTCGATCCACCTCCCGGTGTACACCGGCCATCCCGTCCCCTCTGCTGGCGATGTGCTCCTGGCCTTAACTGGCCGGGTCGTGCCTCCGGCACCGTTAATTTAAAGAAATTAGAGTGCTCAAAGCAAGCCCACGTTCTGGATACATTAGCATGGGATAACATCATATGATTTCGTTCCTATTGTGTTGGCCTTCGGGATCGGAGTAATGATTAAGAGGGACAGTCGGGGGCATTCGTATTTCATAGTCAGAGGTGAAATTCTTGTATTTATGAAAGATGAACCACAGGGAAATCAAAGTCTTTGGGTTCCGGGGGGAGTATGGTCGCAAGGCTGAAACTTAAAGGAATTGACGGAAGGGCACCACTAGGAGTGGAGCCTGCGGCTTAATTTGACTCAATACTGGGAAACTTACCAGGTCCAGACATAGCAAGGATTGACAGACTGAGAGCTCTTTCTTGATTCTATGGGTGGTGGTACATGGTCGTTCTTAGTTGGAGGAGCGATTTGTCTGGTTAATTCCTATAACGAATGAGACCTCAGCCAGCTAACTAGCTATGCGGAGGAATCCCTCCGCGGCCAGCTTCTTAGAGGGACTGTGGCCGTTTAGGCCACGGAAGTTTGAGGCAATAACATGTTGTGTGGCGGGGGGGACACGACCCCACAACTGGCGCGGGAAGTGCTAAGGACCTCCCCACCCGATGCAACAACGGCGCGGAGGAAAAAAACGACACATGAGTCACACAACTCTCGGCAACGGATATCTCGGCTTTCGCATCGATAAAGAACGTAGCGAAATACGATACTTGGTGTGAATTGCAGAATCCCGTGAACCATCGAGTCTTTGAACGCAAGTTGCGCCCGAGGCCACCCGGCCGAGGGCACGCCTGCCTGGGCGTCATGAGAACGTGTCGCTCCGGCGCGCACGCTGATGAAGGTCGTCAACTAATAACCTCTCACGCAAGCGCGAGAGGGTCGTATTCCCAAGGGCCCCAAGATCTGCTATTACTCCATCCTTGGTATCACTATCTAGTCTACCAAATCAAGAGTCGTAGTATAAAACACAAATACAAAAAATAAATAAAAGAAAAGCTATAAACAAAATGGACTAAGGCACACCATACAAGCTACCTAAAGAGCAAGTAGCAATGAGAACTAGAGGCCTCGGGCGAGGATCCCCTAAGGAGAAGAACAAGTTAGGATTAATATAGGAAATTGAGTGCTAAGTTGCCTAGGTTAGATCCGCTAGACTCGGGAGTCAACTACCCCGGAACCTCTGTAGTGTAGCCTTAATCCAGTACAGGTTCCTCTATCCAGAAGACAACCCCTACGATGTCATTGGGAATAGAGAGTCTTGATTAGGGTTATTCTAATCCGCTTTTTCGGCTAAAACAACCCTAACCACGCGGGGAGCTACCGGCACCCGGAACCTCTGGTGCACCGGCACATTGAATCCCCCTTCAACCATTGTATGACCTAATACATGCAAGCATCCCGCCATACATATACAATTCATGAATCAAAACCTACGGAATCCATATTGTAGGTTGAACATCAAAACAATAGATTGAAATCAAACAAACAAGCCAACAATGAATTATGGTGGAGAAGGATGGAGGAGAGGGTGATGGCCAAAGACAAGTCTCCCAAAAGCCCTAACTTCTCTTATAAAGCTTCAAAAATCCAGTTATGCCCATGTGTGTGCGGGCTGTGTGCGGGCTGCACACAGCCCGCACACCCTTCTGTCTACCTTGTGCGAGTGGTGTGCAGGACGCCCGAAAATCCATTCTTTTCTTGCCTGAAATATGAGGATGCGTGTGAGCTTCAATAAATTCTTCGATCTATGCCAAAACAAAGCTCATTCACGCACTAGATGATCTTCCGATGTCC
This sequence comes from Dioscorea alata, assembly GCA_020875875.1. Lineage (NCBI taxonomy): Eukaryota > Viridiplantae > Streptophyta > Magnoliopsida > Dioscoreales > Dioscoreaceae > Dioscorea > Dioscorea alata. Next base: position 7,119,533 of record CM037021.1, read on the forward strand.
TGAAACAATAATAACAAATAAAGGCGTAAAGGGCATCGGAGTCATACAAAAATGCATGAAAGTATATAAAATGTATATAATAAAAGTGATGTATTTAGACACTTCTCAAATACCCCCCTACTTGAGCATTTGCTTGTCCCCAAGCAAACAAACATGAAGAGCAAAAGGGATTGATAAGTGGCTAAATACACAACCTCCGGCTTAAGTCTAAGTGTACAATAGCAATGGTAAAACTCAAGATACTAAGCTAGAACCACTTAAGAAATTTCATGCATTCAACGGCAATGATATGGTGTGTGTGTGCAACCCCTCTATTTCGAAGCCTTGTAGTCCAAGTCAGATCGACAGAACCCCGAGGACCACGTCTTGAGGCAAATCCACATTACCTGGAACTTTGCACATTCATATGAACGCACTCATGCCTTTATAGCTTTTGGCGAGAGGCACACTCTGGTTAGGAGCAAGAACCCTAGGTTACTTCGCTAGTAGGGCAGAGGAGCACTGTCCATTTTTTTTTTTTTGACCGTGTTGAGTGAAAGACATAGAGGAAAATCCTTAAGAGTCTATTAGGAGAAATACCTAACACGTCAAAGCACAAAACTCCACGAATGGGTTAGCAACTAAGAAGGTCACGAAGGTTACTGCTTTCCTAACCTAGTAAGTATAAATACGGAGGGAAAAATCAAGGCGAGGGAATGGTCACGGATAAGGATTCCCTCGGGGGTTACTAAAGTGCTAAGGATGCCCTAACTAGCATGCACGTGGGTGGTTTGGACCGGGAAACCCTAAATTAGACCAACCCGATGGTCACGGTGTTGATCCCTAATCCGGTTCAAGTATTGGAATACGGAATTGCTTCCGCCCAAATCCTTGTACGATCACAATGGGTTTAGTGGATTTCCCCAAGCTAGGGTTGAGACATAATCAAGGACAACCCTAACAATTGGAGGGGCACAAATACCCGATGTTCACGGCGTATTCGTATGTGTATTCCTTTCCAAGCTTGGTGAGCCTAATACTAGGGCAATGGTCATGCAACCTAGTATTGTCTAGGAATTGATACATATAGTTCTCATACATACCAAGACATTCAAGAATCACCAAACAAGGATCACAAACCACACCAAATGCATAAAACTAGAACAAGCATCCAAAATACACAAGTTCACCCCCAAGGTTCACCTACATCCGGTGACCTTGGGGTTTAGTTGCTCATGATCACAAAGTAAGCAAGAAAATACATAGAAATAACCAAATGCATAATGAAAACACCCCCTGAAAAGATCAAGGCCGAATGACGCTTCCAAGGACGCCACCCAAGGAGTGGCTTCCTTTGTCAATCTTCCTCTCAAATGCAAATCGAAGGCATGGACTCGTCGTGTCGTGCTCTCCCCGTCGTCCTCTCCTCAAGAAATGCCTCCAAAACCCGGTCTCAAGCTCCCAAAGAAGGTGGTGAAGTTGAGCTCTCCAAGACCTAGGCTCTCCTTATCAAAATGCACTCTCAAACCCTTAAAAACAAGATCTCGCGAGTTATGCGGCCCCGCATGCGGGGAGAGAAAATTCCCGAAAAAATCCCGAAGTTGCGTAAGTTGCTACAGTGACGCTACAGTAAAGCTGCTACATCACCGCATGGTAGGCCGCATGAACCTCCAAACTTAGCCGTTTCGCCAAAGGGTTGCTACAGTGATTTGCTACAGTATCCCCCCCCCCCCGCTCAGAAACAGTGTTTTCGTTCCCAATTCCTTCTCAAATTCTGTCAACGAGCTCGAAGGGGTCACATTGGTACCTGTAACACGAAAGAAACCAATTCAGACCAAAAATGGGCGTCAACTCATATAAAAATACACAATACATACGCCCAAATATATAGGAAATACGTATGTTTAGGCGTTTATCACAATTCCTATTGCTATGGACGAAGAGAGAAGAACATTGTCTGACTATGAGAGGCTACAGTTTACCGGGGGAGGGTTTAGTGTGCAAGCTTCGGTTGCCAGTGCCGGTAATTTTGATTTGGCCAGACCAATTGGAATGATACAGAACATCGTGCAGTTCGATGGTTTGGCCGACGAGGACCCGAATAAGCATCTATCCGGATTCCTCCAAATGTGCTCGACATTTAAAGTCAATGGCCTATCCGATGATGCAGCTAGACTCCATGTTTTCCCATTCAATTTGCGGGGCGGCGCTTACAGGTGGCTCACCTCACTTGCCCCGAGTTCCATAAAGGCATGGGAGGAGATGGTGAACAAGTTTATGGGCCGCTACTTTCGTCCGAGCAAGGCAGCAAGGTTAAGGCAAGAGATCTCGGCCTTCAGTCAAAGAGATTCTGAAACCCTCTTTGAAGCCCATGAGAGATTTAAAGATCTCTTGCGAAAATGTCCACATCATGGATTCAAGGCTTGGATGCGAGTACAGATACTGTATAATGGTTTGAGCTACCAGAATCGTCAACTCATTGATGCCGCAGCCGGTGGATCCTTGAGTAGCAAATACCCTGAGGATGCCGAAGAATTAATTGAGAACATGGCACGAAATGAATCACATTGGGGTTTGAGGGCAAAAATGACTCAAGCTCGAGGAGTTCATGAAATAGATAGCAAGACCACTCAAGATGCGAAGCTCAAAGCACTAGCGAAGCAAGTGAGCTTGCTTATGTCCGAAAGAGTCGAGCGTTCTAGCACAAGTGTCAAGCAAGTGATGAACTGTGGAACTTGTGGAGGGGGGCATGATGTTGCTTGTTGCCCCATTTTAGTCCCCGATGGCGCCCTAGTTGAACATGTTGACTATGTGAATCAGGGGCAGAAATTTCAAGGAAACCCCTATGGTGGAACATACAACCCCGGGTGGAGAAATCACCCAAATTTCAATTGGAGAAATCAGGGCCAACATAAATTTTCACAACCGCCAGGGTTTCAGGCACAGTCATCACAAGCACCTCCAACGGAAAGAAAATTCACTACTGAAGATGTCCTAGCTAAATACATGCAAATCACCGATGCAAGGTTGAACACACTTGAAACGACAGTGAGAAACATGCAAGCCTCAATCCAGGACATCGAAAAACACTTGGGACAGATTGTGGCATCCATGGCAGAAAGAACACTGGGTAGTCTCCCTAGCAACACTGAGACTAACCCACGAGAACATGTACAAGCTATCTGATAAGTGCTTGAATATACATGTTTTACCGACTTGTTTTACATACATTGAGCATCATTTTACCATTGATTATGTCTCATAAAGTGTATTTTGGTGTTCTTTTATGCAATTAGGTTGTGGAAGTGTTAAAGGAGGAAAAGGAAGCAAAGATGGGTTATAAAGACGTATTGTTGGGAGCTTTTGTACAACACAAGTGTCAAGGCACAAGAGGGGATCATGCACATGAGGGTGTGTGCCAACTTCCTTAAGAATTCAAGATGATTTGTGTGATGGAAGGGCACAAAGGCAGTCACACCTTCATGTCCCAACTTGTGTGAAGATAGTTAAAGCTCTCAAATGATGATTCGAAGAAGAAGAAATCTTATAACTCACCATATGGACGTGTGCCCGACCATGTGGCCTCAATATGAGAGAGTTTGGATCATATTTATGAATAGTACTGTAGCAAAAACACTGTTCATTTCGCTGTAGCAGTACTGTAGCAAATTACTGTTCACGCGACCGCGTGGAAATTCTGCAGCCCACGCGATCGCGTGGGATCTCACGCGGTCGCGTGAAGACACGCAGTTGGCGCGATTCAGGCTTATAAATAGCCCTTCTCGCCGATTCTTTTACAACTTTTTTCGCACGTTTGAAGGCAAGAGCGGCTAGGGTTTCTAGGATGAGGTCTTTGGCGATATTGGGAGTTGTTCTTCACCAACTTCGATAGATCTTTCGACGAGATAGCATCGGGGAGCCATTGGTGACCTAGCTTCGGAGAAGGTTCCTTCGAGACGTTGAACAATTCATCAAGGCTATCATCACAAATTTGAGGGGGTTTATTTTCATGGATTACATTGCTTTTTACTTCATTATCTTTTGCTTTGTAATAAGTCCCATGGAGGGCTAAACCCTAGTAGATACTTGGGCATGTGAACCTTAGGTTTCGATTCATGTATTGACTTTCTTTATGCTTTCTTTTAATTCCAAGTTTATTTGAGTTTTAATCTTGTTTAATCATTGCTTGCATGCCTTATTAATTCGTATGGTTGTTTGGTATGCTTGATTTGTTTCCTTGGTGAGAGAGAGATCTCCATTAGGGATTAGAACATGCAAGATTAAAGAGGGTTGAGAGGGTGAGTCTTGAGATAGAGGAGTGTCCCCTTTCCCTTCCGATTGAGTGTTTCCTATCTCCGTATTCCCTAAGTTTTATGCAACCATATGGGGTGTGAGGTGTGAGATTGATAGATTTCTCCGCCGGGACTTTTGTAAGGGGTTAGGGATCTTTCGCCTAGAAGTAGGGTTAGATCTAATTTTAGGAATCGGTTTCACTCTTAGGTATCCCTAAAACTCATTGCGGTCATATAGGGTGTGAGGTGTTGAGATTGAGTGAATTCTCTGCTGGGACCTTGTAGGGGACTAGTATCGGTGGCCTGGAAGCAGGGATCGATTGTTTTTGGATTACCTCGACTCATAGAACTTGGTTTAGAAGCATTTAGTTAGTTTTGCACTTCATGATAGAACCTAGGGGGATCATTGCCCGAGTATCTCATCTTCATTGATTGAGATCTCCTTTACCTTTTCCTTTTATTTGTTTTCTTTCTTGCGATTTTCTTATTTTACATATTACATTCAATTGCTCCATATTATTGTTTCGACTAGATAACTAAGAATCAGTCATTACTAGTACTTCCGTTCCCTGTGGATTCGACTACCCACTCACCGGGGTAATTATTACTTCGACAACCCGTGCACTTGCGGTACACACACGCAAAAGGGTGTGTCACTATCACTTTGAGGAATGGAAGAGAGGTTGAGGTTCGTCCAACTCCTAGGCCAACTGAAAACAAGGAAAAGAACATGGTGAGAGGCACTCCCTCCGTGGGTGGGGATGAAGCTAATGACAGCCATGACAATTCGATTAAACCTCAAAACAAATAAAAAAAATTGCTAGAGCACCAACCAAAGGTCCCCTATCTGGCAAGACTCAATAGGGATAAGGAGGACACTCAATTCAAAACTTTTTTAGAGATGATCAAGCAACTTCACATTAATCTTCCACTTGTCGAGCCCTTTGCTCAAATGCCAAAATATGCCAAGTTTATGAAGGAGTTTCTTACAAACAGGAAGAAACTTGAAGAAGCATCTACGGTGTCTCTTGGCGAGAGTTGTTCGGCAATTATCCAAAGCAAATTGCCCGAGAAAATCAAAGACCCGGGTGGTCTAATTGTGGATTGTCATTTTGGCGACTCGCTTGTAGAGAAAGCCCTCGCCGATTCCGGTGCAAGCATAAATGTTATGCCCTACAAGCTTTTCTTAAAACTAGGCCTTCAAGACTTAGAGCCGACACGGATCACCATACAACTTGCAGACCGGACTGTTAGACGCCCACATGGCATTGTGAGCGATGTGATTGTGAAAGTTGGTGGTTTAGTCTTTCCGGCTGATTTTGTTATCCTTGATGTTGATGACGCTATTGAGGTTCCCATCATACTTGGCCGGCCTTTCCTTGCCACATCCCGTGCCCTGCTAGATATCCAAGACGGGAAAATGACCTTGCGAGCCGGGAATGAGGAAGCCACTTTTAAAATTCCCGAGGCAATGAAACACCCAAAGGAGCTTGATGACACTTCCTATGCACTAGATGATATAGAACTACAAGTTGAAGATTGTGTGCATGAAGTCCTTATGATGAACCCCCTTGATGAATTATTACAAGATGTTGATATTGAGGAGGAAAAAGCACCAAAGAAAGCACAAGAAGACCCTCCTTATACATATCCGGACTGATAAGTGTCTAAATGTATATGTTTTAACATACGTATTTTGTTCACTTAACATGTATTTTTATATGAATGGATGCCCGTTTTATGCTTAATTGAGTATTATTTATGTTGTAGGGCATGGAGGAGCCATGAGGAACATGATAATACGATTTGGGCGAAAAAGGATGAAAAATCAGGGTGCTGGTGTACTGGAGCATATCACTGTAGCGGATTCACTGTAGCAGGTGCTGTTGCACCTGAGGAGTTTTGGGCTGGAAATGATGGAAGTGCATAAAAGTGAACAGTACAGCATACAGGGCCGTATAAGGGGCCGTGAGCATCAAAATACAGTGGATTTCAACTAGCTCTCACGGCCCCCTATCCACCCCGGGATGCATCTATCCACCCCGGGATGCACCCCCACATGAGACAAGTTTTGCCTTATTTTTGCCTATCTATCCACCCCGAGATCCATCTATCCACCCCGGGATACTGCGGGAGTATATATAGATGTTTTTTAGGGCACACAAAGGGACTTCTTGGCCGGCATCTAAAGGGCAGAAACGAAGAAATCTTTGGAGAGACGACGATTTGGAGCCAAGGAAGGAGGCAAGAGCATCATTTTGAAGGGGAGAAGCTTCACCATCAAGGAGGCTAGGATCCAAGTCAAGGGAAGCGTCATTCGGCATCTCTTGGATGGGGGAAAGCGTCATTCGGCCGGACCTCCACCTCCTCCTTCATCATTTCATCTAGGGAGTGTCATTTATGAGCTTTTTAAGTGATTTACTTTGTATTTTTGTTGTTACTTGCTTGATGGCACACTAAACCCCCAAGGCCACCTGATGTTGGTGAAACTTGGGGGGGGGGGGGGGGGGGGTTTATCATGTATTTTTGATGATCTTTACTTAATTGCAAGCTTGGTTTGGTTTAAGATTTAGTTCATTGTGCTTCATGTCTAGAACTACCATATGGAGAGATCCATAGTTCTTTCTTGAATTATACACGTAGATGTGACCTAGTCACGTGTATTAGGTCGTTAATGAACTAAAAGGGGTTACTTGTATTGGCACACCGAGAAATTGGGTGTCGATAGCCCTCCGAGCTATAAGGATAGACTAGGGTTTAGTGTTTTCCTTATTTTGGATCTCTTTGTACTTAATGCAATCGTAGGGATGTTGGTTAGGAAGAGATTCCAACCGGTATCCGTATGGGATTAGGGTTCAATCGCCGAGAAATTGGGGTTGATCTAATCTTGAGATCCTTCGGTCTAAATCAACCAAGCTACCTTTTATCTTTCATCCATGTATCATGATGACCCCTCAAGGGGATCCACATCCACAGGCCTTCACTCTTCATCGTAGTACTTGCAACAACATTGTATGTCTTTAAATTTGTTTAATCATATTGTATTTATTTCTTTGCTTTAGTAGAATATACATCCATGCTTGTGTTGTTAGGTTAGATAATAGGCGATGGAGGAGTAAGAGTAGCTCCTTAGCCCCGTGGAATACGATCCTCATGCTTTTGTATGAGGTATTACTTGGCGATCCCGTACACTTGCGGGGAATCTATCACGGACAAGGCACAATGGAGAAGCAAAGGAGAACGATCATGAAAGCGAGCATGGAAAAAGGTGACTCCTAAGGTTAGCAAAGCAAGCAAGAACTCTCATGAAAAGGGACACATGGCATGCTTCGTCGACCTAGGTATGCACAATGTTGATTCTCTCCTTTCCTTGAATTTGCCGGCGGGGTCATCATTTGAATACATGGGAAATTCAGGTAAAACCTCTGCCTTTGAACAACCTTGATGATGAGAAACTTGAACGTCAGGCTCATGACGCTAAACAAGTGCTTGTGGGATGCAACCCATGATTTTTACAATTTTGTACTTTTTCATTTTCGTATTTTTCTTATGCATGAATTAGGTTTGGATTGTGAGCTCTCCTCTTCATTCGTTCTTGGTATGCTTTATTGTGTATGTCTTTGTTTCCTCCGCATCTCGGTGAAATCCTGTATGTTTTGTGTTTTTCAACATGTATCAATTGTCCGAGATGAGTTTCATCGCGTTTGTAATGTCGAAGACTAGTTTTGGTTTAGAGATAGCTGATTTCTGAGTGTTTTGTAGGGCTCTATGCGGCCACACAGAGGCCGCATGCCTCAGCCAGAGGAGCGTACGACTTGGTGTGAGGCCCGCACACCAGCCGCACGCCTCAGCCAGAGGAGCATGCAGCCTGGTGTGCAACCCGCACACCAGGCCACACATGCTTGGCAGAAGACCGTGGGGGCTGGTGTGCAGCCCGCATACCACCCGCACACTGGCCCCAGTTTTGCCACAGAAATGCTTTACTATCCGGCTTTTCTCCACCTTTTGGCACTCGTTTTGATCATATCACCTCTCTTGCATCGTTTCAACGTTAAAAACATTTTCAAAACTCAATTTCTTTTCATACCTTTGAGGTGATTTCTTGGTTTTTAGTTTCCTGGCCGAATTGGATCCTCGGGGGGTTTGCGACGATTTTCAATTTTGATCATGGTTTCCGCTTCACTCATTTTTCTAAACTCATGTTTGCACATTTCAGCATGTTGCCATTGCTTGATCTTTATTTTTGGAGATGTAGGTTAACTTTCCGATCAAGCCCCTTGGAGGAGACACAGAAGACCTTGAGCAGCTTCATCAGTCCTTTCACTCCGAGAGCTCACTTTCCCTTTCACTTTTTGTTTGTTTTCTTTATTTTTGTGTGGTTGATGGATGCTTAACTCGACGTCTTTTCTCCTTGTAGGTAGAACAAGACGTCCATTTTTCTTCCTCTCCACCTTGTAAGCTGCCATGGTGTTGGCCACCCCGAGCTCGTGCCCTGGAAGTTTCCTTACTAAATTCTCTGGGAAGTTCACGAAACCATCCTTCTTATTTTCATTGCACTAATTTTTCTGTACTACTGATTCTTGTACATTGAGGGCAATGTACTGCTTTAAGTGGGGAGTGGGTAATGCATGTCTTAGTTTCATTATTTATTTCGTGAACTTGTATGAAACATTTTGAAAATTTTTGAATTGTTGCATGATTGTAAAACCTAGGATGGCGTATCTAATTGTGATTGTATTATAGCTCGAAACCGTGATAAATGCTAAGCTTCTTATGATCTTGCACACTTGAGATTTTCGTGCCATTCTAGGCATTTTCGCACTTTTCCCTTAGGTAGAACCCTGGACACCTAGGCGAGGGACCACAGCACCTTCGTGACCCTCTTAGTTGCTAACCCATACCAGTGGTTTCGCGCCTTGATGTGGTAGAATGTCTTCTAATAGTGTTTTGAGGACCTTCTTCTTGTCCCTTCTTGCAATACGGTCCAAAAAAAAAAAAGGGGGAAAGTTGAATAAAAGCGTGGACAGTACTCCTCTGCCCTAATAGCGAAGTAACCTGGGGTTCTGGCTCCTAACCAGAGTGTTCCTCTCGCCAAAAGCTATAAGGACATGAGCGCGTTTACATGTGATGAGCGAGCGCGCGACTAGCTACAGAGCTAGCACGCGACTCCCCGGCCGCAAGTGCATGGGTCGTCAAGTAATAAACCTCACGAGGAGGGTCGTATTCCCAAGGGCCCGAGATCTACTATTACTTCCTTTTGGGAGTCACTTTCTAGTCGATCGAAACAAGGTTGAAGCAATATTAAAATAATAAAAACAAGTAAAGAAATGCAAATAAGATAAAACTCAATCCGGAATAAAATAGAGATGAAGAATCCAATAATTATGGAAGGCCTCGGGCGAGGATTCCCCCGGGAGAAGACTAAATACGAATGACCAAGATAATTATAAAACTAGGGTTGGCTTGGTTTCGGTCCGCTAGACTCGGATGTCGACTACCCCGGAACCTCCGTAGTGTAGCCCTAATCCAGTACGGGTTTCTCTATCCAGAAAATACCCCTACGATGTCAATGAGAACAAGGAGTCTTGATTAGGGTTAATCTAATGCACGCTCTCGGCTAAATTAACCCTAATCGCGCGGGAGGCTATTAACACCCGGAACCTCCGGTGTATTAATACATGTTACCCTCTTTAACTCATCAAAGGACTTAATACAAGCTAGCATCCCGCCAAACAAGTATCATTCAAAATCAATTCTACGGAATCCATCCATTGTAGAATGAACAACATGATGATGAATTAAAACCAAACAATCAAACTAACACATTCATTTAAAGCAAAATATAGGTCATTCATACAAAGTCTCCTCCCAAGGTTCACCGGGAGCCCGGCGGCCTTGGGAGGTTTAGTTCAACATCACAAAACTAAGGAGCTCATCATACAACAATTCCATCCAATAAAAACAAGAAAAACCCCCTCGAAGATGTCGACTAGGGTTGAAGGCGTAGCTCGTCGGATCCGCGCCGGCGAGCCCTATGAAGCTTCTCAACGTCTTCTCCTTCTTCTCTCCTTCGAATCTAGCCGAAAATCCTTCCAAAATCCCTCAAGAAATGGTGAAATGAAGTCTAGGACAAGTGGAGGCCGGATGAGAACCCAAATTTTTCTCAAAAACTCTTCAGAACAAGCATATATAGCCCGAAGGTGTGCGGGCACTGTGCGGGCCGCACAGTGCCCGCACAGCCTTCTGGCTGTGCTGTGCGGCCAGTGTGCGGGCCGCACACTGGCCGCACACCTCTCTGTCTCCCTTGTGCGGCCACTGTGCGGGCCGCACAGTGGCCGCACACGGCCGAGAAAATGTGTCCGTGTGCGGCGCGTCGGCTTCCAGGGTGCTCCAACTCTTCGTTTCTTCTTCAATCTTCCCCGGAATGACACGAATACGGTCGAAACTTGCGCACTTGGTCCTCGAAACCCTGAAATGAAAATAAAACATCAAGTGCGCAAAAACTCATCGAAAATACACATAAGTTGCATGAATGTACAAGAACATCATAGCTAAAACATGATGTATTTTGGCACTTATCAACATGAATGTGCAAAGCTCCAGGTAACGTGGATTTGCAGTTCATGTTAGTCCCGGAAAAGAAAAAGAAAAAGTTATGTAATTGTGTACAGAAAAATAAAATTCGACCGGTACTTGTTCGAAAATAAGAGGAAGGATCCTTAGGACTCTACCAGAAGTATTTCTACCACCTCAAGGCCGTATTCCACTAAGTGGCGTGAATTGCTTCAAGAAGTGGTCCTCGGGGTCCTGTCTACCTCGTTTGGACTATAGGGCTTCGAACTAGGGGATTTGCACACACACAGCACAACACGGCCAATGAATGCGTGGATGATCTCAAGTGGTCTTTGCATAGTATTTTGAGTTTCATTTTGGCTATGATATTTTCATTTCTTGCCTGAGGTTGTGTATTTAGTCACTTATCAGTATCCTTGGTTTTCCATGTCCGTTTGCTTGGGAACAAGAAAATGCTTAAGTGGTGGGTATTTGATAAGTGCCTAAATACATCATGCTTTAGCGATGATGTTCTTGTATTTTCGTACAACTTTTTGTGTATTTTCGATGACATTTTGCACACTTGATGTTTTTATTTTTGTTCAGGGTTTCGAGGACCAAGTGCGGAAGCCGACGTGCGGCACACGGAGCCGATCTTCTCGGCCGTGTGTGGCCACTGTGCAGGCCGCACACCCTGGCCAGAAGAGTGTGCGGCCACTGTTCGGCCCGCACAGTGGCTCGCACAGTGGCTGCACACCACAAATAGTGGTTGTACAGTGACCGCACACCACTGATGAGTTAAAGAGGGTTTCATGTATTAATACAGTGGAGGTTCTGGGTGTTAGTAGCCTCCCGCGCGTTTAGGGCTAATTTAGCCGAGAGTGTGCATTAGACTAACCCTAATCAAGACTCCTTGTTCTCATTGACATCGTAGGGGTATCTTCTGGATAGAGGAACCCGTACTGGATTAGGACTACACTATGGATATTTCGGGGTAGTGACATCCGAGTCTAGCGGACCAAAACCAAGCCAACCCTAGCTTTTTAATTCCCATGATCATTCGTATTTAGTCTCCTCCGGGGGAATCCTCGCCCGAGGCCTTCCCCTAATTATTGGCTTCTTCGTCTCTAACTTTATTCCAGATTGAGCTTTATTTTATTTGCATTTCTTTACTTGTTTTTATTATTTTAATATTGCTTCAACCTTGTTTCGATCGACTAGAAAGTGACTCCCAAAAGGAAGTAATAGTAGATGGATTTTGGTCAAGGGACAATACTTCGCCGTCGGTAGGGCCGGCCTGTCGATGTTGGAATCTGGCCTTTTGACCATCCTAGATGGATTTTTCATCATAAAAAACCCCAGGGGTGAAGTTTCATCAAAAACGCACGAGTGGATTGGGAGATTTCCGGAGTTGTGTGCCATTGTGCGGCGTCAGCCCGCACAGCTACTGGTCAGGCCTCTCGGAAATGTGCGTAGTGAGGGACCCTGACACACCCCTTGCGTGTGTACCCGCAAGTGCACGGGTTGTCGAAGTAATAAAAAACCCTGGTGAGTGGGTAGTCGTATCCACAGGGAATAGTGTTCAGAAACAAACATTATCACTATTTTAACTATAAATGGAATCGATGATAGGATAATTCAGTACGTAGATATATATATATATATAAGAAAGTAAAAGAGTGAAAAAAAGGGAAATAAAGGTAAGAGAGGTAATCGATATAGAGATGGGGTACCCGGACAAAGCTCACCATAGGACTAATGCTTCTAGTGCAAGACAAGTATTATACCTTCCAATTGATGATTATTGAGTCGTGGAAATCCTTAAACACACGGTCCCAAACCTAAGGTAAAACGTGACTAATCCCAACATTATACCCTGGCATTAGGTTTCACTACGACCCTTAACTCTCGTTGACCTGTCAACTAAGTCCCAGGGGAGTCTATCTTCCTAAGCCTCATACTACGTGGGATTGCATGAAGTTCTAGGGATTCCAAGTGATAAAACATGATCCTATGTGTAGTTCTAACCCTTTGGTCCAGGTGGAAGAACCCTAGTCTAGATTAAGCCCCAGTGCGTAGGATTCACTTCAACCCTTCACTCTGTTATTCACGTAACTAAGCCCCAGGGGAGTATATCTACCTAGCACTTCACTCTATCTCGACCGCTAATAAATCAAGGAAACGGAGGTACGGAGAAATCACACCTGAGGGGAAAGGGGTACATCGCTACCTCACAACTCTCCCTCTCAACCCTCTTCAATCTTAAATAGTCTAACCCTATAGGAGTTGTCACACCTCCAAAGGATAACCTACATGACTCTCAACCCTAGTGTCACATCTAAGGGAAAATCAATACAAGAATAAATCAAGATTGAAACTCAATTAAATTAATCAATAAAGAAAGCATAATAAAAGTCATAGAAACAATATCATCCTAGGGTTTACAAGTCCGAATACCCACTAGGGTTTAGCTCTCCATGGAGCAATACAAAGTCAATAAAGAGTTGAAGAACATATGCACGAAAACCATAAAGAAAACCGCCTTGTAGATCGTATCGATGGTCTTGTGGAGTCGCACGTCTTCTCCAACGAATTCCTTGTCAAGCCTGGGGCACACCTCGCCGAATCGATGCCGATGAGAGCTTCCCCTATAGCTTTCTTCCAAAGGAAGTCGATGTTGATGCCGTTTAATCGCCTCCCAAGACCTCCAAGAACCTCTCCAATCCCTAGCCAAAAGCCCCCCAAAAGATATCCAAGTGATAGAAGGGGAGGGTCCCCAAATAGATCTGAAAACGGGCTATTTATAGGCTGAAATCGGGCTGAAATCGGAGTTCCACACGCCCCTGTGTTAATTCCACACGGCCCTGTGAAAAACCAGGAATTCCACACGCCCGTGTCTTAATTCCACACGGCCGTGTGGAAATTCTGAAATCGTGATTTTTCAGCAATGTAAACAGTAACTTTTCTACAGTATTTTGCTACAGTACCGGCGGGCGTGTGGAATTTCCACACGCCCGTGTAAACTCTGAAATCCTGATTTTCGGCAACAGTGAACAGTAGCTTGCTATAGTATTTCCACTACAGTATTTTTGCTATAGCCCTTGTGCCCCTCCAATGGAGGTTGGCACACACCCACAAGTCTAAACTCGTGCCTTGTTCCTTGCTTGGTCCAAGAACTCGTAAAGAATGGCGAACATAACCTATTCTTGCTTCATTCTTCTCCAAATTGGCTCCACAACCCTACAATGCACAAAAGTAAACAAATGCACACTTTTTAGTGATAAAATCTGATTAAATTAATGCTCATTGCAAGATAATAACGCTTCACATTACTATAACACGAGCACTTATCAGGCCCTGAGAAAAGGGGGGTCTCAGCGACCCTTTGTACCCCTGGGGTTGCTTTAGGCCGGATGTTTTGCAGGTTATATTGGGGGAGGGCATTTCTCTCCCCGCATGACACCACCCGCCGCTGGTGGCCGGGTGGGCAGTCCACCACCCCCGGCATCCCGCCGCCGCAAGCTGGAAGCCTGGCGGCCGGACTGCAGCGAGCTCCGGCCGGACACCGGCGGGCTCCAGCCGGACATCGGCGAGCCCCGGCAGGAGACCGGCGAGGTTCGGGCAGTCTTCGGCGAGCTCCGGCCGGTCTCCGGTGAGGCCGCGACCCTTGTTATCGAGAAAACTTGCCCCGGCACGCCTAGTTACCGAGAAAACTTGCCCCGGCACGTATAGTTACCGAGAAAACTTGCCCCGGCGCGCCTAGTTATCGAGAGAACATGCCCCTGCGGGCCTTGTTACCAAGAAAATTGCCACAGAGTGGCTTGTTACCTAGAAAACTTGATCCGGCCCGCCTTGTTACTGAGAAAACTTGCCACGGCGTGCCTTGTTACCGAGAAAACTTGCCCCGGCGCGCCTAATTACCGAGAAAACTTGCCACGGCAAGCCTTGTTACCGAGCAAACTTGCCCCGACGTGCCTAGTTAACGAGAAAACTTGCCCAGCGCGCCTTGTTACCGAGAAAACAAACCCCGGCGTGCCTTGTTACCGTGAAAACATGCCCCTGCGCACCTTGTTACTGAGAAAACTTACCACGGCGCGCCTTGTTACCAACCAAACTTGGCCCGACGTGCCTTGTTACCGAGAAATTCTGCCTTGACTGGGCAATCAAGGCAGGCAAGCCGCCGTGGTCATGGGCGGGATGATGGGTGCCAGAAAAGCACTAGTTTTCCGAAATGAGGTTAAACGCCCCTTATAAAAAAAACGGGGGGGGGGGGGGGGGGGGGGGGGGGGGGGGGGTCTCAGAGACCCTTTGTACCCCCAGGGTTGCTTTAGGCGGGATGTTTTGCAGGTATAGTAGGGGATGGAGATATGGTTGGGTACATAGGCGTTGGGCGGGGTTTCCATAGCGCGTCTAGGTGGCTGCTTGTGGCCCTCCCGGACCTAGGCCGGTGACAGGCTAGCGCGGCCGCGCACATGGTGGCATCGCCCGGCCATTGGTCACCCGATTTTTCCGGGCCGTGCGCGCTGTGCCCCGGTCCCCACCGACCACGGGGTGGTGGTTCCGCGCTAAACTGCCCTTGAACAAAGGGCAGGCCCCAACGGTGCCCCGCCGTCCGCGGCGTGGCGCCGGTGTCCCTCTTCGTTTGGTGTGCCCCACGTCGCTATAGACATTGCCCGCACGGCCATGGCTCGTCCGGGTGGCTGACAGTGAGCCACTCGGACCTTGGTCGGGGGTCGGGCGACGCTGTCGCTCTCCCGGTGGTGCAGCCCGTCCCACGGTTCCACGGTTTAGCCGGGCCACGCGCGTCGTGCCCCGCTACCCGCCTAGTAAGTACCGCGTTAACTAGCCCATTGCACTAGGAACGGGCCCCAACGGGGCCCCGCCGTCCGCGGCGTGGCGCCGGTGTCCCTTTCGGTTGGGTGGGGCGTGGGTCCGCACACGCGGCGCCCCCATTCGCTAGGGACATTGCCCGCATGGCCATGGCACGTCTGGGTGGCTGCAGGTGAGCCACTCGGACTAGGTTGTGGGTCGGGCGACGCTGCCGCTCTCTCGGTGGTGCCGCCTTTCCCCCGGTCCCCCGGTTTAGCCGGGCCGTGCGCATCGTTCCCTGTTGCCCGCATAGTAGGTGCCGCGCCAACCCGCCCATTGCACTAGGGGCCCCAACGGTGCCCCGCCGTCCGCGGCGTGGCCCCGGTGTCCCTCTCTGTTGGGTGTGGCGGGGGTCCGTGTGCGCAGTGCCCCCCTTCGCTAGGGACATTGCCTGCACGGCCATGGCGCGTCAGGGTGGCTGACGTTGCGCCACTCGGACCTTGGCCGGGGGTCGGCTGACGCTGCCGCTCTCACGGTGCTGCCGCCCGTGCCCTTGTCCCCCAGTTTAGCCGGGTCGTGCGCGTCGTGCCCAGCTGCCCTCCGAGTTGGTTCCGCGCTAACCCGTCCATTGCACTAGGGGCGGGCCCCAATGGTGCCCTACCTTCCGCGACGGGGCGCCGGTGTCCCTCTCGGTTTTTCTACCCGCTTGTGTACCGCAAGTGATAAGTGCTTGTGTTATAGTGACCCGAAGCATTATTATCTTACTATTAGCATCTCTTTTATCAAATTTTATCACTAAATAGTGTGCGTTTGTGTATTCTTGTACGTTGTAGGTTTGTGGAGCCAAGTTATAAAAGAAGAGCAAAGTTAGGTCGTGTTCGCCGTTGTTGGGAGGTTTTCAGACCAAGCAAGGAACAAGGCACGAACTTGGACTTGTGAGTGTGTGCCAACCTCCTTTGGAGGGGCACAAAGGCAGTCACATTCACAACAAGTCTAACTCGTGTAGCCTAGGAGAACTTCACCAAGAAGGAGACTTGAAGCAATCGGCACGATCTACCATTGATTGTGTGCCCAATTCGATGGCCTCGATGAAGAACAGCATATTCGGGAGCGTTTCGGCAAGTTACTGTGCATTTTCTGCCGATGATCAAGTTTCCAGAGAATTCACATGGCCGTGTGGAATTAACACACGGCCGTGTGAATCATTTTCCAGCAAGCCAGAGACTTCACACGGGCGTGTGGAAATTCCACACGGCCGTGCAAAGTAAATTTTCAGGAAGACAGAAACTTCACAAGGGCGTGTGGAAATTCCACACGGCCGTTTGAAGCCCCGATATGTTCAAATTTAAAGCCGCAGTCAACCTATTTAAAGCCCGATTGGGAGATTTTTTGAGAATCTTTAGACCTAGCTTTCTCTCCAACTTCGAGAGTGTGCGGCTAGGGTTTCAGAGAGGACTTTGTGGAGGATTGGAGCATGCCAACGGCATCGTCATCGACGTCCGACGGTAGCACAAGACCACGGCCATATCACACGCGAGGGGGTTTTCATTGATGTTCTTATTTTGCAATTTATTTTACACTTTGATGAACATGTATAGCTCCATGAGGAGCTAAACCCCTCGTGGGTATTCGGACTTGTAAAACCCTAGGATCATTATGTTTCTATGACATTGTTATTATGCTTTTCCAATATTGATGAATAAATTCGAGTTTCAGTTTTAATTTTTTTTGCTATTGTTCTTCCTTAACCGTGACACTAGGGTTGAGAACAATTTAGGGTATCTTTTGGAGGTGTGACAACATGATAAGTGCTTGAATATACATGTTTTACCGACTTGTTTTACATACATTGAGCATCATTTTACCATTGATTATGTCTCATAAAGTGTATTTTGGTGTTCTTTTATGCAATTAGGTTGTGAAAGTGTTAAAGAAGGAAAAGGAAGCAAAGATGGGTTATAAAGACATATTGTTGGGAACTTTTGTACAACACAAGTGTCAAGGCACAAGAGGGGGTCATGCACATGAGGGTGTGTGCCAACTTCCTGAAGGATTCAAGATGATTTATGTGATGGAAGGGCACAAAGGCAGTCACACCTTCATGTCCCAACTTGTGTCAAGATAGTTAAAGCTCTCAAATGATGATTCGAAGGAGGAGAAGTCTTATAACTCACTACATGGACGTGTGCCCGACCATGTAGCCTCAAGATGAGAGAGTTTGGATCGCGTTTATGAAGAGTACTGTAGCAAAACACTGGGCATTTCACTGCAGCAGTACTGTAGCAGAAATTACTGTTCACACGACCGCGTCAAAATCCCTGCAGCCCACGCGACCGCGTGGGATCTCACGTGGTCGCGTGGAGGCACGTGACTGACGCGTTTCAGGCTTATAAATAGCCCTTTTTGCCGATTCTTTTGGTATCTTTTGTGTGGCTTTTGAGAGGCGAAGCGGCTAGGGTTTGAGGAGGAGGTCTTTGCCGAATTGGAGGGCCGTTCTTCACCAACTTTGATAGTTCTTTCCTCCGTCATAGCATCGAGGGAGTCATTGGCGACCTAGCTTCGGAGAAGGATCCTTCAAGACGTTGAGCGACCCATCAAGGCCATCATCACGAATTCAAGGAGGTTTACTGCCATGGTTTACATTGCTTTTCATTGTGTTATGTTTTGCTTTGTAATAAGCCCCATGGAGGGCTAAACCCTAGTAGATACTTGGGCATGTGAACCCTAGGTTTCGATTCATGTATTGACTTTCTTTATGCTTTCTTTTAAGTCCGAGTTTATTTGAGTTTTAATCTTGTTTAATCATTACTTGCATGCCTTATTGATTCGTATGGTTGTTTGGTATGTTTGATTTGTTTCCTTGGTGAGAGAGAGGTCTCCATTAGGGATTAGAACATACAAGGTTAAAGAGGGTTGAGAGGGTGAGTCTTGAGATAGAGGAGTGTCCCCTTTCCCTTCCGATTGAGTGTTTCCTATCTCCGTATTCCCTAAGTTTTATGCAACCATATGGGGTGTGAGGCGTGAGATTGATAGATTTCTCCGCCGGGACCTTTGTAGGGGGTTAGGGATCTTCCGCCTAGAAGTAGGGTTAGATCTAATTTTAGGAATCGGTTTCACTCTTAGGTATCCCTAGAACTCATTGCGGTCATGTGGTGTGTGAGGTGTTGAGATTGAGCGATTTCTCCGCCGGGACCTTGTAGGGGACTAGTATCGGTGGCCTGGAGGCAGGGCCCGATTATTCTTGGATTACCTCGACTCATAGAACTCGGTTAGAAGCATTTAGTTAGTCTTGCACTTCATGATAGAGCCTAGGGGAGCATTGCCCGGGTATCTCATCTTCATTGATTGAGATCTCCCTTTATTTACCCTTTGCCTATTCATCTCTGGTATTAATTTCTATGCACACTAGATCACCACAAAATCACATTAGTCGTTAGGATAGATTGCAGAGAAGAAGTTAGTACTAGTAGCCCTGTTCCTTGTGGATTCGACTACCCTACTCACCGGGTATAATTATTACTTCGACAACCCGTGCACTTGCGGTACACACACGCAAGGGGTGTGTCACAACTTCTATACGATTAGACTACTTAAGACTGAAGAGGGTTGAGAGGGAGAGTTGTGAGGTAGCAATGTACCCCTTTCCCTTCCGGTGTGATTTCTCCCTACCTCCGTTTCCTTGGTTAATTAGCGGTCAAGATAGAGTTTTAGGGCTCAATCTAGACTAGGGTTCTTCCACCTGGACCAAAGGGTTAGAACTACATAGAGGAATAGATTTTATCACTAGGAATCCCTAGAGCTTAAAGCAATCCGTAGAGCTTAGTTGACAGGTCAACAAGAGTCAAGGGTCGTAGTGAATCCTAATACCGGGACATAATGTTGGGGTTAGTCACGGTTGACCGTAAGTTTTGGGACCGTGAGTTTAAGGATATCCTCGACTCAATTAACATCACTAGGAAAGTATAATAGCATAGTCTTGCACTAGAAGCATAAGTCCTAGAGTAGCTTGTCCAGATACCCTATCTCACCCATTGCTAGTCTTTCTCTTTTAACTTCTACTTGCTTTTATCTTGTCTTCCATCTCTCTATTTACTTTCTTGTCGTTTATTTTAATTGTTTCCATAAATTCACTCATCACTCCGATTATTTCTTTTCGTACACCGCATAACTAAATAGTGAATTCTTGTGTTCTAAATCCCTATTCCCTGTGGATTCGACTACCCACTCACCAGGGTAATTTTTTATTACTTCGACAAGGCCGTGCACTTGCGGTACACACGCAAACGGTCATGTCAGTAAGGCAATTGTGGATCAGCCCGGCCCGTTCCTTGAGGGCTTTGTGGCTCTGTTCACCTAGGCGCGCAAGTGTGGCCGTCCCGTCCCATCCCGTCCCTCATTGTGTGTTCTCCCATGCTCACGTTCCGCAAGGTTGCGTCGCTTTGCCCGGCCCCAGGCGCGCAAGCGTGGCATCATATTCCCACGGGTGTCCCGGGTGACGGCGTCATCCCGGCCTGGCGCCCCCGCCGCATCACTAGGCATCACTTGAAACCCCTTCGGGCCAAGTTTCTTGGAGTTTGCACGGCAGGATCACCGATGACACCGGAGCGCACTCGTGTGATCAAGTGATCGGGCGGCGGCGCTGGCGGGGCGTCCCAGGAGACGGCGTCATCCCGACCCGGCGCCCCCTCCTTATCACTCGGCATCACTTGAAACCCCCTCGGGCAAGGTTTCGTCGAGTTTGCACGGTGGGATCAACGATTCCGCCGGAGCGCACTCGTGTGATCAAGTGATCGGGCGGCGGCGCCGGCAGGGATTCCCGGGCGACGGCGGCATCCAGGCCCGGCGCCCCCGCCCCATCATTCGGCATCACTTGAAACCCCTTCGGGCCATGTTTCACGGAGTTTGCACTGCGGGATCACCGATGTCGCCGGAGCGCACTCGTGTGATCAAGTGATCGGGTGGCGGCGCTGGCGGGGCGTCCCAGGCGACGGGGGCATCCCGGGCCGGCGCCCAAGCCCCAACACTCGGCATCACTTGAAACCCCCTTGGGCTATGTTTCAAGGAGTTTGCATGGCGGGATCACCGATTACGCTCGACCGCACTCGTGTGATCAAGTGATCGGGCGGCGGAGCCAGCGGGCCGTCCCGGGCGACGGCGGCATCCCGGCCGGGCGCACCCGCCCCATTACTCGGGCCAAGTTTCGTCGAGGTTGCACAGCGTTATCATCGATCCCGTCGGAGCGCACTCGTGTAATCAACTGATCGGGCGGCGACGCGGGCAGGGCATCCCGGGAGACGGCGTCATCCCGGTACGGTGACCCCTCTGCATCACTAGCCATCACTTGATACCCCCTCGGGCCAACTTTCGTTGAGTTTGCAAGGTGGGATGACCGATTGCGTCGGAGCGCACTCAAGTGATCAAGTGATCTGGCGGCGGCGCCGGCGGGCGTCCCAGGCGACAGCGGCATCCCGGCCTGGCGCCCCAGCCCCATTATACGGCATGACTTGAAACCCCCACGGGCAAAGTTTCAAGGAGTTTGCCTGGCGGGATCACCGATTCCGTTGAAGAGCACACATGTGATCAGGTGATCGGGCTACGACGCCGGCGGGGCGTCCCGGTCGACGGCGGCATCCCGGCCAGGCGCCCCCGCCCCATCACACGGCATCACTTGAAACCTCCTCAGGCCAAGTTTCAAGGAGTTTGCACGACGTGATCACCGATCCCGCCGGAGAGCACTCGTGTGATCAAGTGATCGAGCGGCGGCGCCGGCGGGACGTCACGGGCTACCGCGGCATCCCGGCACGGCGCCACAGCCCCATCACTCGGCATCACTCGAAATCCCCTCAGACCAAGTTTTGAAGGAGTTTGAATGTCGGAATCACCGATTCGGCCGGAGCGCACTCGTGTGATCAAGTGATCAGGCGGCGGTGCCGGCAAGGCGTCCTGGGCGACGGTGGTATACTAGCCCGGCGCTCCCGCCCCATCACTCGGCATCACTTGAAAACCCCTCAGGACAAGTTTCGTTGAGTTTGCACGGCGGGATCACCGATGCCGTCGAAGCGCACTCGTGTGATCAAGTAATCGGGCGGCGGCAACGGCGGGACGTCCTAGTCTACGGCGGCATCCCGACCCGGCGCTCCAACCCCATCACTCGACATCACTTGAAACCCCGTCGGCCAAGTTTCAAGGACTTTGCACGGCGGGATCACTTGGCATCACTTCAAAGCCCCTAGGCCAAAGTTTCAAGGAGTTTCCACGGTGGGATCACCGATCCCGACGCAGCGCACTCGTGTAATCAAGTGATCGGGAGGCTGCGCCGCCGGGGCGTCACATGCAACGGCGGCATTCCGGCCCGACGCCCCCGCCCCATCATTCGGCATCTCTTGAGACCCCCTCGGGCGAAGTTTCGTTGAGTTTGCACGGTGGGATCACCGATTCCGTCGGAGCGCACTCGTGTGATCAAGTGATCGGGCGGCGGCGCTGACGGGGAGTGCAGTTCGACGGCGGCATCCCTGCCCGGCGTCCCCGCCGCAACACTAGGCATCACTTGAAACTCCCTCAGGCTAAGTTTTAAGGAGTTTACACAAAGAGATCACCGAGTCCGTCGGAGCGCACTCGTGTGATCAATTGATCAGGCGCGCGTCGTCGGGGCGGCATCCGGGTCGACCACGGCATCCCGGCTCGGCGCCTCCACCGCATCACTCGGCATCACTTGAAACACCCTCAAGCCATGTTTCAAGGAGTTTGCACGACCGAATCCTGGGCGATGGCGGCATCACGGACTGCATCCCTGCCACGTCACTAGGCATTACTTGAAGCCCCCTCGGGCCAAGTTTCAAGGAGTTTGCACGACGGGATCACCGATTCAGTTGGAGCGCACTCGTGTGATCAAGTGATCGATAGAACGGCGTCGGCGTGGCGTCCCGGTCGACGGCGGCATCCCGGTTTGGCATCCCCGCCGCATTACTCGGCATCACTTGAAACCCCCTCAGGCCAGGTCTCAAGGAGTTTGCACGACAAGATTACCGACACCGTCGGAGTGCACTCATGTGATCAAGTGATCGAGAGAGAACCGTCGGCGGGGCATCCCGGTCGACAGCGGCATCCCGGCCCAGCGTCCCTGCTGCATCACCCGACATCACTTGAACCCCTCTCGGGGCATGTTTCAAAGTGTTTGCATGACAGGATCACCGATTCCGTCGGAGCGCACTCGTGTGATCAAGTGATCGAGCGTCGGTACTGGCGGGGCGTCCCGGTCGATTACGACATTCCGGCGCGGACTCTCGCCGCATCAGTCGGCATCACTTTAAACATCCTCGGGCCAAGTTTCAAGGAGTTTGCACTACGGGAACATCGATTCCATCGGAGTGCACTCGTATGATCAAGTGATCGAGTGGCAGCGCCGGCGGAGCGTCCCTGTCGACGGCGGCAACCCGGCACGGCGTCCCCACCACATCACTCGGCATGACTTAAAATGCCCTCGGGACAAGTTTCAAGGAGTTTGTATGATGAGATCACCGATTCCGTCAAAGCGCACTTGTGTGATCAAGTGATCGAGCATCGCTGGCGACATCGTGGCCTGGCGCCCCCACCGCATCAGACGGCATCACTTGAAACACCCTTGGGCCAAGTTTTAGGCAGTTTGTACGATGAGATCACCGATTCAGTCGGAGCGCACTCGTGTGATCGAGCGGCGGAGATGGCGGGGTGTGCCGGTTGACAGTGGTATCCCGGCCCGGCGCCCCCGCTGCATCAATCGGCATCACTTGAAACCCCCTCGCGCCATGTTTCAATGTGTTTGCATGATGGGATTTCTGATTCCGTTGGAGCGTACACGTTTGATCAAGTGATCGAGCGGGGCGTCGGTGGGGTGTCCCAATCGACGGCTGCAACCTAGCCCGGCGCCCGCTCCGCATCACTCAGCATCAATTGAAACACCCTCGGGCCAAGTTTCAAGGAGTTTGCACGACGGGATCACCGATTCCATCAGAACGCACTCGTGTGATCAAGTGATCGAGCGGCGGCGTAGGCGGGGAGTCCCGGTCGACGGCGGCATCCCGGCCCGGTGCCCCCGCCGCATCACTCGGCATCACGTAAAACGCCCTCAGGCAAAGTTTCAAAGAGTTTGCACAATGAGATCACCGAGTCCGTCGGAGCGCGCTCGTGTGATCAAGTGATCAGACGCGGGGCGTCCTGGCGTCATCCCGGCCCGGCGCCCCCTACGCATCACTCGGCATCATTTCAAAAACCCTCGGGCCATGTTTCAAGAAGTTTGCATGACCGGATCACCGATTCTGTCGGAGCGGACTTGATAAACGCCTAAATGTACGTATTATTCATGTATGTGTACGTATAAATAGAGTATTTTTGTATGTGTGGATGCCCGTTTTCGGTCTAAATTGGTTTATTTCGTGTTACATATACAAAAGTTACCGTGGGGAGCTCGACAATATGATTTAAGGAGAAATTGGCAACGAAATTAGCAACCACTGTAGCACGAAGACTTAATGAACGGCTTGGTCAGGAGATTTATGCGGGCGCAGTTGAGGCCGCAGGTCTACTATAGCAGCTCAACTGTAGCAGTTTTACTGTAGCTTCAACTGTAGCACTTACGTGATTTTCGAGATTTCTCAGAAATTTTTCTCCCAGCATGCGGAGCCGCATGAGAGGCCGCATAGCTCGCTAGAATGTGTATTTAAAGAGGATTAGGACATTTTTGTTGGGGTCTTTGGCCACCATTTCTCCACCATCATCTTCCTAGGCTTCAAGGGGTTGGAGAAGGTAGATCTGAAGGGCAAATCAAGGGGAGAAGATAGATCTATCAAGGAGCACATCTAGGAGTTCGTCGGTGTCGATCCGTCGGATTCTCATCACCACCTCCTAGTCTTCATCTTAGGGGAAGTTTTATGAGCTTTTTGTTGTATTTCTTGTTTTCTATACTCTCTCCATTGTTGATGATGAACTAGACTCCCAAGGTCACCGGGCATCCGGTGAACCTTGGGATGAACTTGCTTGTATGAATACTTGATTTACATGTATGGTATTTGTGTGGTTTATGGTTCAAGCTTGGTGCACTTTGATGTATTGGTATGCATGAGAACTCTGTGTATCGATTTCTAGGTTATACTAGGTTGCGTGACCATCGCCTTAGTATTAGATACACCAAGTTTGGAAGGGATACATGTACGAATACGCCATGACCATCGGGTATTTGTACCCCTCCAACCATTAGGGTTGAGCCTAGATGTTGTGTTCGACCTTAATTCGGGATTTCCCTAGGCACATTGCAATCATGTGAGGATTTGGGCAGAAGCAATTCCGTATTCTAATACTCATACTGGATTAGGGGTTATCACCATGACCATCGGGGTGACCTACCTTTGGACATCTCTTGGCCTAACCATCTTTACCTGTGTAATTCGAGTATCCTTCTAGCTTTAGTAGTCCTGAGGGGATCCTCTCCCGGGGACCTCAAACTTTCATTGTTACTTGCTTCCTTAGTACGCTTATGTGGTGAGCCTTAGTCCATGTGTTTATAGTTTTCTCTTTTATTTGTTTTCTTATCTTGTTTCAAATCTATATTTGGTAGACTAGACAGTGTCATCTAAAGGGGAGTAATAGCAGCTCTTGGGAGCCCAGGGAATACGACCCCCTCGCGCGTGCGTGAGGAGTATTACTTGGCGAACCGTGCGCTTGCGGTCAAGTCATTAAGTTTTTGGCACCGTTGCCGGGGAACTTCCAAGGATGCTAGGAAAACCTTTAGTTCACTGATTTAGTCATTTTTATTTCCTTTTGTAAATTTTGGTCTTTGTATGTGTCCTTTACCATTTTGTGCATATTTATTTATTTTACTTCTTTCTTGTTTTCTTTGATAGCTTATTAATTTTAATTTTGTTTGCTTATACAGGGCCATGGACCAAAGAGAAAGATTATTGGCCACAAGAAACTATGCATTTGAGAAAGCGATGGAAGAATATTCTGCCATGAGAGCAAGCCAGTGCAATCCACACCCTAATGACTACTATCCATATTGGCAACGGCACCAAAATGTTTCGACAGCTCATTATACTCAAGAATGGGAGCACCCTTACCAAGGATTGCCACAAGAACCCTCTTTTCAAGAACCATGGCATTACCACCCTCCAGTCGTTCAAAGTAGGCCACTTAATGAATGGGCTTTCAATACACAAGATGTGTTTGAAAGATTTATGATGAATTATGATGCTGAACGTGAAGCCCTGAATTCCAAAAATCTTAGTGCCCATCTATCTCTTCCAAGCATGGAAAACAAGATAGGAGTGTCTTCCAATTTATCGACGGAGTTGCCACGCACTAGAGAAGACCTACCTTACATTGACACTAGTTTGGAAGAGAACATAGGTGAAATTGAGGTGGAAGTTGATGTTGAGGTGTGGGAGATTGAAGAAGTAAGTGAGGTGTCCTCTATACCTTGTGAGCAAATGTTAGATGATCCAACTCAAGGTGAAGTTGAAGAAGAGAGAGAGGAGGATGACATCATGGCAATGGAAGAGTGTGAGGAAGTGGAAGAAGCTCCATCGACCACATTTGAAGATGCCACTTTCCTCAACATTGACCATTCAATAAGCCAATCAATAATTTTCAAGTGCCAAGAGAAAATTCCGGGAATTGTATTTGAAGATGTGGGGGAGAGGCTAAGGTCATCCTTGAACCCACCAATGCCGGGCTTGGACAATTCCCAACCAAAAATCTTTCCTTGGCGGCCCAAGCAAACTTTTTGGGCAATTGATGTTCATTATGACTTGGTTGAGAAGAAAATTGTGGATAAGATGTTGAAGCCTCCAATTGATCCACCAATTCAAAGATTGACAAGTTCTCAACCTAACTTGTTCCCTTGGAGACCCAAACAATACTTATGGGTAGTTCAAGGGCATCTCAAAGAAATTCTTGCCGGGAACAAAGAAGAAGTGGGAAGGAGGTTCAAGCCATCTAAGGATCCACCCAAGCTTAAATTGCACAACTCCCGGCCCAAGCTTTTTCCATGGAGGCCAAAAGGTAGCTCATGCATTGCCTCCAAATTTACATCATCTCGAAAGGTATGTTTCGTATTTCTTGGTAGTTCTTATGCAACCTCTTGCCGGGATGAACACACCGTTTTCAAGCCTCCTTAGATAAGGAAAAGGTATGTCGAGCTAATGACGTTAAAAAAGCGCTTCTTGGGAGGCAACCCAAGCATAAAAATTCATTGCATGTGTGTTTTTTGTATTTTGGTGTGTTTGGTTGCTTGAGTGTTCTTTGTTTTCAAGTGTGTGATTGTGGTTAGTTAGTCGTTTTTCATAATTTAGTTACTTGTGTTCATTCATGGTACTTGTGATTCCTTTGTGTTATCATTCATCTTCATGCATCAAATATCATGTTTTGGTTGTTGTGGGTGAATTCGGCTTTGTTTTCATGTGATTTTTGAGTGCTAGGATGAGTACGAGGTTTTGTCGGGTTGGTTTTTGAGCATTTTTAGTGCATGGGGCTCTCCAGCCATCCATGCGGCCTGTTATGCGCCCGCATAGCAGGCCGCATGCCCCATCCAGAGCCTGGTGCGGCCTGCTATGTGGCCGCACAAGAGACCACATGCCCAATCCCGAGACTGGTGCGGCCTGCTATGCGGCCGCACAAGAGCCGGCATGACCCTCGGGCAGAACTTTAAGTTGGTACCCCTTCACCGTTTTCTTCATATCTCTCTCATTTCTCATCCGTTTTCCTTCATTCTTTCACCATTTTTCTCCATTTTTCTTCCTATACACGAATCTCCTACTTCCAAGGACTTAATTTGCATGATTTATTCGGAGTTTTTCCATCATCTTCACCGTCTTTCCTAGGTACCTTTCTCTAAACCCTAGTTTTGAGCATGATTGGTTCTTCTTCCTTTCTCCTATTTTTCATGTTGAATGGATGATAATGTTGTGGGAGATTGGTTGTTTGTTGTTTTTGTGGGTTTTTGGAGTAATTTGAAAGCTTTGTAAAAATTTTTATGCTCCATGTACAAGAGAAGCTCGTGCAAATTTTTTTTGGGAATTACTGTAGCACTTCTTGAACTCATTCATATCCCATCATGAGAAACCATTTCTTCTCTTGTATTTGTCCTGATTTTGGTGCATCCTTGTAAACTCTTATTCCCCACAACACTTGCATTAAAGAAAATTGGACTTCATGTTTCTGATTGCACAAAGGACTTGCTTGAATCATTTCTTGTTTAGTTGTTATTGTGATGTTAGTTGTTTGTTTATTTGTGTGTTTTATTTTCTTTGTGTGTGGTGGATGCCTTGAGTTGATGTTCTTTTCTACCTTGCAGGGTGGAATTTGGACATCAAGCACACTTCCCGTCTCCTATATCTACCATGATCTTTGGTGGTCACCCCGATCTCATGGACTTCAAGACTAATGTTTTGAGACTCGGGGAAGTTCACGAAACCCTCCTACTATGTTTTTATTGTCTATATTGTTGCATTGCATTGCTTAGGCACATTGAGGGCAATGTGCATCTTTAAGTGGGGGGTGGACTTGGATTTTTGTGAACTTTGAAATTTTTTGCAATTGCATGCTTGGATTACCTATGATAGCTATGATTTTATTATTAAGGACTTCCTGGCTTGGTAGAATGATAGTTATGAGCTGTACTTTACCTGTGCTTGAATGTAGTTCTGTTTCATCTTTAGTGCACTCTTATACTAGTTCACGATCACTTCTACCTTGTACATTCCAACCAACCCATTGCAATGTTTTTGGCATTAAAATGTTAAATTCTACTTTCAATGATCTTTTAAGAGCCTTTGAGGTCCTTTGTTGCTCAAGTGAGATTATTTAACAGGTTTATACCAGGGGATACGAGATACTTGTTTGTAAAAAAAAAAAAAAAAAAAAAAGAGAAAAAGTGGAGTCTATGACAGTATTCCTCTGCTAGTACAGCATGAATGCATCTATGTGGACTGTAATCAAGTAGGATGGGTGGCTCTTGTGCCTAGCCAGCATGTGCATCCGTCTGAAAGATTTTTGTGCAGTCTACATTAGTCGGACTCAGAAAAAAAAAAGAAGAAAAAGAAGAAGAAGAAGTAAAGTAAAAGAATGTATATATGTAATAAAGGAATAAAGCATCTCGTATGTGTCCCCTGAAACCTATTGCATGATCACTTAAGAGCCAGAGTTTTATTTAGGACCCAAAGGACTCTTAACTGGGTATTGATAGTGTCTTTAACACTTTAATGCCGTCTTCATTATGTGTGGGGCGAATGGTCATCCTGGGGTAATCTAGGGTGTGGAGGTCAAGGTGGGAGTTAGCACACACGTACGGGAGCACTCTAGGAGGAACAGAACTAATATTACTTGACTATTCATTGAACAGCTCACTTCTTAATTTCTATCCATTTATGCTCGCGAAGTTCTTTACTATAGAGTTTGAGGTCGTACATTTAGCCGTTTATCT
Organism: Dioscorea alata; assembly: GCA_020875875.1. NCBI lineage: Eukaryota > Viridiplantae > Streptophyta > Magnoliopsida > Dioscoreales > Dioscoreaceae > Dioscorea > Dioscorea alata. Next base: position 7,148,618 of record CM037021.1, read on the forward strand.
TCTTGCCCCTGTTCTTCATGTTTGTTTGCTTGGGGACAAGCAAACGCTTAGGTGTGGGGATGTTTGATAAACGCCTAAATGTACGTATTACTCATGTATGTGTACGTATAAATAGAGTATTTTTGTATGTGTGGATGCCCGTTTTTGGTCTAAATTGGTTAATTTCGTGTTACAGGTACAAAAGTTACCGTGGGGAGCTCGACAACATGATTTAAGGAGAAATTGGCAACGAAAACACTATTTTCGAGCCCGGTACTGTAGTGATACTGTAGCAATCACTGTGGCATGAAGACTTGATGAACGGCTTGGTCAGGAGATTCATGCGGGCTACCATGCGGGCGTAGTGGAGGCCGCATGTGTACTGCAGCAGGTCTACTGTAGCATCTCCACTGTATCAGGTTTACTGTAGCTTCCACTGTAGCACTTACGCGATTTTTGAGATTTCTCGGAAATTTTCTCTCCCCGCATGCGGGGCCGCATGGGAGGCCGCATAGCTCGCTGGAATGTGTTTTTAAAGAGGATTAGGGCATTTTCGTTGGGGTCTTTGGCCACCATTTCTCCACCATCATCTTCCTAGGCTTCAAGGTGTTGGAGAAAGCAGATCTGAAGGGCAAATCAAGGGGACAAGAGAGATCTATCAAGGAGCACATCTAGGAGTTCGTCGGCGGCGATCCATCGGATTCTCATCACCACCTCCTAGTCTTCATCTTAGGGGAAGTTTTATGAGCATTTTGTTGTATTTCTTGTTTTCTATACTCTCTCCATTGTTGATGATGAACTAGACTCCCAAGGTCACCGGGCATCCGGTGAACCTTGGGATGAACTTGCTTGTATGAATACTTGATTTACATGTATGGTATTTGTGTGGTTTATGGTTCAAGCTTGGTGCACTTTGATGTATTGGTATGCATGAGAACTCTGTGTATCGATTTCTAGGTTATACTAGGTTGCATGACCATCACCTTAGTATTAGACACACCAAGTTTGGAAGGGATACATGTACGAATACGCTGTGACCATCGGGTATTTGTACCCCTACAACCATTAGGGTTAAGCCTAGATGTTGTGTTTGACCTTAATTTGGGATTTCCCTAGGCGCATTGCAATCGTGTGAGAATTTGGGCGGAAGCAATTCCGTATTCCAATACTCATACTGGATTAGGGGTTATCACTGTGACCATCAGGGTGACCTACCTTTGGACATCTGATACACCCCTTGCATGTGTGTACCGCAAGTGCACGGGTTGTCGAAGTAATAATTACCCTGGTGAGTAGGGTAGTCGAATCCACAGGGAACGGAAGTACTAGTAATGACTAATTCTCAATTATCTAGTCGAATCAATAATATGAAGCAATGGATGTAATACGTAAAATAAGAAAATAACAAGCAAACAAGTAAAAGAAAAGGTAAAGGAGATCTCTATCAATGAAGATGAGATACCCGGGTAATGCTCCACCTAGGCTTTATCATGAAGTGCAAGACTAACTAAATGCTTCTAACCAAGTTCTATGAGTCGAGGTAATCCAAGAATAATCAGTCCCTACCTCCAGGCCACCGATACTAGTTCCCTACAAGGTCCCGGCGGAGAAATCGCTCAATCTCAACACCTCACACTCCATATGACCGCAATGAGTTCTAGGGATGCCTAAGAGTGAAACCGATTCCTAAAATTAGATCTAACCCTACTTCTAGGCGGAAGATCCCTACCCCCCTACAAAGGTCCCGGCGGAGAAATCTATCAATCTCACGCCTCACACCACATATGGTTGCATAAAACTTAGAGAATACGGAGATAGGAAACACTCAATCGGAAGGGAAAGGGGACACTCCTCTATCTTAAGACTCACCCTCTCAACCCTCTTTAACCTTGTATGTTCTAATCCCTAATGGAGACCTCTCTCTCACCAAGGAAACAAATCAAACATACCAAACAACCACACGAATCAATAAGGCATGCAAGCAATGATTAAACAAGATTTAAACTCAAATAAACTCGGACTTAAAAGAAAGCATAAAGAAAGTCAATACATGAATCGAAACCTACGGTTCACATACCCAAGTATCTACTAGGGTTTAGCCCTCCATGGGACTTATTACAAAGCAAAAGATAATGAAATAAAAAGCAATATAATCCATGAAAGTAAACCCCCTCGAATTCGTGATGATGGCCTTGATGAATCGTTCAACGTCTCGAAGGAACCTTCTTCGAAGCTAGGTCGCCAATGGCTCCCCGATGCTATCTCATCAAAAGATCTATCGAAGTCGGTGAAGAACGACTCCCAATATCGCCAAAGACCTCGTCCTTGAAACCCTAGCCGCTCTTGCCTTCAAACGAGCGCAAAAAGTCCTCTAAAAATCCGCAAATCGGGGTATTTATAAATCTGAAAACGGGCCAGTCACGTGTCTTCACGCGACCACGTGAGATTCCACGTGGTCGCGTGGGCTGCAGAATCCCCACGCGGTAGCGTGAACAGTGATTTCTGCAGAATCCTCCATCGAACCATCATTTGGAAACTTTGGCTATCTTTACACAAGTGGGGACATGAAGGTGTGACTGCTTTTGTGCCCTTCCATCACACAAATCAGCTTGAATTCTTCTGGAAGTTGGCACACACCCTCATGTGCATGACCCCCTCTTGTGCCTTAACACTTGTGTTATACAAAAGATCCCAACAATGTGTCTTTATAACCCATCTTTGCTTCCTTTTTCTCCTTCAATACTTCCATAACCTAATTGCACAAAAGAACACCAAAATACACTTTATGAGACATAATCCATGGTAAAATGATGCTCAATGCATGTAAAACAAGTAGGCAAAACATGTATACTCAAGCACTTATCAAACTCCCCCACACTTAAGCCTTTGCTTGTCCTCAAGCAAAATTAACCATAAACATCATGAAAAGCAAAGAGAAGTGCTTGGCCTTAGGTTCACCAAGAGGTTACAAGAATAAAATTCTAAAATCATGGAGAAAAACAAACACTAGATGAAACAATCAATACTCTAGCAAATAATCCAATAAAAAATGAAAGTACTAAAGTCCGAAAGCGTGTGTGTGTGGAAGCTCAGCTCATGTCAACACTATATCCACTACTCAAAGTTCTTATTAATAATGGGACTTATTTATGCACAAAAAGAATAGATAGTAGCTTCACACATCCTCTAAGGTAGCCCTTTCCCGAGATGCATCCCGAGTGGCTTTCACACTTTTAAGGTGGTAGCTTTCACGCATCCTATGAGATAGCTCTTTCTCCCATTAGGGCATAACAAGTATCCGACTTATGAGAGTAGCTTCATACAACATAGGTGGTAGCTCTTTCCACCCCCTATATACAAACAAACTAAAATTCTAAATTTTCTGATTTTTTTTTTTTTTTGAACTCAAATAAAACTAACACTAGACAATCCCACAATAATGAACTAGAGTAAGTTTCCATAGGTTTAATGAATGAGAGAAGTGCATTAAAGAGTAATCAGGCAAAAATTTCAAGAAAATTGGATAAAAACTAGAGCATGATAAAACCTAATGTTTGCAACCTCCAAAAATTAATAATTAAACCCTCAACCCTAAAGTAAACCTTCATGGGCAACATGAGCATGATCATTAAAACACAAGTAAAGGCCATGTATAAGGTGAACCCTCCCTCACACTTATGATGTACATTGTCCTCAATGTACACATGTAAGTACAAATATAAGCAATAAAAACATGATGTGGGTAAAAATGCAATTAAAACAACACTCCCCTGAACTCCTTATTGATCGATTTGTGAAGCTAACTCGAAGGTGTGTTGTTCCACGGGTTGTGAAGCTCACACGACCAAGTCACATTGTTGTGTGTATGAAAAAAAAACATCATCATCACCATCACTCTCAAGGCCATCTGCATGGATTTAAGGGGTTCAATAAAGCTCAATAAAATATAAAAATACACGAGTTCATAAAGATATAACACTGAAACATAAACTCACAACAAAAGCTAAAATATGCAGATAACTCTCAGAAGGCAGAACCTTTCTGAGTAAACAAGTCCACAAAATAAGATAATGCAAGTAAAATGAAAAGCGAAAACTAAAATAAAATCCCATGAGTGAAAACGCCTCAAGCATCGGCGTCTGGTGCTACTGGTGTCGCTGGAGAATCTGACTCAGTATCAGCGTCCAATGTCTGCTGAATGCGGTCCAGGCGCTCCATGATCCGCGCCTGGTTCTCGAGAATGGTGGCGACGGCAGCTTCGAGTCGAGCCAGTCGCTCGTGTACTCGATCAGAAGATGTGCCAAGATCAGCCGATGAACTCGGTGCTGCCGGAGTGACTGTAGGCTCTGCGGGAGGTGGTGCGTCTGGAGCCCCAGCAGACTCGTCATCGTCGGATGACATCTCTACCAATGCATATCCACCTGATCCTATACGTCGCACTACTCCCATCAGTCGGAGAATGACTAGGCCCAAAGGTGACGGACTACTAACTCTCTCCTCGCCTCTCACTGAACGCATGAGCCGCATCTAGAACATAAGTCGAGTAATATATGGTCCCATGAATATCGCGCCAATGCGTAAATACTGACTCTGATTGCGAAAGAAGTCTGCGACGACAAATCCAAGATGTATGGGCACTCGCTGAGTCATGGAGTACAGGTAGAGTAGATCTGCACAGCTAAGTGCACCTGTACCATCTCCCCGTCCAGTGATCGACATGCTGAGCACACCATGTACATACCTATGTGCGTGACGTACAAGAGAAGAACCCTTCGACTGACCCGGAACATATCGAGTACCTCCGCATAAATCGTGGAAAACCTAGCTCGGTGTAATGTCCGAAGGGAAGTCAGTCAAAAGCTCCTGGTACTCCAATGTGTCCACATAATCCTGATCATATAGTCCAAGCAATATCGTAAACTACGTCAGTGACATCCCGTGAAACTGACCGAAAGCCCTGAATCGAATGACATTCTCCGCATCAAAACTCGCATCTGGTCGCTCACGGTCAAAAGAGAACGTCGACAACACCTCCAAAGTGATATCTCGTCGGACAGGCTCATAAATAGACAGGAGTCAGTCCCAACCCCCAACCTGTATCAGTCCTCGAACCTCCTCTGTAAGGCCAACTGCGTCGAGTGTCTCAAAACAAATGTAGCGTGACTGCCCAATTTTAAGTCTCCGTAGACGCTCAAATCTTTGCCTATGTGTAGGATCAATAAACTCAGCCTCAGGTGGTGGTGTTGGCTCCCTGTCTTGACGAGGGCGTTTGTGTGCTACTTTCTTTGTCCTAGGTGCCATACCTGTAAGAAAACACAAAATAAATCAGTTCAGCATAATTTCAACGAGTGCAGGAGGAGACCTGCGTGCAAAAGTGTGAAAAACAACAAAACAAGTATGTTCCTAGCCCACGAGGGTGCGTGAAATGCTCATGCGCCAGCGTGGATGTGTGTTTGCATGGCAGAAGACCCACGTGACAGCGTGGATCAACCACGTGGTCGCGTGGGTGCTTGGTTGGCACCCTCGGCAGGCCACGCAGTCGCGTGGCCTGCCCCACGCGATCGCGTGGTCGCAGACAGAGACTTGGAGTCTCGGGCGAGGGCCACGCGACCACATGACCCCAGCCATGCGATCATGTGGCTAGCTGCTCATGGCCAGTGCCAGCCCACGCAGCCGCGTGGTTCGGTCACGTGCGCGCGTGAGCGGTCATCCGTGGCCAAAGGCCCTGGATGACCTCCAACAACCTTCTCCAACTTAAATCTAAGTTCTCTAAGTGTTTTCACAACATTAACCATGAAAAATAAAGTCTAAGGAATTAGAGAACACCATGGAAATGAAAATTGGAAACTAGGGCAAGAATGGTAGGGGAGAAGCCTTACCGATGCGAATCAATATATGAAACTTGATGCAAATGCCGGAAAAACCTTTTTGAATCCCCAAAGAGTTGAAGAAAAATGAGTTTGAGACCTTATGGATGAGAAATTTGGAGAGGGGAAATTGAGGAAATGAAGGGCTTAAGATCAAGGATGATGAATAGTAACCCTTCAAGTCATTATATAAGCCACATGGGGGTGTGGAAACTCCACACCCCCGCGTGGGTACTGTACATGGTCACGTGAGAATCTGACGCGACCACATGAGCTGCAGAATTTCTGCAGACAGTCCACGCGGCTCTCCAAACTTCAAAATTAGCCCATTTCTTCAACAATTATCATTAATTAAAACCCGAATCATGCCCAACATGTGAAAAACACTTATAATTACCAAAAATTGTTCATGAAAACTCAGCACCATGAAAAATTTCATCAAAACGCACACTCATGAATTTATTACTGCAGAATTTAAAAACTAAACTAGAAAACAAGTAAAAACTTGGGTTACCTCCCAAGGAGCACTTGTTTAACGTCACTAAGCTTGACGTACTTGTTCTTACCTCATGGTGGCTCATGTAAATGGAAAATTTCCTTCTCTACATTTGGTGTTAAGCCATCATAGTAAGGTTTCAACCTATGTCCATTTACCTTGAATGTCCCCTTTTCTGGATGCGTGATTTCAATAGCGCATAAGGGGATACCTGAGTGATCTGATATGGACCTGACCACCTTGATCTTAATTTTCCCGGAAACAATTTCAGTCGGGAGTTGAAAAGTAGCACTTGGTCACCTACCTTGAAGTCTTTGTTCAACTTTATGTGTTTATCATGCCATTGACGCATTCTCTCCTTATAAATTCTTGCATTCTCATAAGCTCTCAATCTCCATTCATCTAGTTCATTTAATTGAAGTTTCCTTTGTTCTCCGGCTTGCCCAAGGTTGAAATTCATTGCCTTGATTGCCCAATATGCCTTGTGCTCGAGTTCCACCGGCAAATGGCATGCCTTACCATAAACCAAATTGTACGGTTTAGTACCGACCAGAGTTTTGTATGTTGTACGGTGTGCCCATAATACGTCATCTAACCTCTCCAACCAATCCTTCCGGTTGTGTTCCACCGATTTGGATAGAATCCTTTTTAATTCCCGGTTGGTTACTTCAACTTGTCCACTTGTTTGTGGATGATACGGAGTAGCAAGCCGATGGTTTACACCATATCTTTTCAGAATTTTCTCAAGTTGAGAATTGCAAAAGTGAGTCCCTCTATCACTTATGATGAGCCTTGGAGCCCCAAAATGAGTGAATAACTTTTTGAGGAACCGTACTACAGTTCTGGCATCATTTGTGGGGAGAGCTTGAGCCTCCACGCACTTAGATACATAATCCACAGCGACCAAAATATAATGATTCCCATTAGAACTTGGAAATGGCCCCATGAAATCAATACCCCACACATCGAAAACCTCGCAAAATTGAATTGGATTCTGCGACATTTCATCACGCCTAGAAAGATTTCCTGCTCGTTGACATTGGTCACACTTTTGCACAAACTGCCGAGCGTCTATGACGGAGAACATCCCAGCCTTCTTCTCGTGAAATACATCTTCGCACTATGTGGTCTGCACACATTAGGAACAGAAATGGATCCTCCCGAGAGAATTGCTTCAAATCAGAAAAGAATTTCTTCTTTTGTTGGAATGTAAGTGATAAACGCCTAACTATACGTATTATTTATGTATGTTTGCGTATTTTTTGAGTATTTTTATATGTGTGGATGCCCATTTTTGGTCTAAATTGGTTATTTCATGTTACAGGTACAAAAGATACCGTGGGGAGCTCGACAACGAGATTTTAGAAGAAATCGGCAAAGAAAACATCATTTTCGAGGCCCTGTACTGTAGCATCACTGTAGCACGAGGATTTTGGCGAAACGGCTAAGTCTGGAATTTCATACGGGCACCCATATGGGCGCATGACTGCCGCATACAGCTCCTGTAGAATCACTGTAGCGGTAATGTAGCACTCACTGCAGCAACTTACACGAAACTCGGGGTGCTACAGTGCCCGTATGTCGGCCCGTATTCCAGCCCGCATAAGTTGCTGGAATTAGGTTTTAAAGGCCTTTAGGGCATCATTTCTCTTGTATTTTGGCCACCATTCTCCACCATTGTCATCTAGAGCTTCAAGGTTGCGGGAGAAGACGGATCTAGGGTGCAAATCGAAGGGGAGAATAGGAGTGCTATCAAGGAGAAGATCAAGGAGCTTGTTGGCGCGGATCCATCAAGTTCTCATCACCACCTTCTAGTCTTCATCTTAGGGGAGTTTGTTTGAGCTTTGCTTTGTATTTCTTATCTTTTACTCTTGCTCCTTTGTTGATGATGAACTAGACTCCCAAGGTCACCGGGCATCCGGTGAACCTTGGGATGAACTTGCTTGTATGAATACTTGATTTACATATATGGTATTTGTGTGGTTTGTTGTTTAAGTTTGGTGTATTTGAATGCTTTGGTATGCATGAGAACTCTGTGTATCAATATTTAGGTAATACTAGGTTGCATGACCATTGCCCTAGTGTTAGACTCACCAAGCTTAGAAGGGATGCATGTACGAATACGCCGTGACCATCGGGTATTTCGTACCCCTCCAACCATTAGGGTTGAGCCTAGATGTTGTGTTTGACCTTAATTAGGGATTTCCCTTGGCCCATTGCAATCGTGTGGGGATTTGGGCGGTAGAAATACCGTAGCGGTGGACATACCGTATTCCAATACCCGTACCGGATTAGGGGTTATCACCGTGACCATCGGGGTGACCTACCTTTGGACATCTCTTGGCCTAGCCACCTCTGCCTGTGTAATTCGAGTATCCTTCTAGCTTTAGTAGTCCCGAGGGGATCCTCGCCCGGGGACCTCGCACTTTCATTGTTACTTGCTTCCTTAGTATGCTTAAGTGGTGAGCCTTAGTCCATGTGTTTATAGTTTTCTATTTGTTATTCTTCTTATCTTACTTTTATCATACAATTACTAGGTTAGGAAATCGATGAAGGAGAAGTAATAGTAGTTCCTTGGCCCTTGGGAATACGACCCCCTCGTGCTTGCGCGAGGGGTATTACTTGGCGACCCGTGCGCTTGCGGACACTCATCAAGTTTCTGGCGCCGTTGCAGGAGAAAAGAACTTTGGTATATTGGAGGTTGAAGGAGTCGAGAGAGCACAATTGTAGCACTTGAGCAAGCCATTTGTATAAAAGCTAACAAGAAAACCAAGCACAAGAAAGAATTATTTGGGACAAAAGAAATTGTGGGTTGGGGGTTGAAGCCATCCAATGACCCACCTATGCCGAGGTTAGACACGTCCCAACCAAAACTATTTCCTTGGAGGCCCAAACGATTTTTTTGTGTAATTAAAGGAAGATTGACATTGGTTGAAGAAGGAGATGTGGGTAGGAGGTTTACGCCCCCCAAGGACCCACCCATGCCAAGTTTGAAATTTTTTCAACCTTACTTATTCCCTTGGAGGCCAAAACAAGCTTTGTGGATGCTCCAAGGAAATTCAGCCGGGACCAAAGTAGAGGCGGGAGGAGATTCAAGCCATCCAAGGATCTGCCAAAGTTTAAATTGTGCAATGCCCGGCCCAAGATCTTTCCATGGAGGCTAAAAGGTAACTCATGCTTGGTCTCCACTTTGACACCATCCCAGAAGGTACGCTTCACTTTTCTTGGTAGTTCTTATGCAACCTCTAGCCGGGAGGAACACACCGTCTTCAAGCCCCCTTGAGGTAAAACACGTCGAGCTAATGACGTTAAGCAAGCACTTCTTGGGAGGCAACCCAAGCATTAAATTTCATTGCATGTGTGTTTTCGTATTTTGATGTGTTTGCTTACTTGAGTGTTCTTTAGATTTCAAGTGTGTTGTTGTGGTTGTTTAGCCATTTTTCTTAATTTTTTCGATCATGTTCGTCAATGGTTCTTGTGAGTTCTTTGTGTTTTCATTCATCTTCATGCATCAAATATCATGTTTTTGGTTGTTGTGGGTGAATTCGGCTTTGTTTTTATGTGGTTTTTGGGTGTTTAGATGAGTCTTTGATGAAAAACCTGGATTCCGCCCATTTCTTGAGCATATGCTTGCCCATATAAAAAATCCAGAAAGTCATACGGGCAAGCATATGCCCGTATGCTTGCCCGCATGGATGCTCGGGCTGAACTTTAAAATGGGTACCTCTTCACCATTTCCTTCATATCTCTCTCATTTCTCATCCGTTTTCCCTCATTCTTTCACCGTTTTTCTCCGTTTTTCTTCCTCTACACGAATATCCTACTTTCTAGGACTTAATTTGCATGATTTATTGGAGGTTTCACCATCATCTTCACCAATCTTCGCCGAATCAAGCTTTGGAGCCCTAACTTGTGTTTTGAAGCAAATGTGTTTCTTTTTCTTGATTGTCATGCTTATCTTGCTTCAAAATTTGGGGAATGATGTATGAATGTGTAATCTTTGATTGAATTTTGTGACATTATTTGTAAATTTTTGGGCTTCAAAAACAAGGGGAAACTCTACCTCTTTCAACACTGTGCTACAGTAACTTTGGACTGAATTTCTCTTGAATTTATTTGTTCACTTGTAGCATCATTGTGAATATCCTACAACACTTGCAATAAAAATAATTGGACTTCATGATCTTGATTGCTCAAAGAACTTGCTTGGATTATCACTTGTTTAATTGTTTTTGTTATGTTAGTTGTTTGCTTGCTTGTTTGTGTGTGTTCTTGTTTCTTGTTGTGTTTTCTTTTTGGGTGAGTGATGGATACCTTGAGTTGATGTTCTTGTCTACCTTGCAGGGTGGATTGAGGGCATCAAGCACACTTTCCTTCTCCGTTTTATACAAGAACCGTTGGTGGTCACCCCGATTTCATGGACTTCAAGACTTATGTTTTGAGACTCGGGGAAGTTCACGAAACCCTCCTACTATGTTTTTATTGTCTATTTTGTTGCATTCTATTGTTTAGGAACATTGAGGGCAATGTGCATCTTTAAGTGGGGGGTGGAGTTGGATTTTCGTGGACTTTGAAATTTCTTTGCAATTGCATGCTTAACAACCTATGATAGCTATGATTTTATTGTTAAGGACTTCCTAGCTTGGTAGAATGATAGTTGTGAGCTGTACTTTACCTGTGCTTGAATGTAGTTCTGTTTCATCTTTAGTGTACCCTTATACTTGTTCACGATCACTTTCACCTTGTACACTCCAACCAACCCATTGCAATGTTGTTGGCACTAAAATGTTAAAGTCTACTTTCAATGCTCTTTTAAGAGCTTTTGAGGTCCTTTGTTGTTTCCTTTGGCCTTAAGTAAGGTTGTTTAACAGGTTTTATACCAGGGGATACGAGATACATTGTATATATGTATAAAAAAAAAGTGGAGTCTATGACAGTATTCCTCTGCTAGTACAGCACGAATGCGTCTATGTGGACTGTAATCAAGTAGGATGGGTGGCTCTTGTGCCTGGCCAGCATGTGCACCTGTCTGAAAGATTTTTGTGCAGTCTACGTTAGTCGGACTCAGAAAAAAAAAAAAAGAGAAAAAGTATGTACATATGTAGGAAAAGAATAAAGTATCTTATCTGTGTCCCCTGGAACCTGTTGCACTGCCACTTGAGAGCCAAAGTGTTATTTAGGACCCAAAGGACTCTTAACTGGGTATTGAGGGTGTCTTTAACACTTTAATGCTGTCTTCATTGTGCGTGGAGTGAATAGTCATCCTGGGATAATCTAGGGTGTGGAGGTCAAGGTGGGAGTTTGCACACACTCACGGCGGCACTCTAGGAGAAACAGAATTAATATTACATCACTATTCATTAAACAGCTCACTTCTTCATTTCTGTCTATTTGTGCTTGCGGAGTAGTATCACTGTAGCACGAGCATTTTGGCGAAACGGCTAAGTCTGGAATTTCATACGGGCACCCATACGGGCGCATGACTGCCGCATACAACTCCTGTAGAATCACTGTAGCGGTACTGTAGCACTCACAGTAGCAACTTACACGAAACTCGGGGTGCTACAGTGCCGTCTGTCGGCCCGTATGCCAGCCCGCATAAGTTGTTGGAATTAGGTTTTAAAGGCCTTTAGAAATACCGTAGCGGTGGACATACCGTATTCCAATACCCATACCGGATTAGTGGTTATCACCGTGACCATCGGGGTGACCTACCTTTGGACATCTCTTGGCCTAGCCACCTCTGCCTGTGTAATTCGAGTATCCTTCTAGCTTTAGTAGTCCCGAGGGGATCCTCGCCCGGGGACCTCGCACTTTCATTGTTACTTGCTTCCTTAGTATGCTTAAGTGGTGAGCCTTAGTCCATGTGTTTATAGTTTTCTATTTGTTATTCTTCTTATCTTACTTTTATCATACAATTGCTATGTTAGGAAATAGATGAAGGGGAAGTAATAGTAGTTCCTTGGCCCTTGGGAATACGACCCCCTCGTGCTTGCGCGAGGGGTATTACTTGGCGACCCGTGCGCTTGAGGACACTCATCAGTAAGTCCCTTCGGGAGAATTTTCCCAGAAAGGTAGTTTGCAAAATCAGCAAACCATGGTATACCTGATTCTAAAGTTTCTTGCAATTTATACAAATGCTCTTCTGGAAATGAATCATTAATTTTAGTTTTCCATGAATCTTCCTCTTCTAAACCTTCAAGGCGAGAGAGATGGTCTGCAGCTACATTTTCAGCTCCTCTCTTATCCTTGATTTCCACATCAAATTCCTTCAAAAGTAATACCCAACAGATTAGCCTCAGCTTTGCATCGGATTTGTTCATTAGATACCGTAGTACTGAATGGTCCGAGAAAACAACCACTTGTGACAAGATGAGATATGATCTGAATTTGTCAAATGCAAATACTACAGCTAATAATTCTTTTTCAGTCGTGGTGTAGTTCTCTTGAGCGCTTGTCAAACTCTTGCTAGCATAGTAGATTGCCTGAAAATGTTTATCCTTTCTTTGGCCCAAAACTGCCCCCACGGCGTAGTCACTCGCGTCACACATAAGTTCAAATGGATGACTCCAATCCGGCAAAATAAGGATAGGTGCTTGTGTAAGTTTTTCCTTTAACAATTTGAAAGCAGACAAGCACTCTTCATTAAACTCAAACGGTGCATCCTTTTCTAACAATTTTGTTAATAGTTGAATTATCCTAGAAAAATCTTTGATAAAACGGCGATAAAACCCCGCATGTCCCAAGAAACTCCGAATTCCTTTAACATTTGTAGGAGGAGGTAATTTCTCAATAGTTTCAATTTTAGCTCTATCAACCTCAATTCCCTTGTTAGAAATTTTGTGACCAAGTACAATCCCTTCTTGGACCATGAAATGACATTTCTCCCAATTTAAAGCCAAGTTTGTCTCTTCACATCTCATAAGCACCTTTTCAAGATTCCTCAAACATACTTCAAAAGAATCCCCAAAAACTGAGAAGTCATCCATGAATACTTCCATCACATCCTCCAGCAAGTCATCAAAAATTGCCGTCATGCATCTTTGCAAAGTCCGAAGGGCATTCTTCTATATGCAAAAGTGCCAAAAAGACACGTAAAAGTAGTCTTTTCTTGGTCTTCGTGAGCAATCGGAATTTGGAAATACCCTGACATGCCATCTAAGAAGCAATAGAATTCGTGACCAGCTAGACGTTCCAACATTTGGTCAATGAATGGCAATGGAAAATGATCTTTTCTTGTGGCATCATTCAACCTTCGGTAGTCTATGCAAAACCGCCATCCTGTTACGGTTCTCGTAGGTATCAACTCATTTTGCTCATTCTTCACTGTTGTCATACCACCCTTTTTTGGCACTACTTGTGTTGGGCTCACCCAAGCACTATCCGAGATGGGGTAAATGATGCCAGCATCAAGTAACTTTACCACTTCTGCTTTCACTACCTCCTTCATGTTCGGGTTCAATCTTCGTTATGGTTGAATCACTGTTTTATAGTTGTCCTCCATCAAGATCTTGTGAGTACAAAAGGATGGGTTAATTCCCTTAATATCTGAAATTTTCCAAGCTATGGCCTTCTTGTGCAACTTCAACATGTTAACCAATTGCTCTTTCTGCTCATGTGAAACATTTGAGGAAATGATAACCGGTAATTTCGATCCATCGGCGAGGAAAGCATACTCCAAATGGTTGGGTAATGCTTTAAGTTCTAAGTCGGGGAATCTTCCACTGATGGGTGTAACTGATTTGCTTGTTTCCGCTCGATGTCCTCAAATCCCTTAAGGTTGTCTTCTCCTTTAGTCTCTTGTCCACTGTCCAAAACATTCTCTTGAACATCCGATTTCAACACTTCAATTAATGAAACAGATTCAACGTAAGCTAAAATTTCTCTTTCAACATCTACTTCAGATTCTTGCTCATCAAAATCCACCCCAAATGTCGTCGAAAAGAATGTGGGTATCTGTCCTAATTCACAGTTTTCCTCATTTTGAAGAGTTGTGAATGCAGATTTTTCGAAACATTCCAATAATCTTGATAATTCAGCCCCTTGATAGTGCAAACTGAATTCTTCCTTCATTCCTTTCAACCCAACTGTTTCTGATTCGAATACTTTCTCATGTTGCTCTCTTGAATCAAAACATTCTACCAAATGCTCTATTTTTCTCTCAGTAGATGCCCTCATATCTTGTATCTTCTCGATAATTGACGATTCAAGAAACATGATCCTGAAATTAGAGAGTAGAACCAGGAATTACTGTTCACATAAAGAGAATAAAAATGAGAATGGTGGAAGTAAGACGTATGGAATAGAAAAGAAATAAAATGATGAATGACAAAAGTAACCAAGTCCTAGCGTTCCTAATATCCCGCTCCCCGGCAATGGCAACAAAAACATGACACACCCCTTGCGTGTGTGTACCGCAAGTGCACGGGTTGTCGAAGTAATAATTACCCTGGTGAGTAGGGTAGTCGAATCCACAGGAAATAGAAGTACTAGTAATGACTAATTCTCAATTATCTAGTCGAATCAATAATATGAAGCAATGGATGTAATACGTAAAATAAGAAAATAACAAGCAAACAAGTAAAAGACTTAAAGGAGATCTCTATCAATGAAGATGAGATACCCGGGCAATGCTCCCCCTAGGCTCTATCATGAAGTGCAAGACTAACTAAATACTTCTAACCGAGTTCTATGAGTCGAGGTAATCCAAGAATAATCGGTCCCTACCTCCAGGCCACCGATACTAGTCCCCTACAAGGTCCCGGCGGAGAAATCGCTCAATCTCAACACCTCACACCCCATATGACCGCAATGAGTTCTAGGGATACCTAAGAGTGAAACCGATTCCTAAAATTAGATCTAACCTTACTTCTAGGCGGAAGATCCCTAACCCCCTACAAAGGTCCCAGCGGAGAAATCTATCAATCTCACGCCTCACACCCCATATGGTTGCATAAAACTTAGGGAATACAGAGATAGGAAACACTCAATCGGAAGGGAAAGGGGACACTCCTCTATCTTAAGACTCACCCTCTCAACCCTCTTTAATCTTGTATGTTCTAATCCCTGATGGAGACCTCTCTCTCACCAAGGAAACAAATCAAACATACCAAACAACCATACGAATCAATAAGGCATGCAAGCTGACACGACCCCTTGCGTGTATCCCGCAAGTGCACGGGTTTGTCGAAGTAATAAATTTACCTTGGTGAGAAGGTAGTCGAATCCACAGGGAATAGTGCTTAGAAACAAGTGTTAATCGCTATTTAGCTATGATGGGAATCGATGATGAGAAAAGTATTTATATATAGATGTAAAAGAAAATAAAAGAGTACAAGAAGAATAATGAGGGTAGGAGAGGTAATCGATATAAAGATGGGGTACCCGGACAAAGCTCCACCTAAGACTAATGCTTCTAGTGCAAGACTAGTATTATACCCTCTAATTGATGTCTAATTGAGTCGAGGATATCCTTAAACACACGGTCCCAAACCTAAGGTCAACCGTGACTAACCCCAACACTATGCCCCGGCATTAGGATTCACTACGACTCTTGACTCTCGTTGACCTATCAACTAATCCCTAGAGGAGTATATCTACCTAAGCCTCACACTACGTGGGATTGCATTAAGTTCTACGGACTCCTAGTGGTAAAACCTGTTTCTATGTGTAGTAGTTCTAACCCTTTGGTCCAGGTGGAAGAACCCTAGTCTAGATTAAGCCCCAGTGCGTAGGATTCACTTCAACCCTTCACTCTGTTACTCGCGTAACTAAGCCCCAGGGGAGTTTATCTACCTAGCACTTCACTCTATCTCGACCGCTAATGAATCAAGGAAACGGAGGTAGGGAGAAACCACACCGGAGGGGAAAGGGGTACATCGCTACCTCACAACTCTCCCTCTCAACCCTCTCCAACCTTGTGTAGTCTAATCCTATAGAGGTTGTCACACCCTCAAAGGATAACCTAATAGATTCTCAACCCTAGTGTCACGGCTAAGCGAAAATCTCATACAATCGTCATGCAAGATTGGAACTCAATAATAGAACATTAAATTAAGAAAGCATAATAAAAGTCATAGAAACAATATCATCCTAGGGTTTACAAGTCCGAATACCCACTAAGGTTTAGCTCTCCATGGAGCAATACAAAGTCGATAAATAGTTTAAGAACATATGCATGAAAACCATAAATAAAACCCCCTTGTAGATCGTATCGATGGTCTTGTGTAGTCGCGTGTCTTCTCCAACGAATCCCTTGTCAAGCCTAAGGCACACCTCGACAAATCAATGCCGATGAGAGCTTCCCCAATAGCTTTCTTCCAAAGGATGTCGATGTCGATGCCGTTTAATCGCCTCCAAAGACCTCCAAGAACCTCTCCAAACCCTAGCCGAAAGCCCCCCAAAAGATATCCAAGTGATAGAAGAGAAGGGTCCCAAATAGATATGAAAACGGGCTATTTATAGGCTGAAATCGGGCTGAATTCGGGCTGAAATCGGACTTCTGTGAAAATCCAGAAATTCCACACGCCCGTGTGTTAATTCCACACGGCCGTGTGGAAATTCTGGAATCGTGATTTCTCGGCACCGGTGAACAGTGTTTTCGCTACAGTATTCCTGCTACAGTACACGGCCGTGTGGAATTTCCACACGCCCGTGTGAACTCTCTGGAATTCTGAATTTCGGCAGAATATGAACAGTAGCTGCTACAGTATTTATCTACAATATTTTGCTACAGTGCCTGCTACAGTACTCTCCAAAATACTCCCGAATCGATCGTTCTTCATCGAGGCCGTTGAATTGGGCACACAATCAACGGTAGATTATGTCGATTACTTCATTTCTCTTCATTGGCGAAGTTCTCCAATGTTACACGAGTTATAGACTTTTGTGAGTGTGACTGCCCTTGTGCCCCTCCAATGGAGGTTGGCACACACCCACAAGTCTAGACTCGTGCATTGTTCCTTGCTTGGTCCGAGAACTCCTTAACAACGGCGAACATAACCTATTCTTCCTTCTTTTTCTCTAGATCTTCTCCACAACCCTTCAATGCACAAAAGTAAACAAATGCACACTTTTTAGTGATAAAATCTGATTAAATTAATGCCCATTGCAAGATAATAACACTTCGCATTACTATAACACGAGCACTTATCACAAGCAATGATTAAACAAGATTAAAACTCAAATAAACTCGGACTTAAAAGAAAGCATAAAGAAAGTCAATACATAAATCGAAAACTAGGGTTCACATGCCCAAGTATCTACTAGGGTTTAGCCCTCCATGGGACTTATTACAAAGCAAAAGATAATGAAATAAAAAGTAATGTAATCCATGAAAGTAAACCCCCTCGAATTCGTGATGATGGCCTTGATGAATCGTTCAACGTCTCGAAGGAACCTTCTCCAAAGCTAGGTCGCCGATGGCTCCCCGATGCTATCTCGTCGAAAGATCTATCGAAGTTGGTGAAGAATGACTCCCAATATCGCCAAAGACCTCATCCTTGAAACCCTAGCTGCTCTTGCCTTCAAACGTGCGCAAAAATTCCTCTAAAAATCGGCAAATCGGGGTATTTATAAATCTGAAAACGTGCCAGTCACGTGTCTTCACGCGGTCGTGTGGGATTTTGACGCGGTCGCGTGAACAGTGATTTCTGCTACAGCACTACTACAGTGAAATGAACATTTTCGCTGCAGTACTCTTCATGTAACGCGATCCAAACTCTCTTATCTTGAGGCCACATGGTCGGGCACACGTCCATGTGGTGAGTTATAAGACTTTTCCTCCATCGAACCATCATTTGGAAACTTTGGCTATCTTTTCACAAGTGGGGACATGAAGGTATGACTGCCTTTGTGCCCTTCCATCACACAAATCAGCTTGAATTCTTCTGGAAGTTGGGACACACCCTCATGTGCATGACCCCCTCTTGTGCCTTGACACTTGTGTTATACAAAAGCTCCCAACAATGTGTCTTTATAACCCATCTTTGCTTCCTTTTTCTCCTTCAATACTTCCACAACCTAATTGCACAAAAGAACACCAAAATACACTTTATGAGACATAATCCATGGTAAAATGATGCTCAATGCATGTAAAACAAGTAGGCAAAACATGTATACTCAAGCACTTATCAACATCTCTTGGCCTAACCACCTTTACATGTGTAATTCGAGTATCCTTCTAGCTTTAGTAGTCCCGAGGGGATCCTTGCCCGGGGACCTCAAACTTCCATTGTTACTTGCTTCCTGATGACTTAACCGCAAGCGCACGGGTCGCCAAGTAATACCCCTCGCGCACGCGCGAGGGGGTCGTATTCCCTGGGGTCCCAAGAGCTGCTATTACTCCCCTCTAGATGACACTGTCTAGTCTACCAGGTATAGATTTAAAACAAGATAAAGAGACAAACAAAAGAAAAGCTATAAACACTTGGACTAAGGCACACCACAATAGCACATTAAGGAAACAAGTAGCAATGAAAGTTCGAGGTCCCCGAGCGAGGATCCCCTCGGGACTACTAAAGCCAGAAAGATGCTTGAATGACACAGGCAACGGTGGTTTTGAGCCAAGAGATATCCTAACATAGATTAACCCAATGGTCACGGTGAAAAACCCTAATCTGGTATGAGTATTGGAATACGGAATCACTTCCGCCCAAATCCTCACACGATTGCATTAAGAATAGGGAAACCTCAAATTAGGGCCGAACACAACCTAGGTCTAGCCCTAATGGTTGGAGGGGTATGAAATACCCGATGGTCACGGTGTATACATACATGTATCCCTTCTAAGCCTAGTGTGTCTAGTACAAGGGCGATGGTCATGCTACCAAGTACAACCTAGAAGTTGAAATACAGAGTTCTCATGCAAATCAACACATCAAAGATCACAAGGCTTAGACACAAACCACACAAATGCCATAAATGCAATCAAAACATCAATACAAGTAAGTTCATCCCAAGGTTCACCGGATGCCCGGCGACCTTGGGAGTCTAGTTCGTCATCAACAAAGGAGGATGTATACAAAACAAGAAATACAAGATGAAGCTCATAACAACTCCCCTCGAATGAAGACTAGAAGGTGGTGATGAGAACTCGTCGGATCCGCGCCGGCAAGCTCCTAGATGCTCTCCCTCGAGTATGATCTCCTTCTCCCTTTGATTTGCTCCTCAAAAATGCCTTCTTCCGCAGCCTTGATGTCCTAGATGATGATGGAGGATAAGAGGTGGCCAAAGACCCTTCCAAATGATGCCCTAGAAACCCTTAAAAACTAATTCCAGCGAGCTATGCGGCCTCCCATGCGGCCCCGCATGCGGGGAGAGAAAGTTTCCGAAAAAGCCCGAAAACCGCGTAAGTTGCTACAGTGCGCTACAGTAAACTGCTGCAGTATTATGCTACAGTACTTATGCGGCCTGCTATGCGCCCGCATGAATCTCCTGACCAGGCAGTTTCTTCAAGTGTTCGTGCTACAGTGTTTGCTACATTCGCTACAGTACCGGGGCTCGAAAATAGTGTTTTCCTTGCCAAATTCTCCTTAAATCATGTTGTCGAGCTCCCCACGGTAACTTTTGTACCTGTAACACGAAATAAACCAATTTAGACCGAAAATGGGCATCCACACATATAAAAATACTCTATTTATACATACACATACATGAATAATACGTACATTTAGGCGTTTATCACTTCCTTAGTATGCTTATGTGGTGAGCCTTAGTCCATGTGTTTATAGTTTTATCTTTTATTTGTTTTCTTATCTTGTTTTAAATCTATATTTGGTAGACTAGACAGTGTCATCTAAAGGGGAGTAATAGCAGCTCTTGGGAGCCCAGGGAATACGACCCCCTCGCACGTGCGTGAGGGGTATTACTTGGTGATCCGTGCGCTTGCGGTCATGTCATCAGGACTCGTGTGATCAAGTGATCGAGCGGAGGCGGCATTGGACAAACGCCTAAATATACGTATTCAGGTGTATGTATTGTATATTTCCATATGAGTTGATACCCATTTTTGGTCTATATTGGTCTCTTTCGTGTTACAGGTACCGATGAGACCCTAGCGAGCTCGATGACAGAATTGGAGAAGAAATCGGCATCAAAAACACTGTAGCACGAAGACTTGAAGAATTAGCTTGGTCAGGAAGTTCATGCGGGTAGCCATGCGGGCGCAGTGGAGGCCGCATGCAGTACTGTAGTTGTTTACTGTAGCGTCTCCTGTAGCAACTTACGTGATTTTCAGGATTTCTCGGAATTCTTCTCTGCCCGCATGCCGACCGCATGAGAGGACGCATAGCTCATTGGAATGCGGTTTTTAAGGGCTTTTTTGAGCAATTTTGAGGGGGAGTCCTTGGTCTCTTTGGAGCTTCACTTCACCACCTTGATTTGGGAGTTTGAGGCCGGCTTTTGGAGGAGATTCTTGAGGAGAGGACGACTGGGAGAGCATTTGAGAGGAAGATCGACGAAGGAA
Source organism: Dioscorea alata (assembly GCA_020875875.1). NCBI lineage: Eukaryota > Viridiplantae > Streptophyta > Magnoliopsida > Dioscoreales > Dioscoreaceae > Dioscorea > Dioscorea alata. The sequence continues at coordinate 7,169,424 of CM037021.1, forward strand.
GCCACTCCTTTGGTGGCATCTTTGGAAGCGTCATTCGGCCTTGATCTTTTGAGGGAGTGGTCTCATTATGTATTTGGTTGTTTTCATGTACTTTCTTACTTATTTTTTTATCATGAGTAACTAAACCCAAGGTCACCGTACTGGATTAGGGACCAATACTCGTACTGGATTAGGGACCAAACACCGTGACCATCGGGTTGGTCTAACTTAGGGTTTCTCGGTCCAAACCACCCATGTGCATGCTAGTTAGGACATCCTTAGCACTTTAGTAGCCCCCGATGGAATCCTCATCCGTGACCACTTCCTTGCCTTGATTTTCCTCCATACATGTACTTGCTATTTGCATGTTTTTTATATCCGTAGATTATTTGTGTTTCTATCTATCACGTGATTGCTAAGGTTAGACAACATTGTGATAAGGAATTAAGAATAGATTCTCAGGCCCTTGGGAATACGACCCCCTCATGCTCGCGCGAGGGGTATTACTTGGCGACCCTGTGCACGGTGGCATCACGGACCGGCGCCCTCTCCGCATCACTCGGCATCACTTGAAACACGCTCGGGCCAAGTTTCAAGGAGTTAGCACGACGGGGTCACCGATTCCATCGGAGCGTACCCGTGTGATCAAGTGATCAAGCGGCTATGCCTGGGGGCGCCCAGGTCGACGATGGCATCCCATGAAACCCCATCGGTCGAAGTTTCAATGAGTTTGTATGACGAGATCACCGATTCCGTCAGAGCTCACTCGTGTGATCAAGTGATCGAGCGGCGGTGCCGGCGGGGCGTCCCGGTCGACGGCTGTAACCTGGCCCGGCGCTAACGCCACATCACCTGGCATCACTTGAAACCCCCTCGGGACAAGTTTCAACTAGTTTGCACGATGATATCAATGATTCCGTTGGTGCGCCATCGTGTGATCAAGTGATTGAGCGCGCGGCGTCGTCAGGGCGTCACCGTCGACAGCGGCAACACAGCCCGGCACCCCCGTCACATTACTCGGCATCAATTGAAACCCCCCCGGACCAAATTTCAAGGAGTTGGCATGATGGGATCACCGATTCCGTCGGAGCGCACTCGTGTGGTCAAGTGATCGAGCGGCGGCGCCGGAGGGGCGTTGCGGTCGACGGCAGCATCGCTACCCGGAACCACAGCCGCATCCCTCAGGATCACTTAAAACCCCCGCGGGCCAGATTTCAAGGATTTTACACGATGGGATCACCGAGTCCGTCAGAATGCAATCGTGTTATCAAGTGATCCAGCGGCGGCAACGGCGGGACGTCCCGGGTGACGGAGGCATCCCTACAAGGCAACCTCGTAGCATCACTCGGCATCACTTGAAACCCCCTCGGGCTAAGTTTCAATGAGTTTGCATGACGGGCTCACCGATTCAGTCGGAGCGCACTCGTGTGATCAAGTGATCGAGCGGCGACGTTGGCGGGGCGTCCCAGTCGATGGCGGCATTCCGGCCCGGCTCCCCGGCTGCAACACTCGGCATCATTTGAAACACCCTCGGGGTAGGTTTCAAGGAGTTTTCACGACGGGATCACCGAGTCCGTCTAAGCGCACTCGTGTGATCAAGTCATCGAGCACGCGGCGTCGGCGGGGCGTGCCGGTCGACAGCGGCATCCCGGTCCGGAGCCCCTGCCGCATCATTTGGCATCACTTGAAACCCCCTCAGCCCATGTTTCAATGTGTTTGCACGACGGGATCACCAGTTCCGTCGAATCGCACTTGTGTGATCAAGATATCGAGCGGTGGCGCCTGCGTGGTGTACTGGCAAGGCGCCCACGCCGCATCACTCGGCATCATATAAAACCCACTTGATCCAAGTTTCAAGAAGTTTGCATGACGGGATCACCGATTCCGTCGGAACACACTCTTGTGATCAAGTGTTCGATTGCCGGCACCGGCGGGCCGTCCTGGTCGACGGCGGCATCCTGGCTCGGTGCCCCCGCATCACTTGGCATCACTTGAAACCTCTCGAGCTAAGTTTCAAGGAGATTACACGACGGGATCACCGATTCTGTCGCTGCGCACTCATGTGATCAAGTGATCGAGTGGATCCTGGTTGACGGAGCACTGGTGCCCCCGGCCCGGCGCATCACTTGAAACCCCCTGGGTCCAAGTTTCAAGGAGTTTGCATGACGGGATCACCGATTCCGTCGGAACACACTCTTGTGATCAAGTGTTCGATTGCCGGCACCGGCGGGCCGTCCTGGTCGACGGCGGCATCCTGGCTCGGTGCCCCCGCATCACTTGGCATCACTTGAAACCTCTCGAGCTAAGTTTCAAGGAGATTACACGACGGGATCACCGATTCTGTCGCTGCGCACTCATGTGATCAAGTGATCGAGTGGATCCTGGTTGACGGAGCACTGGTGCCCCCGGCCCGGCGCATCACTTGAAACCCCCTGGGTCCAAGTTTCAAGGAGTTTGCATGACGGGATCACCGATTCTGTCGGAGCGTACTCATGTGATCAAATAATCAAGCGGCGCCACTGGCGGGACGTCCTTGGCGATGGCGGCATCCCAGCCCGGTATCCCCGCCTCATCACTCGGCATCACTTGAAACCTCCTTGGGCCAAGTTTCAATGAGTTTGCACGACGGGATTACCGAGTCCGTCGGAGCACCCTCGTGTGATCAAGTGATCGAGCGGAGGCACCGGCATGGCGTCCCGGTAGATGGTGGCAATCTGGCCAGGCACTCTCGCCGTATCACTCTGCATCACTAGAAACCCCTCGCGCAAAGTTTCAAGGAGTTTGCATGACGGGATCACTGATTCAATCGGAGCTCACTCGTGTGATCAAATGATCGATCGGTGGTACTGGCGGGGTGTCTCAGTCGACGGCGGCATCCCAGCCTAGCGCCCCCGCCTCATCACTCGGCATCACTTGAAACCCCTCAGGCCAAGTTTCAAGGAGTTTGCAAGATGGGATCACCAAGTCCATCGGAGAGCACTGGTGTGATCAAGTGATCAAGCACGCGGTGTCGACTGGGTGTCCCTGTCGATGGTGGCATCCCGGCCCGGCGCCCCCGCTGCATCACTCGGCATCACTTGAAACCCCCTCGGGCCATGTTTTAATGTGTTTGCATGACGGGATCATCGATTCTGTTAGAGAGCACTCGTGTGATCAAGTGATCGAGGGTCGGCGGCTGCGTACCGTCATGATCGACGGTGGCATCCCAGCCTGGCGCCACCACCGCATCACTTGGCATCTCTTGAAACCCCCTCGGGCCATGTTTTAAAGAGTTTGCATGACGGGATCACCGATTCGGTCAAAGCGCACTCATGTCATCAATTGATCAAGTGTCGGCTCCCGCAGCGAGTCCCGGTTGAAGGCGACGTCCTGGCCCGGTGCCCCCGCTGCATACTCGGCATCACTTGAAAGCCTCTCAGGCCAAGTTTCAAGGAGTTTGCATGACAGGATCACCGATTCCGTCGGAGTTTGCTCGTGTGATCAAGTAATCGAGTGCGCTGTGTCGGCGAGGCGTCCCGGTCGACGACAGCATCCAGGCGCATCGCCAAAGCTGCATCACTCGGCATCACTTGAAACCTCCTTGGGCCAAGTTTCAAAGAGTTTGCACGACGAGATCACCGAGTCAGTCGAAGTTTGCTCGTGTGGTCAAGTAATCGAGCGCGCTGCGTCGGTGAGGCGTCCCAGTCGATGACGGCATCCAGGCGCAGCGCCAACGCTGCATCACTCGGCATCACTCGAAAACTCCTCGGGCCATGTTTCAAGGAGTTTGCATCCTGGATCAACGATACCGTTGGAGCGTACTCGTGTGATTAAGTGATCGAGCGATGGCACCAGCAAGACATCTCGGGCGACGGGGGCATCCCGGCCCGGCATCCCCGCCACATCACTCGGCATCACTTGAAACCTCCTCGGGCCAAGCTCAAAGGAGTTTGCACGACGGAATCACCGAGTCCGTCGGAGCGCCCTCGTGTAATCAAGTAATCGAGCAGCGGCACCAGCGGTGCGTCCCGGTCGACGGTGGCAATCCGGCCCGGCACTCCCGCCGCATCACTCGGCATCACTAGAAACCTCCTCACGACAAATTTCAAGGTGTTTGCACGACGGGATCACCGATTTAGTCGGAGCGCACTCGTGTGATCAAATGATCAAGCGTCGGCGCCGGCGGGCCGTCCCGGTCGACGTCGGCATCCAGGCCCGGCGCCCTCGCCGCATCACTCGGTGATAAGTGCCTAAATACATCGTTCTTTAGCTATGATGTTTATTTACTTTCATACAACTTGTGTTAGTTTTCGGTGACATTTTGCGCATTTGATGTTTTATTTTTGTTTCAGGGTTTCGAGGACCAATTGCGCAAGGATGAACCATATTTGACAAGTTTCGGGCAAGAAAAGAGAGGATTTTCAGGCGCTGGTACTGTAGCACCATTACTGTAGCAAATTTCCTGTAGCGCTGGGACTGTAGCAGTGTGCGGGCACTGTGCGGCCGCACGCTGGCCCGCACAAAGTGGCCAGAAGACCGCGCGGGCACACGTGCGTTCCCCACGCAGCCCGCACACACTCGGGCAGAACAAGGTTGTTTTGGTTATTTAAGGGTTTCTAGGGCATTTTGAAGCTTGTCTTTGGCCACCCTCTCCTCCATCCTTCTCCACCAGCTCCTCCTTTGTTCTCCACCATCATCTCCACCCTTTTCCACCATCATCACCGGATTGGAGAGGCAATTTGAAGAGCAAAACTGAAGGGGAGAAGAAGTAAGCACTCAAGGTTGTCATCAAGGAGCTTGATCGGCGCTGATCCGGCGAGCTTTCATCACCACCTTCTAGCCTACGTCCAAGGGAGATTTTTATGAGCTTTAGCATTGATTATATCTTGTTTTCTCTCTTTGTGATGTGGAACTAGCCTCCCAAGGTCTCCGGGCATCCGGTGAACCTTTGGAGAAGAACATGTTTGTATGGATGGATTATCATTGTTAGTTTTAATTAATTGTTGGCATGTTTGTTGGTTTCATTCTATTGTTTTCATGTTCAACCTACAATGGATGGATTCCGTAGGTTTTGATTCTTGAATGATGCTTGCATGTATTAGGTCACACAATGTTTAAAGAGGGTTTCATGTATTAATACACCGGAGGTTCCGGTTGTTAGTGGCCTCCCGCGCGCTTAGGGTTAATTTAGCCGAGAGTGTGCATTAGATTAACCCTAATCAAGACTCCTTGTTCTCATTGACATCGTAGGGGTATCTTCTGGATAGAGGAACCTGTACTTGATTAGGGCTACACTACGGAGGTTCCGGGGTAGTCGACATCCGAGTCTAGCGGACCAACTCTAGCCAACCTTGTGCTTTAATTCCTAATTTCATCCTAATGTGTTCTTCTCCCGAGGGGATCCTCGCCCGAGACCTTTAGTTCTCATCGCTACTTGCTCGTAAAATTGCTTGTATGGTGTGCCTTAGTCCATTTTGTTTATAGCTTTTCTTTATTTTTATTTTCGTATTTGTGTTTTATATAACAACTCTTGGTTTGGTAGACTAGATAGTGATACCTAGGAGGAAGTAATAGCAGATCTTGGTGCCCGTGGGAATACGACCCTCCTCGTGAGGTTTATTACTTGACGACACGTGCACTTGCGGCCGGGGAGTCGCGTGCTTGCTTCTTTAGCGTGTCGCGCGACGCCCATCAAGTTTTTGGCGCCGTTGCCGGGGACATCCAAGAATGCTAGGAAAACTTCTAGCTCGCTACTCTAGTCATTTATCTTTTCTTTTGTAAATATTCTTGTTTTCTTTTATACCTCAATTTTTTTATTGTATTTTGTGCACAGGGCAATGGATTTTCGAGAAGGCTCAGGTGGTTTCCCTTTTCATCTTGAAGAATGGCAAATCAATGAGTATAAGGCCTTGAGAGCAAGAAGTACCAATCAATTTGAACATGTGTATGATCCATATTGGCAAGGGCACCTAGATTTTTCATCGCATCACCATGGACAACATTGGGAGCCCCCCTTTCAAGAACCATGGCGTCATCTGAGCAATAATGTTTATAATCTATACTCGGGAGGCCACCCAAATTTGTTGGAACCGCATGATCCCTCCTTTCAAGAACCATGGCGTCAGCCCCCTCCAGTTGTTCAAAGTAGGCCACTTAATGAATGGGGTTTCAATACAGAAAATGTGCTTGAAAGATTTATGATGAATGCGGATGGTCAACTTGAAGCCTTGATTTCCGCAAATTTTAATGCCCAACCATCTCTTCAAAGCATGGAAAGCCAGATAGGAGTATCTTCCAGTACCTCGACCAAGTTGCCACACACTATAGAAGACCTATCTGAGAATGACACTAGAAGGGAAGAGAATAAAAGTAAATTTGAGGTGGAAGTGGATATTGAGGTATTTGAGGCTGAAAAAGAAAATAAAGTGGCATCAATACCCAGTGAGCAAATAGTAGAAGTTTCACCTCAAGATGAAATTGAAGAAGAAAAGGGAGAGGATCAAATAGTGGTTGTGGAAAAATGTGAGGAAGTAGAAGCAACTTCATTGTCCACATTTGAAGAAGCTACTTGCCTTAGTATCGACCATTCATCCCACCTGCCCATTTTGGTCGTGTGCACTAAAAAAAATCCGGGAATTGTATTTGAAGATGTGGGTACAAAAATAAGGTCATCCTTGAACCCACCTATGCCTCGTTTAGACAATTCCCAACCAAAAATATTTCCTTGGAGGCCTAAACACATTCTTTGGGCAATCCGAGATTATCCCACCATGGTTGAGAAAGGAAATGTGGATAGGGTGTTGAAGCCACCCCAGAACCCACCCGTGCCAAGCTTAGATAGTTCTCAACCAAAGCTCTTTCCCTGGAGACCCAAACAATTTGGTGGGATACTCAAAGAAATACTTTCCGGGACCAAAGAGGAAGCGGGGAGGAGGTTTAAGCCATCCAAGGATCCGCCCAAGTTCAAATTGCATAATTCCCGGCCAAAGCTCTTTCCATGGAGGCCAAAAGGTAGTTTATGCTTGACCTCCACACTTGCTCCATCCCGGCAGGTACGTTTTATTTTCTTTGGTAGTAGTTATGCCACATTTGGTCGGGAGGAGCACACCGTCTTCAAGCCTCCATGAGGTAAGAGAGGTACGTCAAGCTCGTGACGTTAAACAAGCGCTTCTTGGGAGGCAACCCAAGGTTTCAAATTCCGTATTTTGCTTTGTTTGTTTGTGTGTTTTAGTTTTCTTAGTTTTATTTGTTTAAATTTGTGTGGATGAATTAATTTTGTGTTCATATTGCATATGATGCTTGGATGAGTATTTTTATTCATGTTGGTGATTCTTGGTGTGTTCTTCATTGATTTATGATCATCTTTGTGTTTTGATGAGTTTTATGCATGTAGGGTTGAGAATGTTAATTTTTGGGAGGTGATTCATGACAATCCAAGGCCAGAAACACACATTTTATGGGTGTGCGGGCTGCATGCGGCCCGCACACACCAGTCAGAGCCATGTGCGGGCTGTCGTGCGGCCCGCACATCTAACTGCACGCACCAGCCAGAGGACCGTGTGGCCTGGTGTGCGGCCCGCACATCAGGCCGCACACATGCACCAGAAGGGTGTGTGGGCTGTGTGCAGCCCGCACACAGCCCACACACAGCCATTTCAGCCCATTTTTCAGCCAAATTTCAGCAACTTCGGGACTGATTTCTTCACCTTCCTTCCACCCGATTTCTCTCCAATTTTTTTTGGTGTATCCTCTTAGTTTGCCTCCTCATTTGGACAACCTTTCATTTATCTTAAAGTTCTCATCATTTTTGAGTTTTAATTTTGTCGATCTATTGTGTTCATCGAGTTTTCACCGACATCTTTGAATTTTGTCGTCTAGCTTTGGGTTTGAGCGTATCTCTCATCCTTATTGATTTTCATTGTTTAAATTTGTTTTAATTCCCAAGCTTGTTGATGTGAGAATGTTGTAAACTTGATAATGTTCCCTCTTACATCATTTCTTTTCAAGTTTTGCCAAGCATTGAGTTGGAAAGTTTCACTTGGGCATCCTCACATTGTGTCTTGTGTTTCTTGTTTCCTTTGTTCTTAGCTTTGTTGTTTGTTTGTGTGTTTGTTTTATTTCTTTGTATGTGTGTGATGGATACCTTGAGATGATGTTCTCTTCTACCTTGTAGGTGGAATTGGAGCATCTAGTGCATCTTTCTTCCCTGACATCTACATGATTTATCGGTGGTTACCCTGATCTCATGGACTTCAAGATTATGTTTTGAGACTCAGAGAAGTTCACGAACCTACCTCCTCTATTTTCATTGCGTATTCTTTATCTACTACTGACTTAGGTACATTGAGGGCAATGTACTACTTTAAGTGGGGGGTGGGTGTGCATGTTTTGGTTTGATTACTTATTTCGTGAACTTGTTTGAAAATCAATGAATTGTTGCATGATTGTAAAACCTAGGATGGCATACTTAATTGTGAACATGTTATAGCTTGAAACTGTGATAAATGCTAAGCTTCTTGTGACCTTGCACGCTTGCAATTCTAGTGTCATTCGAGGCATTTCTTGCACCATTCCCATAGGTAGAACCCTGGACACCTAGGCAAGGAACAACAGCATCTTCGTGACCCTCTTAGTTGCTAGCCCATTCTAGTGGTTTCGCGCCTTGACGTGTTAGAATGTCTTCTAATAGTGTTTTAAGGACCTTCTTCTTGTTCTTTCTTGCAATACGGTCGAAAAAAAAAATGGAGTTTGCACGACGGGATCACCGATTCTGTCGCTGCGCACTCGTATGATCAAGTGATCGAGTAGCAGCGCCTGCGGGGCAGGTAGAGGATTCGCGCAAGTGTACGGGGTCGCCAAGTAATACCTAGTACAAAAGCACAAGGATCATATTCCACGGGACTAAGGGTCGACTATTACTCCTTCATCACCTATCATCTAACCTAACATCTTAAGTATGATTGTGAGTACTCTAATTAAAGTAAAGAAACAAGAACAATATGTAAAAAACAAACCTAAAGTCAAACACAATGGTTGCATGTGCTACAGTGAAATGTGAAGGCCTATGGATGCGGATCCCTTTGTGGGGTCATAATGAAACATGGATGAATCGTAAAAAGATAGTTCGGGTGATTTAGACTGAAGGATCTCAAGATTAGATCAACCCCAATTTCTCTGTGATTGAAACGTAATCTCATACAAATACCTAGTGGAATTTATTTCTAACCGGCATTCCTGTGATTGCATTAAGTACAAGGAGATCCCCAATATAAGGACACCCTAATCCCTAGTTTACCCTTTTCGTTCATGAAAGATCTAATACACGCGAGTAGGTCACCTCTACGTGTATAACTCAATAAAGAGCTATGGATTTCTCCTTCAAGTAGCTCTAGGCATGAAATACAATGAACAAAATCATAAATCAACCCAAACATAGTATTAAGTGCAAATCATCCAAAATACATGATGAACCCCGCAAGGTTCACTAACATCTGGTGGCCTTGACGGTCTAGTGTGCCATTATCCAAACAACAACAACAAAGTAAGGTAAATGATGACTTGACCGCAAGCGCACGGGTCGCCAAGTAATACCCCTCACGCACGCGCGAGGGGGTCGTATTCCCAAGGGCCAAGGAACTACTATTACTCCCCCTTTATCTATTTCCTAGCCTAACAACTCGATTGTCATGCAATACTTACAAAATGGAGAAAGAAATAACTAAAATGAAATCCAGGCTACTACTACACACATTTAGCAAACAAGGGAGAATCAAACATGCGAAGGCGTGATTTGGACAATGAATCCTCCTAGGGTTGTCATTAATCCCTGAATTTAGGATGAAATGTTATGATGGTAGTTGGGCCAAGAGATTCCTAAATTAGGTCACCCCGATGGTCACGGTGATAACCCCTAATCCGGTACGAGCATTGGAATACGGAATCACTTCCGCCCAAATCCTCGTACGATTGCCTTACGCATAGGGAAATCTCAAATTAGGGCCGAACTCAACCTAGGTCAAGCCCTAATGGTTGGAGGGGTACAAATACCCGATGGTCACGGCGTATTCGTACATGTATCCCTTCCAAGCCTAGTGAGTCTAGTACAAGGGCGATGGTCACGCAACCGAGTACAACCTAGAAGTTGAAATACAGAGTTCTCATGCAAATCAACACATCAAAGTACACAAGGCTTGAACCACAAACTACAAGATTCCATAAAAGAAATACAACATCAAACAATGCATCAATAAAGATCATCATCCAAAATACAAACTACCAACCCCAAGGTTCATCATGTCCAAATCACAAATAAGTTAGTTCCTCATTGAAGAGGAAAACTCATACAAATACAAGGAATAACAAAACAAGAAATGAAGCAAGAAAAACTCCCTCTAGCCTTGGAATCCCTTGATGGATGAAAACCTAGAAAATATGCCTTAATGCCTTGGATCTTCACTCCAATCTCCTCCTTCGACGTTGTCTCCCTCTTGGTGAAGCTTCGTGCCGTAGATCGCCGGAAATCGCCGCCAAAATGGGTGGGGCGGCGGCCCAAAAATATCCCCCAAAGAATCCCCCTTTAAAATGTGACAAAAAAGCCCTTAAAAACAATTCCAGCGACCTATGCGGCCTCCCATGCGGCCCCGCATGCGGGGAGAGAAAATTCCGGAGAAATCCCGAAAATCGCGTAAGTTGCTACAGTGCAGCTACAGTGAAATTACTACAGTAGATATGCTACAGTAGAACTGCTACAGTACAGCATGCGGCCTCTGCAGTACCCGCATGGTAGCCCGCATGAATTTCCTGACCAAGCCGTTTCTTCAAGTGTTCGTGCTACAGTGGTTGCTACAGTTCCACTACAGTACCAGGGGCTCGAAAATAGTATTTTCCTTGCCAATTTCTCCTTAAATCATGTTGTCGAGCTTCCCACGGCAACATTTGTACCTGTAACACGAAATAAACCAATTTAGACCGAAAACGGGCATCGATTCATCAACAAAATACGGAAAAGCATGCGCAAGTATACGTATAAAATACGTACATTTAGACGTTTATCAGTAAATCACTCAAAAAGCTCATAAATGACACTCCCTAGATGAAATGATGAAGGTGAAGGTGGAGGTCCTGCTTGGCACCTTGCTCCTTTGATGGTGAAGCTTTCCCCTTGTTGATGATGCTCTTGCCTCCTTCTTTGGCTCCAAATCGTCGTCTTCTAAAAGGTGTCTTCGTTCTCTCCTTAAATATGCCGGCCAAAAGACCCCTTCAAAAGCCCTAGAACTCCCCACTTATACCCCTGAAGCATACGGGCCATATGGAGGGCCGTATGGATGTAGATTAGGTCAAGAAAGCCCTAAATCCCGAGCCTCACGAGGTAGTTAACTGGGTAGTTAACTGGGTAGTGAAAGGTAGGCAAAAACTTCTGGAAACTCTTCACTGGGTAGTAGATTGGGCAGTGAGAACTAGGTTAAGGCTTCTAGACATTCCTCACGGGGTAGCAAACTGGGCTGTGAGGCTTAGGCAAAATTCTATGGATTTTCTTGCTTGAAGACCCCCCAAATGCTACGGTAACTGCTACAGTGCATATGCTACAATACTTCATCTACAGTAGATATGCTACAGTGCTATGACCTGGCTTTTTTTTCTCTTTTCTGCCCAGAATATGTGCTCGCAATCTCCATGGCTTCTACCTGACCCACAAAGCAAATATGACTCGATTAGGCATAAAAACAGGTAGAAAACATAACAAAATACATGCAAAGCGTACTAAATAAGTATACTATAATCATATATTTAGACAATTATCAGCGGGATCACCGACCCAGTCGGAGCGCACTCTTGTGATCAAGAGATCGAGCGGCAGCGCTGGCGGGGCGTCTCGGTCGAAGGCGGCATCTCGGCCCGGCGCCCCCGCCTTATCACTCGGCATCACTTGATACCCCACCAGGCCAGGTTTCAAGGAGTTTACACGGCGGGATCACCGAGTCCATCGCAGCGCACTAGTGTGATCAAGTGATCGAGCACGCGGTGTTAGCGGGGCGTCCCTGTCGACGGTGACATCCCAGTTCGGCACCCCCGCCGTATCACTCGGCATCACGTGAAACCCTCTCAGCCCACGTTTCAATGTGTTTGCATGACGGGATCACTGATTCCGTCGGAGCACACTCGTGTGATCAAGTGATCAAGAGTCGGCACCAGCGCGTCGTCCCGGTCGACAGGACATCCCGGCCTAGCGCCCCCGCCGCATCACTCGGCATCACTTGAAACCCCTCGAGCCATGTTTCAAGGAGTTTGTATGACGGGATCACCGATTCTATCGGAGCACACTCGTCTGATCAAGTGATCAAGCGTCGGTACCGGCGTGGCGTCTCGGTCGACGGTGACAACCCGGAACGACGCCACCGCTGCATCAGTCGGCATCACTTGAAATCCCCTCGGGCCATGTTTTAAGGAGTTTGCATGATGGGATCACCGATTCCGTCGAAGCGCACATCTGTTATCAAGTAATCGAGCGGCGGCCACGGCGGGGCTTCACAGTCGACAGCGGTATCCCGTCTTGGTGCCCCTACCAGATCATTTGGCATCATTTGAAACACCCTGAATCCAAGTTTCAAGGAGTTTGTACGACGGGATCACCGAATCTGTCGGAGTGCACTCGTGTGATCAAGTGATCCAGCGCCGGCACCGGCGGGGCATCCCGGGCGATGGTGGCCACCCGGCCCGGCGCCCCGCTGCATCACTCAGCATTACTTGTAACCCTCTCGGGCCAAGTTTCAATGAGTTTGAATGATAGGATCACCGATCCCATCGGAGCGCACTCGTGTGATCAAGTGATCGAGCGGTGGCGCCGGCAGTGCGTCCCGGACGACGGCGTTATCCCGGCCCGGCGCCCCCGCTGCATGACTCAGCATCACTTTTAACCCCCTTGGGCTAAGTTTCAAGCACATTGCACGACGGGATCACCGATTCTATCGGAGCTCAGTTGTGTGATCAAGTGATCGAGCGGCGGCGCTTGCGGGGCCTCTCGGTCGATGGCGGCATGCCGGCCGGCGCACTCGCCGCATCCCTCGGCATCACATGAAACCCCCTCGAGTAAAGTTTCAACGAGTTTGCATGACGGGATTACCGATTACATCGGAGCACACTTATGTCATCAAGTAATCGAGTTGCAGCACCTGCGGGGCATTAAATGAAAGCCACTCGGGCCACGTTTTAAGGAGTTTGCTCGAAGGGATTACTGATTCCGTCGGAGCGTACTCGTGTGATCAAGTGATCCAGCGTCGGCACCAGCGGGGCGTCCCGGTCGACGGCTACATCCTGGCCCGGCGTGCCCGAAGCATCACTAAGAATCACTTGAAACCCCCTTGATAAACGCTGCGTATTTTCCATGTATTCGGGTGTATGTATTACGTATTTTTCTATGAGTTGACACCCGTTTTTGGTCTGAATTGGTTTCTTTCGTGTTACAGGTACTGATGTGACCCCTTCGAGCTGATTGATAGAATTTGAGAAGAAATCGGCGACGAAAACACTATTTTTGAGGGGGGTACTGATAAGTGTCTAAATACATCACTTTTATTATGTACATTTTATTTACTTTCATGCATTTTTGTATGTCTCCGATGCCCTTTACGCGCTTTTCTTGTTAATTATCATTTCAGGACATCGGAAGACCATCTAGTGCGTGTTTGAGCTTCTTTTGGCATCATCGAAGAATTTATTGATGCTCACACGTATCCTCAAGTTTCGGGCAAGAAAAGAGTGGATTTGAGGAAGTTACTGTAGCGATTTTACTGTAGCATTTCCACTGTAGCACCGTTACTGTAGTAGTGTGCGGCCAGTGTGCGGCCGCACAATACCCGCACTGGACAGACAGAAGGGTGTGCGGGCACTGTGCGGCCCGCACAGTGCCCGCACACGCACGGGCTGATGAGGCTTTGTTTGGGTTATTTAAGGCTTTCTAGGGCTTTGGAGAGCTTGTCTTTTGGCCAGCATCCTCTCCATCCTTCTCCACCATCATCTCCTCCATTCTCCACCATCATCTCCACCCATTTCCACCATCATCACCGGATTGGAGAGGCAATTTGAAGAGCAAAACTCAAGGGGAGAAGAAGGAAGCACTCAAGGTTGTCATCACGGAGCTTGATCGGCGCGGATCCGGCGAGCTTTCATCACCACCTTCTAGCCTACATCTGAGGGAGTTTCTTATGAGCATTTCCATTGATTATCTTGTGTATTATCTCCTTTGATGTGGAACTAGGCTCCCAAGGCCACCGGGCTCCGGTGAACCTTGGGAGGAGAACTTGTATGGATGATGATAATTGTTTATAATTGATTGTTGGCTTGTTTGTTTGATTTCAATCTATTGTTTTAATGTTCAACCTACAATGGATGGATTGCGTAGGTTTTGATTCTTGAATTGTATGTGTATGGCGGGATGCTTGCATGTATTAGGTCGCACATAGATTGAAGGGGGATTCAATGTGCCGGTACACCGGAGGTTCCGGGTGCCGGTAGCTCCCCGCGTGGTTAGGGTTGTTTTAGCCGAAAGCGCGCATTAGAATAACCCTAATCGAGACTCCATGTTCCTAATGACATCGTAGGGGTGTCTTCTGGATAGAGGAACCCGTATTGGATTAGGGCTACACCACGGAGGTTCCGGGGTAGTCGACTCCCGAGTCTAGCGGATCAAACCTAGCCAACTTAGTGCTCAATTTCCTATATTCATCCTAACTTGTTCTTCTCCTTAGGGGATCCTCGCCCGAGGCCTCTAGTTATCATTGCTACTTGTTCTTTACATTGCTTGTATGGTGTGCCTTAGTCCATTTTGTTTATAGCTTTTCTTTTATTTAATTTTCCTATTTGTGTTTATATTAAACTCTTGATTTGGTAGACTAGATAGTGATACCTAGGAGGAAGTAATAGCAGATCTTGGGGCCCTTGGGAATACGACCCTCTTGTGTTCGCACGAGAGGTTATTACTTGACGACCCGTGCACTTGCGGCCGGGGAGTCGCGTGCTCGCTTCTTTAGCGTGTCGCGTGGCGACTCATCAGGTACTGTAGCAGATCCTGTAGCACGAACCCTTTGGTGAAATGGCTAAGTCTGGAGGTCCATGCGGGCACTGCAGAGGCCGCATACAGTACTGTAGCAGTTTACTGTAGCGACACTGTAGCAACTTACACGATTTCGGGACTCTCTTGGAATTCTTCTCTCCCCGCATGCGGGGCCGCATAGGGGGCCGCATAACCCACTGGAAAAGGTTTTTAAGGGTTTTGGGAGTTCATTCTTGAAAAAAGGCTAGGTCTTGGGGGAGGAAACACTTCATCATCTTCTTGGAGAGCTTGAGGCCGGCCTTTGGAGGCATTTCTTGAGGAGAGGACGACGGGGAGAGCACGAGACAACGAACCCACGCCTTCGATTTGCATTTGAGAGGAAGTTTGACAAAGGAAGCCACTCCTTGGGTGGCGTCCTTGGAAGCGTCATTCGGCCTTGATCTTTTCAGGGGGTGTTTTCATTATGCTTTTAGTTGTTTTCATGTATTTGTTTACTTATTTTGTGATCATGAACAACTAACCCCAAGGTCACCGGATGTAGGTGAACCTTGGGGGTGAACTTGTGCATTTTGGATGACTTTTTCTAGTTTATGCATTTGGTTTGGTTTGTGATCCTTGTTTGGTGGTTCTTGAATGCCTTGATATGTATGAGAACTCTATATGTCAATTCCTAGATGATGCTAGGTTGCATGACCATTGCCCTAGTATTAGGCTCACCAAGCTTGGAAGGGAATACATGTACGAATACGCCATGACCATCGGGTATTTGTACCCCTCCAATTGTTAGGGTTGTCCTTGATTGTGTTTCAACCCTAGCTTGGGGAAATCCACTAAATCCTTTGCAATCGTACAAGGATTTGTGCGGAAGAAATTCCGTATTCCAATACTTGTATTGGATTAGGGACCAATGCCGTGACCATCGGGTTGGTCTAATTTAGGGTTTCCCGGTCCAAACCACCCACGTGCATGCTAGTTAGGGCATCCTTAGCACTTTAGTAGCCCCCGAGGGAATCCTCATCCGTGGCCATTCCCTCACCTTGATTTCTCCCCTCCATATTTATTCTTGCTATTTACATGCTCTTTGTTTAGTAGATTTTTAGTAAGTCTTACTCCAAGTGATCGACTAGGTCAAACAACATTGTGATAAGGAAGTAAGGATAGCTTCTCGGGCCCTTGGGGATACGACCCCCTCGTGTTCGCGCGAGGGGTATTACTTGGCGACGCCGTGCACTTGCGGGTGAGCGATTCAAACGCGTTTCTCACCAAGTTTTTGGCGCCGCTGCCGGGGACCCACAAGGAATATTCGGAAAACTTAAAACGTGTTGATTTGACCATTTTTACTTTTGTTCGTTTTTACCATCCTTGTTTATATTTCATTATTACTTCTTTTGCTTGTGTTGACATTAGCTATTTTTGCAAGGTACCCCTCTTATGACACGGGCGGATCAAGCAACTCTAGTTGAGCCCGACAACGAGATCGAACGCACTTTTCATCATCGGTTAAGAGAGGTTACCGAGTGTTCTAGGCAACAAGAGGTTCGGGTCGAGTCTAGTGAACCATCAGTTATGGCCGAACCGAGGAGGACCTTATCCGATTTCGAGAGACCACAATTTACCGGGGAGGAATTCAGTGTACAAGTACCCACCGTCCCGGCGAATAACTTTGAGATCAAGGCGAGCACGATTGGGATGATACAAAGCTCAGTCCAGTTTGATGGTCTACCTGATGAAGACCCGCATGCCCATCTTTCCCGATTCCTGTAGATCTGCTCCACCTTCAAGATTAATTCAGTATCAGATGATGCTATCAGATTGCGATTGTTTCCATTCAGTTTGAGGGGAGCAGCATACAGATGGCTCACTTCCTTATCTCCCGGGTCCATCACCACCTGGAAGGAAATGGTCGAGAAATTCTTGGCTCGGTATTTCCCGCCGAGCAAGGCCGCAAGATTGAGACAAGAGATTTCCTCTTTCAGGCAGGGGGATTCTGAAACCCTATTTGAAGCACATGAGCGATTTAAAGACTTGTTACGTAGGTGCCCTCATCATGGCTTCCCTGCTTGGATGCGAGTACAGATGCTCTGTAATGGCTTGAATTACGGTACAAGGCAACTCATAGATGCCGCAGCAGGTGGCTCTTTGAGTGACAAACTCCCTGAAGAAGCTGAGAAATTGATTGACAGCATGGCGAACAATGAGTGCCACTGGAGCACTCGACAAAAGGGACCAAGGGTGGCCGGCCTATTCGAAGTGAATGAGACCACTGCATTGACTGCAAAGGTTGAGGCCTTATCGAAGAATGTCACAGATAACAACGCGGCAGTCAATGCATTGACACAGAAGTTTGAGCAGTTCATGTTGGGGTCCAGTTCTTCCCCTAAGGTGGTGTTGTCCTGTGATACTTGCGGTGCTGGGCATGCAACTTCGTAGTGCCCCATATTTATTGCCCCTTCTGCACCCGTGGAATCAGTGGATTATGTTGGCGGAGGACCTAGGGGACCGGGGAACCAGTACAGCAACAGTTATAATTCGGGGTGGAGGAATCCCCCGAACATGTCCTGGAATCAAGGCCAATTCCAACAGAGACCTCCACCACCTCAGGGCTCCCAGTTTCAACCCCAGCAGGTCCAAGAGAAGAAATACTCGACTGAGGATGTATTGGCACGATTCATGATCACTACGGAGGCCAAGTTCCAAAATGTGGACAAGAGATTGGATGAATTTGGTACTGTACTGAGAAATGTCCAAGCCTCCATTCAGTCTCTTGAGACCCAGGTGGGACAGCTTGCTAGGGCACAGTCAGATCGTCCCTTGGGTAGCATGCTGAGCAACACTGAATGCAACCCGAGAGAACACTTGAAGGCAGTGACGCTCAGGAGTGGGAAGCAGTTGGAGGTAAGGACCGGGGATGGTCCAAGTACCTCCAACGATAGGGTAGCCGACCGGGAAGACCCTAAGCCAAGTAATGATGAAATTGATGATTTGGAGGGGAAGCACAATGGAAATGTTCCAAGTCCTTTGACTAGGAAGGAGCATGAGTATAAACCTGTGGTACCATATCCCTCTAGGCTCAAACAAGATAAAGAGGACGCCCAATTCAAGAAATTTTTGAATATCTTCAAGCAGCTTCACATAAACATTCCCTTGGTGGAGGCACTTTCACAAATGCCGAAATACGCTAAATTCATGAAGGACCTCCTTACCAATAAGAGGAAGCTTGAAGACTTGGAGACGGTGACTCTATCCGGAAATTGCTCGGCCATTATCCAAAAGAAATTACCTAAGAAACTCAATGATCCGGGTAGTTTCATCATCCCTTGTGTGATCGGGGATGGAATGCAAGAAAGTGCCTTGGCCGACTCGGGAGCTAGCATTAATGTTATGCCGTATAACTTGTTCTTGAGGTTGGGGTTAGATAATTTGAGACCCACACGAATGACTCTGCAACTCGCGGATCGTTCAGTGCGAAGACCCAGGGGAATTGTTGAAGATGTCCTAGTTCGGGTAGATAAATTGATCATCCCTGTTGACTTTGTAATTCTGGATGTGGATGACGATGTGGAGGTTCCGTTGATCCTTGGTCGTCCATTTCTTAACACCGCCGGCGCACTAATTGATGTAAAAGGAGGAAAAATGGCTTTGAGGGTCGGAGATGAACAAGTGGTCTTCACCCTCCCCGATGCTATGAAACGTACACTTGATCACGATGATACTCTCTATTTCACGGATACAACTGATGTGATTATCTCCGACTGTGTGCAGGAAGTCCTCGCTTTGAACCCATTGGAGGAGTACTTTGAAGATTTCGGGGATGATGTTGCGGACGATGAGCCTCCCCCTCCACCAGTGCAACAACTAGCACAAGTAGAGGTTAAATCTTCACCACATTCCAATGAGAAGAGAACCTTGAAAAAATTGTGGAGGAAGAAAAAAGAGAAGCAAAAGCGGGGGGTGAATGTCTCTACAATGCCACCCGAGGAGGTTGACCGTTTATTTTTTGATGACCGGGGGAAATTCAAGATCTTTTCGTGCCTCTCATTGAGCTTTCCGGGTAACAATTCTTCACCAAAAAATGGAGGTATCTCTCACCCCTTTGTTCCACCTTGAGCTGAGGTAAATCATGTCGAGCTAAAGACATTAAAAAAGCGCTTCTTGGGAGGCAACCCAAGTCTTTCAATTCATTGCAGTCATTCTTTCTTTTTATTCTTTGTTGTTGTGTTTAGTTTCTTTTTCGTATTTTTTGTGTGGTGCTTATGAGTTTGAGTCTTGTTGATTTTTGTGCTTGTGGTTGTTGTTTAGCCGAATTCCATAATTTATTTCATCTTGTTGCACCATAGATTTCATGATCTTTGTATTTTTTCTTGAGTGTTGGTACCTCATTCTCCATGTTTTTAATGATTTTTGAGTGTTTTCGGCTTTGTTTTCATGTGATTTTTGAGTGCTAGGTTGAGTTCTTGAGCTAAATATTTCCTGGGCCTTATGCGGCTTACCATGCGGCCGCATGGGGGGCCGCACAAAAATTCCAGAGCCTTGTGCGGCCTGTCATGCGGCCGCACAAGGGGCCGCACAAAAATTCCAGAGAAGTATGCGGCCTGCTATGCGGCCGCATAGCAGGCCGCATGGTTTTTCCCGAGAGCCATGCGGGCAACCATGCGGCCGCATGGGGGGCCGCATGGTCACCCGACCTTCATCTCCCCCTCTTCACTCCACTCCCTCACTATTCACTCCATTTTCATCAAACTTCTTTTCTTTTTTCCTTCATCTCTCCACCATTTTTCTTCATTCTTTTTGCATCCAAACACTCTCTTCAACCTAGCAAACAACTTTTTGGAAGATTTTCAAGGTTTTATCAAGGTTTAAGCCGATTTTCACTTCATCTTCTCATTGGTGCCCTTGTTCAAGGTTTGTGTTCCTATCACTCATTCTTTGGTTTTTTATGGTTGAAATGATGGGAAAACATGATGATTTACATGGTGAATGCTTCTTGTAATCATTTCTCTTGAATTCCAAGCTTTGTACATTTAGATTATCACTTTTACAAGGAGAAACTCTACCAAAAATTTCCCCGAAATTACTGTAGCACTAGCCAAAAATCAGCCTTTGTTCTTCATTAACCAATTTTCTCAAGTTTTTTTTGGCTTGATGATGGTTCTCTTGTCTTGTAGGGATGCCGATCAAACACGTGGCTTCCAAGCGCGTTAGGAGAAGCTCTCCACCACCCGTTTGCGAGCCTACATTCAAGAATGATGCCCACAAGGCAAGGTTCGCTTTCTTGTCAAGGAGGAAGTTTGGCACTGTGCGTGTGATTGATTGGGAGGCATTGAAGACGCTTCATCTTCTGTTGGCACCTCCTCCACAGCTACCACGTGCCTTGCGCCATCACTCCCGCCAGATTTCTAGACTCGCAGCACCACTTTAGTTTTTTCTGTTGTTTGTTCTGTTTTTTTTTTTTTTTTTTTTTATTTCTAGACTTGTTTGCTGGTTTGTATTATTGTACTTTTCAGTTAGTGAGGGTCCTCACCCTCCTAAACTATACTTTCCCGTTTTTGATTCGTGCTTACTTGTCCTGCTCTCTATTTTTCTTGGGGTGTGATTTGCTTTCTCTCTATTTTCAGGACTGATCACTGTAGAAGCTTCGCACCCCTTGCCCCCCTCAGCTTTCCCCAGTTCATGCACATTTGAATGTTCCTTTCATCAACCACTTGGGGAAGTTTCTTTACCTCATTCCTTTCTTTTTTCTGGCATATCTCGCACCTTATTCTGCTGATTTATGTACATTGAGGGCAATGTACAACTTTAGGTGTAGGGATGGGGTACTTTACTAGTTTTGCATGCATGAATACCGATGATAGCCATGATTTTAATGTTTAGCACTTCCTAGCTTAAAAGAATGATAGAAATGAGCTGTATTTTTATACTGTGCTTGAATGATGCCCTGTTTTATTTTTAGTGCTTTCTCATGCTCTATCATGATTGCTCCTACCTTATACACTTCAACCAACCCATTATGATGATTTTGGTATTGGATTGTTAAATTCTTTCTTCAATATTCTTTTAAGAGCTTTTGAGTTCCTTTTTTGTTTTCTGTAGCATTAAGTGAACTTGTGTGACAGGTTTCCAAGGGACTGAGATACAGTGTGTAGTGTACAGTGGTAAAAAAAAAAAAAAAAAAAAGTGGAGTCTATGGCAGTATTCCTCTGCTGGCACAGCATGAATGCGTCCATGTAGGCTATAATTGAGTAGGTTGGGTGGCTCTTGTGCCTAATCAGCATGTGCATCCTTCTGAAAGATTTCTTGTGCAGCCTATGTTAGCCGGACTCAGAAAAAAAAAAAATGTATATTTGTAAATAGGTAAATAAGTATCTCTGTTGCGTCCCCTGGAACTTCTTACACAGTCGCTTAAGTGCTAGAGTTTTATTCAGGAACTCAAAAGACTTTTAACTGAGTATTGAAGAGGTCTTTAACTGCCTAATACCACTCTCACCATATGTGGGGTGAATGGACCCCTGGGGTAATCCAGGGTGTGGAGGTTAAGGTTGGGAGCCGGCACACACTCACGGAAGCACTTTGAATAAACCAGGGCTACCATTACTCGATCACTCACTATACAGCTCACTTTCTAGATTTCTTTTCACTTGTGCTAGTGGAGTGCTTTACCGTTGAGCTTGAGGTCGTATGTTTAGTCGTTTATCACCGTGCCCCTGTTCTTCATGTGTGTTTGCTTGGGGACAAGCAAATGCTTAGGTGTGGGGATGTTTGATAAACGCCTAAACATACGTATTTTCCATGTATTCGGGTGTATGTATTATGTATTTTTCTATGAGTTGACACTCTTTTTTGGTCTGAATTGGTTTCTTTCGTGTTACAGGTACTGATGTGACCCCTTCGAGCTGATTGATAGAATTTGAGAAGAAATCGGCGACGAAAACACTATTTCTGAGGGGGTTACTGTAGCGACTACTGTAGCACGAACCCTTTGGCGAAATGGCTAAGTCTGGAGATCCATGCGGGCACTGCAGAGGCCGCATACAGTATTGTAGCAGTTTTACTGTAGCAGTACTGTAGCGACACTGTAGCAACTTACACGATTTCGGGACTCTCTTGGAATTCTTCTCTCCCCGCATGCGGGGCCGCATAGGGGGCCGCATAACCCACTGGAAAAGGTTTTTAAGGGTTTTGGGAGTTCATTCTTGAAAAAAGGCTAGGTCTTGGGGGCGGAAACACTTCATCATCTTCTTGGAGAGCTTGAGGCCGGCCTTTGGAGGCATTTCTTGAGGAGAGGACGACGGGGAGTTCACGAGACGACGAACCCACGCCTTCGATTTGCATTTGAGAGGAAGTTTGACAAAGGAAGCCACTCCTTGGGTGGCGTCCTTGGAAGCGTCATTCGGCCTTGATCTTTTCAGGGGGTGTTTTCATTATGCTTTTAGTTGTTTTCATGTATTTGTTTACTTATTTTGTGATCATGAACAACTAACCCCAAGGTCACCGGATGTAGGTGAACCTTGGGGGTGAACTTGTGCATTTTGGATGACTTTTTCTAGTTTATGCATTTGGTTTGGTTTGTGATCCTTGTTTGGTGGTTCTTGAATGCCTTGATATGTATGAGAACTCTATATGTCAATTCCTAGATGATGCTAGGTTGCATGACCATTGCCCTAGTATTAGGCTCACCAAGCTTGGAAGGGAATACATGTACGAATACGCCGTGACCATCGGGTATTTGTACCCCTCCAATTGTTAGGGTTGTCCTTGATTGTGTTTCAACCCTAGCTTGGGAAAATCCACTAAACCCTTTGCAATCGTACAAGGATTTGGGTGGAAGAAATTCCGTATTCCAATACTTGTATTGGATTAGGGACCAATGCCGTGACCATCTGGTTGGTCTAATTTAGGGTTTCCCGGTCCAAACCACCCACGTGCATGCTAGTTAGGGCATCCTTAGCACTTTAGTAGCCCCCGTGGGAATCCTCATCCGTGGCCATTCCCTCACCTTGATTTCTCCCCTCCATATTTATTCTTGCTATTTACATGCTCTTTGTTTAGTAGATTTTTAGTAAGTCTTACTCCAAGTGATCGACTAGGTCAAACAACATTGTGATAAGGAAGTAAGGATAGCTTCTCGGGCCCTTGGGGATACGACCCCCTCGTGTTCGCGCGAGGGGTATTACTTGGCGACCCCGTGCACTTGCGGGTGAGCGATTCAAATGCGTTTCTCACCACCCCTCGGGCCAAGTTTCAAGGAGTTTGTATGACGGAATCACCGAGTCCGTCTGAGCGCACTCGTACGATCAAGTGATCGAGCGTCGGCGCCGGCGGGGCGTCCCTGATGACGGTGTCATCCCGGTGCGGCGCCTACGCCGCATCACTCGGCATCACTTTAAACCCCCTAGGGCCAAGTTTCAAGGAGTTTGCATGACGGGATCACTGATTCCATCGGAACACACAACCGTTATCAAGTAATCGAGTGGCGGCGTCGGTGGGGCGTCCAGGGCGACGGCGGCATCACGACCCGGTTCCTACGCCGCATCACTCGACATCACTTGAAACCCCCTCGGGCCAAGTTTCTAGGAGTTTGTACGACGGGATCACCGATTTTGTTGGAGCGCACTCGCGTGATCAAGTGATCGAGCAGCGACGCCGGCGGGGCGTCCCGGTTGACGGCGGCATTCCGGCCCTACGCCCCCGCCGCATCACTCGGCATCACTTGAAATACCCTCGGGCGTGGTTTCAACTAGTTTGCACCATGGGATGACCAATTCCGTCGTAGCGCACTCGTATGATCAAGTGATCAAGCGGCAGCGGCGGTGGCATCCCGGCCGGGCGCCCCCACCGCAACACTCGGCAACACTTGAAACCCCTTAGGCCAATTTTAAAGGAGTTTGTAAGACGGGATCACCGAGTCCCGTAGGAGCACACTCGTGTGATCACGTGATCGAGCGTCGGCACCGGCGGGGCATCCCGGTCGACGGCGGCATCCCAGCGCGGAGACCCTGCTGCATCACTCGGCATCACTTGAAACCACCTCGGGCCAAGTTTCAAGGAGTTTGTACGACAGGATCACCATACAAATGCACGGCGAGCCCATGCAAAAGGTTTGGTTAAGATATGCCAAATTCCGCCAAATCGAGTCTGTCGTAGCGCACTCATGTGATAAAGTGATTGAGCGCCGGCGCCGGTGGAGCATCTTGGTCAAAGGTGGCATAACCGCACGGTGCCCCGGCCGAATCACTCTGTATCACTTGAAAACCCTTCGGGCCATGTGATAGAGTGATCGAGCTGTGGCACCTGCGGGGTGTCCCTGGCGATGGCGGCAACACGGCCCAGCGACCCATCGCATCACTCAGCATCATTTGAAACCCCCTCGGGCCAAGTTTCAAGAAGTTTGCACTACGGGATCACAGATTCTGTCGAAGCGCACTCGCGTGATCAAGTGATCGAGCGGCGGCACTGCCGGGGCGTCCCGGTCGACAGTGGCAACCCTGCCCGGTACCCTCGCCGCATCACTCGGCATCTCTTGAAACCCCCTTGACGACGTGACCATCGGGTATTTGTACCCCTCAATTTTTTGGGTTTGTCCTTGATTGTGTCTCAACCCTAGCTTGAGAAATCCACTACCCCCAATGCGATCATAGGAGGATTTGTGTAGAAGTGATACCGTATTCCAATACTCATACCGGATTAAGGACTAAACACCGTGATCATCGGGTTGGTCTAATTTTGGGTTTCTCGGTCCAAATCACCCACGTGCATGCTAGTTAGGGCATCCTTAGCACTTTAGTAGCCCCTGAGGGAATCCTCATCCGTGACCATTTCCTTGCCTTGATTTCCCTCCGTATTTGTATTTACTATTTATATGCTATTTACATCCGTAGATTACTTGTAGTTCTCTCTATCAAGTGATTGCTAAGGTTAGACAACATTATGATAAGGAAGTAAGAGTAGATTCTCGGGCCCTTGGGAATACGACCCCCTTGTGCTCGCGCAAGGGTTATTACTTGGTGACACTGTGCACTTGCGGGTTAGCAAACACCAACCAAGTTTTTGGCGCCGTTGCCGGGGACCCACGAGGAATATTCGGAAAACTTAAAGCGTGTTGATTTGACCATTTTATTTTGTTTGTCTTACCATTTTTGTTTTATATTTCATCATTCCATCTTGCTTGTTTTTCCTCTAATTTCTTTTATTTGGTTTTACTATTTTTTTTTTGTACATATTTCTCTTTCTCTCTATAGACTATGGCTTTGACTAACACTTGGGCTTACAATTACTATCCATAGGAACCATATTTCTCTCCTCCAAGCCTACCATTTAGGTTGGGTGAGATTCGCACCAGCAATGAACAGTGGATGAGAGAGCCAGTTGGTGACATAGCCACTACAATTCTCGAAGGACTAGGGGCACAGGCCTTGTTTAGCCAATATATGGAATCTAGTGTGGGACAACCAGTGACAGAAACCTACCTAGCAAATTACCAACCTGAAGCTCCTAATCATAAGTTAAGAAGAGATGTTGATTATCCTACAGATTCTTTGATGCCTATTGAGAGTGTGGTAGATCAAACTTGGACTGGCAACCCAGAGGCGACTGCCTATGTGCCAGGGGGTAATGTAAATGTGATTGAAAATGTGCTTTAGTGCATGGAAGAAGTGTTGGACCGAATAGTCTGGTCTTACGAATTATGGGAAGTAGAAGTCATCAATTGAGGATCCCCCAGAATTAGAGTTGAAACCTCTCCCCGAACACCTGGAATATGCTTTCTTGGAAGAGGGTTCCAAACTCCCAGTCATTATTGCATCAGATCTGACTGTTGGGCAGAAGGAGCAGCTTCTAAATGTGCTTAAAAGACACATAAAGGCAATTGCGTGGAAAATCTCAGACATTAAGGGGATCAGTCCATCTTTTTGTACTCATAAGATTCTCATGGAGGACAATCATTGACCCCGGGCGATTCCCCAACGGAGACTCAACCCTGAACATGAAAGAGGTAGTGAGGAATGAAGTTATTAAACTATTGGATGCAGGCATTATTTACCCCATTTCCGACAGTGCATGGGTAAGCCCAGTGCAAGTGGTACCAAAAAAGGGATGAATAACAGTTATTGCTAATGAGAAGAATGAACTTGTTCCTACCAGGACTGTCACAGGTTGGAGGGTGTGCATAGACTACAGGAAGCTTAATGATGTCACAAGGAAGGATCATTTTCCCTTACATTTCATTGATTAGATGCTTGAGCGACTTGCGGGACATTCTTATTACTGTTTCTTGGATGGTCTCTCCAGTTATTTTCAGATTCCCATTGCCCCAGAAGATCAAGAGAAAACCACTTTCACTTGTCCCTATGGCACATTCGCATACCGTCGTATGCCTTTCGGGTTATGTAATGCACAGGCTACATTTCAGAGGTGCATGATGCCAATTTTTGAAGATATGATGGAAGACATCATGGAAGTATTTATGGATGATTTCTCAGTCTTCGGTGATTCATTCGAGTTGTGCCTTAAAAATCTGAAACATGTTTTGAACAGGTGCGAGGAAACTAATTTGGTGCTCAGTTCGGAAAAATGTCACTTTATGGTCAAGGAATGCATAGTGCTCGGGCATAAAATCTCACAAAAAGGGATCGAGGTAGATAGGGCAAAAGTTGCAACTATCAAAAAACTTCCTCCTCCTACTTTAGTTAAAGTAATCAGAAGCTTTTTGGGGCACGCAGGGTTTTATAGAAGGTTTGTGAAGGACTTTTCATCAATTGCCCGACCGCTTACAAAACTACTTGAAAAGGATGCCCCTTTTGAGTTCAATGACAATTGTATGAATGCCTTCCTCACCCTGAAGATGAAGCTTGTGGAAGCACTGATTATGGTCTCCCCAGACTGGAGTCTGCCGTTTGAGTTAATGTGTGATGCTAGTGACTTTGCAGTGGGGGTCGTACTTGGGCAGTGATGAGACAACCATTTCCATCATGTCTATTATGCAAGCAAAACTTTGAACGATGCTCAGGAAAATTACACCACCACCGAGAAGGAAATGCTCGCGGTTGTTTTTGCATTTGGCAAATTCTGGTCATATTTAGTGCTATCCAAGATGATTGTGTATACTGATCATTCTGCATTGAAGTACCTGTTGAATAAGCCCGACGCCAAGCCTCGCCTAATTTGATGGGTTCTACTGTTACAAGAGTTTGATCTGGAGATAAGAGATAAAAAAGGGGCAAAGAACTTAGTAGCTGATCACCTTTTGCGCCTTGAGAACACATATGAGGGTGTCTTGCAAAAAGGAGAAACAAACGACACCTTCCCTGGGGAGCAGCTCTGCAGCATTCAAGTGATTGAGCATGATGAGACTCCGTGGTTCGCTGACTTCACGAACTATTTGGTGGTAAGAACATTTCCGAAGTGGCTCACATCTCAACAATGAAAAAAATTCTTCACCGACCTAAAGAACTATACATGGGAGGATCCATTCCTGTTCAGGATTTGCTCCAATCAGATTGTGAGGAGGTGTGTCTCAAAGGACGAGGGGCATGACATATTGTTGCATTGTCACTTAGGACCTACTGGGGGCCACTACAGCGGAGCCAGAATAGCTAAGAAGGCACTTGATGTGGTGTTCTACTAGCCTACCATGTTCCAAGATGCGCAGTCATTGGTGCAGCATTGTGATAGGTGTCAGAGAGTTGGTAATTTATCAAAAAGAGATGAAATGCCTCAAACTTGGAACCAAGCTTGCGAAGTATTTGATGTGTGGGGAATCAATTTTATGGGCCCGTTCCCTAGTTCCCAGGGTAACAAGTATATCTTGGTTGCGGTGGACTATGTCTCCAAGTGGGTGGAGGCACAGGAGTGCTCGTCTTGTGATGTAAGGGTGGTGGTGAAATTCTTAAAAAAATTGTTCTCTCGGTTTGGAACACCCAGGGCAATCATAAGTGACCGAGGAACTCATTTTTGTAACTCTCAATTCGAAAAAGCTCTTAAACGATATGGGGTATCTCACAGAATATCGACCGCTTATCACCCTCAAACAAGTGGACAAGTTGAAGTGTCGAACAGGGAGTTGAAGCGGATCTTGGAAAAGACTGTCAACCACCACCGAAAAGATTGGGCAGACCAGCTCGAGGATGCACTTTGGGCATACAGAACTGCATTCAAGACCCCTACTGGATCAATGCCCTACCGGCTGGTCTATGGAAAGGCATGTCATTTTCTGGTGGAATTAGAACATAGAGCCTATTGGGCGATAAAGCAACTCAATTTCGACCCCCATCTTTGTGGTCACAAGAGAAAATTTCAATTGAATGAGTTAGAGGAATGGCGAGCTTTGGCATATGAAACTTCAGTCAGGTACAAAGAGAAGATGAAGGAATACCATGACCAACACATTAAGCAACCTAAGTTCTTCCAAAGTGGGGATCATGTACTTCTTTTCAATACAAGGTTGAGACTTTTCCCGAGGAAATTAAAATCATGATGGCACGGACCATATACGGTCACTCAAGTATTTCCTCATGGCTCCATTGAGATATCTTATCCACAACATGGGACATTCAAAGTCAATGGGCACCGGTTGAAACATTACTTCCCGGGTAATAACTTTTCACCGAAAAATGGAGGTATCTCTCATCCCTTTGTCCCACCATGAGCATGAGGTAAAACATGTCGAGCTAAAGACATTAAAAAAGCGCTTCTTGGGAGGCAACCCAAGTCTTTAAATTCATTGCTCTTATATTTTTGTATTTCTTGTTGTTGTGGTTGTGTGTTTTTCGTATTTTTGTTGTGATTGTGGGCTTGAGTGTTGTTGTAATATAGTGGTTGTGGTGGTTGTTTAGTTGTTTCCCTTAATTTATTTCATCATGTTGCACTATAGTTTTTGTGAATCTTTTATTCTCCCTTGATTGTTGGTGCTTCATTTTCCATATTTGCAATGCTTGTGAGAGTTTTCGGCTTTGCTTTCATGTGATTCTTGAGTGCTAGGATGAGTTTGTTGTTTTTTTCGGTTTTGTTTGGAAGCATTTTTAGTGCATGAGGGCTCTCCAGCCAACCATGCGGCCTGTTATGCGCCCGTATAGCAGGCCACATGTGATAACTGTCTAAATATATTACTTTTATTATATACATTTTATACACTTTCATGCATTTTTGTATGACTCCGATGCCCTTTACGTGTTTTATTTGATATTATTGTTTCAGGACATCGGAAGATCATCTAGCGCGTGATTGAGCTTTTTTTCAACATGAATCAAAGAATTTATTGAAGCTCACACGCATCCTCGTGT
Source organism: Dioscorea alata (assembly GCA_020875875.1). Classification (NCBI taxonomy): domain Eukaryota; kingdom Viridiplantae; phylum Streptophyta; class Magnoliopsida; order Dioscoreales; family Dioscoreaceae; genus Dioscorea; species Dioscorea alata. The sequence continues at coordinate 7,198,704 of CM037021.1, forward strand.
TTTGAGCAATAAAAGAGTGGATTTTCGGGGCGGTACTGTAGCAACGGTAATGTAGATATTCACTGTAGCACTGCTACTGTAGCAGTGTGCGGGCATTGTGCGGCCCCGCACAGGGCAGACAGAAGAGTGTGCGGGCACTGTGTGGCCCCGCACACTACCCGCACACACTCGAGCAGAACAAGGTTGTTTTGGTTATTTAAAGGCTTCTAGGGCTTTTTGGGGAGGGGTCTATGGCCACCCTCTACTCCATCCTTCTCCACCATCATCTCCTCCATTCTCCACCCTCATCTCCACCATTTTCCATCATAATCACCGGATTGGAGAGGCAATTTGAAGAGCAAAACTCAAGGGGAGAAGAAGGAAGCACTCAAGGTTGTCATCACGGAGCTTGATCAGCGCGGATCCGGCAAGCTTTCATCACCACCTTCTAGCCTACATCTGAGGAAGTTTCTTATGAGTATTTTCATTGATTATTTTTCTTGTTTTCTCTTTTCATGTGGAACTAGACTCCCAAGGCCACCGGGCTCCGGTGAACCTTGGGAGGAGAACTTGTATGGATGATGATAATTGTTTATAAATGATTGTTGAATTGTTTGTTTGATTTCAATGTATTGTTTTGATGTTCAACCTACAATGGATAGATTCCGTAGGTTTTGATTCATGAATTGTATATGTATGGCGGGATGCTTGCATGTATTATGTCGCACAATGATTGAAGAGGGATTCAATGTGCCGATACACCGAAGGTTCCGGGTGCCGGTAGCTTCCCGCATGGTTAGGGTTGTTTTAGCCGAAAGCGCGCATTAGAATAACCCTAACCAAGACTTCCTATTCCCAATGACATCGTAGGGGTATCTTCTGGATAGAGGAACCCGTATTGGATTAGGGCTATACCACGGAGGTTCCGGGGTAGTCGACTTTCGAGTCTAGCGGATCAAACCTAGCCAACTTAGCACTTAATTCCTAAATTCATCCTTACTTGTTCTTCTCTCAAGGGGATCCTCGCCCAAGGCCTCTAGTTCTCATTGCTACTTGCTCAGTAGATTGCTTGTATGATGTGCCTTAGTCCATCTTGTTTATAACTTTTCTTTTATTTATTTTTGTATTTCGGTTTTTATACAACAAACTCTTGAATTGGTAGTCTAGATAGTGATACCTAGGAGGAAGTAATGGCAGATCTTGGGGCCCTTGGGAATACGACCCTCTCGTGCTCGCACGAGAGGTTATTACTTGACGATCCGTGCACTTGCGGCGGGAGGTCGCGTGCTAGCTTTATAGCGTGTTGCGCGACGCCCATTAAGTTTTTGGTGCCGTTGCTGGGGAACATCCAAGAATGCTACAAAAACTTCGTGCTCACTACTCTAGTCATTTATCTTCTCTTTTGTAAATATTCTTGTTTTCTTTATACATTAATTTATTGTTGTTTGATTTGTGCACAGGGCAATTTGTTTTTGAGATGCCTCAGGTGGTGCATATTTTCATCTCGAAAAATGGCAGATCAATGAGTATGAGGCCTTGAGATAAAGCAGTACCAATCAGCTCGAACATGTATATAGCCATATTGGTAAGGGCACCTAGATTTTTCATCGCATCACCATGGACAACATTGGGAGCCCCCTAACCAAGAATTGCTACAAGAGCTCCCCTTTCAATAACTATGGCACTATCTGAGCGATAATGTTTATAATCCGTACTCTGGAGGTTACCTAAATTTGTTGGAACATCATCACAAACAACAATGGGAACACCCTTACCAAGGATTTCCACAAGAACCCTCCTTCCAAGAACCATGGCATTACCACTCTCCAATTGTTCAAAGTAGGCCACTTAATGAATGGGGTTTCAATACACAAGATGTGCTTGAAAGATTTATGATGACTACGGATGCTAAACTTGAATCCTTGAATTCCAAAAAATTTAATGCCTAACCATCTCTTCATAGTATGAAAAGTCAGATTGGAGTGTCTTCCAGTACATCGACCAAGTTGCCACACACTATAGAAGACCTATCTGAGCATGACACTAGAAGGGAAGAGAATAACGGTGAATTTGAGGTGGAAGTGGATATTGAGGTATTTGAGGCTGAAAAAGAAAATAAAGTGGCATCAATACCCAGTGAGCAAATAGTAGAAGTTTCACCTTAAGATGAAATTGAAGAAGAAAAGGGGGAGGATCAAATAGTGGCGGTGGAAAAATGTGAGGAAGTAGAAGCAACTTCATCGATCACAATTGAAGAAGCTACTTGCCTTAACATCGACCATTCAACCCATCTGCCCATTTTGGTCATGTGCACTAAAAAAAATCCGGGAATTGTATTTGAAGATGTGGGTAGAAAAATAAGGTCATCCTTGAACCCACCAATTCGGGGCTTGAACAATTCCCAACCAAAAATATTTCCGTGGCGGCCCAAGCAAATTTTGTGGGAAATTGTTGATCATTCAAGAGCGGTTGAGAAAAAATTTGTGGAAAGAATGTTAAAGCCACCAATCGATCCACCTAAGCAAAGCTTGACAAGTTCTCAGCCGAACTTGTTTCCTTGGAAACCCAAACCACTTTTATGGGTCATTCAAGGTAATTTACAATGGGTTGAGAAAGAAGATGTGGATAGGATGTTGAAGCCACCCCATGATCCACCAATGCCCAGCTTAGATAACTCTCAACCAAAGTTTTTTCCATAGAGGCCTAAGATAATTGGTGGGATGCTTAAAGGAATTTTTGTCGGGACTAAAGAAGAAGCGGGGAGGAGGTCCAAGCCATCCAAGGACCTACCCAGGTTCAAATTGCACAATTCCCGGCCAAAACATTTCCCGTGGAAGCTAAAAGGTAGTTCTTACATGCTCTCCACACTTGCACCATCCCGGCAGGTACGTTTCATCTTCTTTGGTAGTAGCTATGCCACATTTGGCTGGGAGGAGCATACTGTCTTCAAACCTCCATGAGGTAAGACGGTACGTCAAGCTCGTGACGTTAAACAAGCGCTTCTTGGGAGGCAACCCAAGTTGTTAAATTCCGTACTTTGCTTGGTTTGTTTGTATGTTGTAGTTTTCTTAGTTTTGGTTGTTTAGCTTTGTGTGGATGTATTAATTTCATGTTCATATTGCATATGATGCAAGCTCATCATCCCGGAAGGTATGTTTCGTATTCCTTGGTAGTTCTTATGCAACTTCTAGCCGGGATGAACACACCGTTTTCAAGCCTCCTTAGGTAAGAATAAGGTACGTCGAGCTAATGACGTTAAACAAGCGCTTCTTGGGAGGCAACCCAAGCTTAAATTTCTTCATTTTCTTCTTTTTGTGTTTTTAGTTGAATGTGGTTTGTATGTTTGTGTTTCTTTCAAGTCCATGCTTGTTTTCCTTGTGTATTTTTCTCATCGTTGCTTTTGTGCTTTAATTGATAAATATCTTGAGAAGCATGTTTTTGATGTTATGCCATTCATTAGATCGAGTTTTTACGCATTACTTTCAAGTAGGAGGTGTTGTTAATCACTTCATGACCTTCATTGGGTGTTTTGGGCTGCTTTTGAAATTTTTCCTGATTTTTCCAGGTCCTCACGACCCTAAGGGGGCCGTTTGGAGGGCCATGAGACGATTCCAGTGAGTTTGGCTTGTGTCTCACGGCCGTATATGGGGCCGTGACAAATTTCCAGGGAAAATGGCCTAGGGCTCACGGCCCCCTTCACGGCCGTATGGGGGGGCCGTATGCCACGGGTCTTGGACTTATATCTTCACCATTTTCTTCATAACTCTCTCATTTCTCATCCGTTTTCCATCATTCTTTCACCGTTTTTCTTCATTTTTCTTCCTATAGACGATTCTCCTACTCGCAAGGACTTAATTTGCATGATTTATTGGGAGTTTTGCCATCATCCTCACCTATCCTCTAAGGTACCCCTTTCTAAACCCTAGGTGTTGGTCATGAATGTTTCTTCTTCCTCTCTCTCAATTTTTCAAGTTGAATGGATGCCAATGTTGTGGGAGATTGGTTGTTTGTTGTTTTTGTGGGTTTTTGGAGTAATTTGAAAGCTTTGTAAAATTTTTTTTTGCTCCATGTACAAGGGAAGCTCTTGCAATTTTTTTTGGGAAGTTACTATAGCACATCTTGAATTCTTTCACACTCCCATCATGAAAACCCTTGATTTTATTGTATTTGGGTCTGCTATTGTATCATCTTTTTATCCCTTTGCAACACTTGCAATAAGAGAGAATTGGGCATCATGATATTGAATAAGCATGGACTTGCTTGGATGATGTTTTGTTCCATTGTTTTTCTTTTGTTAATTGGTTGTTGTGTTTGTGGTTGTTCTTGTTGTGTTCTTTTTGTGTTTTGTTTTAGTTCTTGCATGATTACTCCCCGTCTCTCCTTTGTAAATTTTGTGGATTGATGATGTGCCCTTTTTGCCTTGTAGGGCATTAAGGGAAATTTGGTGAGCTTCTCCGCATTCAATGGAGATTGGACCCGACATGTATAGCTCGCCGTACTCTATGTTCAGGTCACACATCGCTAGTTGCACAAGATAAACCGGGGAAGTTCGTTTTCACCCTCCTACTTTGTTATTATTGTGTATATTGCCTCTATTTTCATGATTAGTGTACATTGAGGGCAATGTACAACACTAGGTGTGGGGATGGGTGTATTTACCTGTATTAGGTCAACTTTACATGCTAGTGTTATCAATGATGGCTTGTTACTTTCTTGTGAGATTCTTCAAGTATGAATTAATGATTGACGTGAGTTACATTTTTTTTGTTGTGCTCTATTGAATCCTGTTTCACCTCTAGTATTGTTCTGTGCACTGAGTCTTTTGTTGATGCCCTGGGAATAGCCTGCTTGACTTTCTTAACTCTCTTGTATGCTTAACACACAATTTTGAGTACTTAGCCTTAGACTACTAAGTTCTATCCTTCAATGAACTCTTAAGAACTTGTAAGTCTTTTTGAGCTAGTCCTAGTTTTGTTACTTGTAGTGCAGTCTAAAGGTTTGATCTAGGGTATGTAAAAAAAAAAAAAAAAAAAAAAAAAAAAAAAAAAAAAAAAAAAAAAAAAGTCTATGTCAGTATTCCTCTGCTAATGGAGCATGAATGCGTCTATGTAGACTGTAATCCGAGTAGTTGGGTGACTCTTGTGCCTAACCAGCATGTGCATCCTCCAGAAAGATTTTTGTGCAGTCTACGTTAGGCGGACTCAAAAAAAAAAAAAAAAGTGTTTATACATATAAATAAAAATAACCCTAGTGATCACTTAGACTGCCTACTTGAGTTTGTGAGTAGAAATGGGATTTAGTTTCAAGTTGTAGAATTAGAAGGATCTTAATTGTTCATTGGAGTGGCACTTAGCTTTTTAAGACTTAGTACTCTGTACTTGTGGAGTGATTAGCATAAAGAGCTGTACTGATTGAAGTCATAGGGCTAGACCATATCAGGGCAAATGAGATGAAAGATTCACTTACACTGTACAGACATATAAGAGGTGAGACAGGATCTGTTTATTGTACGTATTGACTGTAACTCAACATCTGTATATCATTATTCTATACTTGTATAATCTCATATTTATTTGAGCCGGAGATGTACATTTAGCCACTTATCATTCCCTTTGTTTTTCATGATTTGTTTGCTTGGGGACAAGCAAACGCTTAGGTGTGGGGATGTTTGATAAGTGTCTAAATGTATGTGTTTTAGCATACATATTTTATTCACTTCGCATGTATTTTTATATGAATGGATGCCCGTTTTATGCTTAATTGAGCATTATTTATGTTGTAGGGCATGGGGGAGCCATGAGGAACATGATAACACGATTTGGGCGAAAAAGGATGAAGAATCAGGGTGCTGGAGTACTGCAGCATACGGGGCCATATAAGGGGCCGTGAGCATCAAAAGACAGTAATTTTCAACTAGCTCTCACGGCCTCCTATCCACCCCGGGATCCATCCATCCACCCCGGGATGAACCCCCACGTGAGACAGGTTTTTGCCCCATTTTTGCCTATCTATCCACCCCGGGATGGATCTATCCACCCCGGGATCATGCGGGAGTATATATAGAGGTTTTTAGGGCACACAAAGAGGACTTCTTGGCCGGCATCTAAAAGGAAAGAAACAAAGAAATCTTTGGGAAACGACGATTTGGAGCCAAGGGAGGAGGCAAGAACATCATTTTGAAGGGGAGAAGCTTCACCATCAAGGAGGCAAGGATCCAAGACAAGGGAAGCGTCATTCGGCATCTCTTGGACGGGGGAAAGCGTCATTCGGCCGGACCTCCACCTCCTCCTTCATCATTTCATCTAGGGAGTGTCATTTATGAGCTTTTTAAGTGATTTACTTTGTATTTTTGTTGTTACTTGCTTGATGGCACACTAGACCCCCAAGGCCACCGGATGTTGGTGAACCTTGGGGGGTTTATCATGTATTTTGGATGATCTTTACTTAATTGCAAGCTTGGTTTGGTTTAAGATTTAGTTCATTGTGCTTCATGTCTAGAACTACCATATGGAGAGATCCGTAGTTCTTTCTTGAATTATACACGTAGATGTGACCTACTCACGTGTTTTAGGTCATTAATGAACTAAAAGGGGTTACTTGTATCGGCACACCGAGAAATTGGGTGTCGATAGCCCTCCGAGCTATAAGGATAGACTAGGGTTTAGTGTATCCTTATTTTGGGATCTCCTTGTACTTAATGCAATCGTAGGGATGTTGGTTAGGAAGAGATTCCAACCAATATCTGTATGGGATTAGGGTTCAATCGCCGAGAAATTGGGGTTGATCTAATCTTGAGATCCTTCGGTCTAAATCAACCAAGCTACCTTTTATCCTTCATCCATGTATCATGATGACCCCTCAAGGGGATCCACATCCATAGGCCTTTACTCTTCATTGTAGCACTTGCAACCACATTGTATGCTTTCAATTCTATTTAATTATATCGTATTTATTTCTTTGCTTCAGTAGAACATACATCCATGCTTGTGTGGTTAGGTTAGATAATAGGCGATGGAGGAGTAAGAGTAGCTCCTTAGCCCCGTGGAATATGATCCTCGTGCTTTTGTGCGAGGTATTACTTGGCGATCCCGTACATTTGCGGGGAAGCAATCATGCTTGGATGAGTATTTTCATTCATGCTGGTGATTCTTGGTGTTTTCTTCATTGATTTCTGATCATCTTTGTGTTTTGATAAATTTTATACAGGTAGGGTTGAGAATACTAGGTCTTGGGAGGAATTTCAAAGCATTTCAAAGCCAAAAGCACAGATTTTATGGGTGTGCGGGCAGTGTGCGGCCCTGCACACCACCCGCACACACCCGACAGAGCCATGTGCGGGCTTTGTGCTTCCCTGCACATCAACCGCACACACCAGCCTGAAGGGTGTGCGGCCAGTGTGCGGGGCTGCACACAGGCCGCACACAGGAACCAGAAGGGTGTGCGGGCTATGTACAACCCCGCACAAAGCCATTTCAGCCCATTCTCAGCAAAATTTCAGCATCTTTTGGGCTGATTTCTTCGCTTTCCTTTCACCCGATTTTTCTCCAATTTTTTTTTATGTATCCTCTTATATTACCTCCTCATTTGGCCAACCTTTCATTGATCTTAAAGTTCTCATCATTTTTGAGTTTTAATTTTGTCGATCTATCGTTTTCATCAAGTTTTCACTGACATCTTTCAATTTTGTCGTCTAGCTTTGAGTATAATCATATCTCTCATCTTTATTGATTTTCATTGTTTAAATTTGTTGTAATTCCAAAGCTTTTTGATGTGAGAATGTTGTAAACTTGAAAATGCATAATCTTATATCATCTATTTTCAAGTTTTGCAATGCATCGACGATTTGGAAAATTTCACGTGAGCACCCACACATTGTGCTTTGTGTTTCTTGTTTCGTTTATTCTTAGCTTTCTTTGTTTGTTTGTTTGTTTTTCTTCTTGTGTGTGTGATGGATGCCTTGAGATGATATCCCTTTCTACCTTGCAGGTGGAATTGGGGTATCAAATGCGACTTTCTCCCCCGACATCTACAAGAATCATCGGTGGCCACCATGATCTCATGGACTTCATGATTATTCTTTGAGACTCAGGGAAGTTCACGAAACCCTCTTACTTTGCTTTAATTGCATATATTTTTCTGAGCTGCTGATTTAGGTACATTGGGGACAATGTACTACTTTAAGTAGGGTGGTGGACTTTCATGATTTTCGTGAAGTTTAAGAATTTTTGAACAGTTTTCATGTTAGTAAACCAAGGATGGCATTTAATGATTGTAGTAGGTGTATGATAATGTAGAACAATGATAGATGCTAAGTTACTCATAACCTTGCACTATTAAAAATTTTGTGTCATTCTCGGCATTCCATCACTTAACCTCCTATGTAGGACCTTAGACACCTAGGTTAGGAAAGCAGTAACCTTCGTGACCCTCTTAGTTGCTAACCCATTCGTGGAGTTTCGTGCTTTGACATGTTAGGTATTTCTCCTAATAGACTCTTAAGGACTTTCCTCTTTGTTTTTCTCTCAGCACGGTAATAAAAAAGCAAAAAAAAAAAAAAAAAGAAGAGGGGTCAGTGCTCCTCTGACCTACTACCGAAGTAACCTTGGGTTCTTGCTATTAACCAAAGTGTTCCTCTCGCCAAAAGCTATAAAGGCATGAGCGCATATATATGAATGTGCAAAGCTCCAGGTAATGTGGATTTGCAGTTCATGTTAGTCCCAAAAAAAAATGTGTGTACAGCAAAATAATGTTTTATGATCGGTGTTTTTTTGAACAAAGGAGGAAAGATCTTTAGGAGTCTACTAGGAGTATCTCTACCACCTCAAGGCTGAATTCCACTAAGTGGCGTGACTTGCCTCGAGACATGGTCCTCGAGGTTCTGTGGGACCTGACTTGGACTACAGGGCTTCGAAATAGAAGGGTTGCACACACACACCATATCATTGCCGTTGAATGTATGAAATTTCTTAAGTGGTTGGTACTTAGTATCTTGAGTTTTACCATTTCTATTGTACACTTACACATAAGTGGAGGTTGTGTATTTAGCCACTTATCAATCCCTTCTGTTCTTCATGTTTGTTTGCTTGGGGACAAGCAAACGCTCAAGTAGGGCCTGCATGTGATAAGTGTCTAAATACATTACTTTTATTATATACATTTTATACACTTTCATGTATTTTTGTATGACTCCGATGCCCTTTACATGTTTTATTTGTTATTATTGTTTCTGGACATCGGAAGATCATCTAGCACTTGATTGAGCTTTGTTTCAACATGAATCAAAGAATTTATTGAAGTTCACACGCATCCTCGTGTTTTGAGCAATAAAAGAGTGGATTTTCGGGCGGTACTGCAGCAGTGTTACAGTAGACATTTACTGTAGCACCACTACTACAGCAGTGTGCGGGCACTGTGCGGCCCCACACAGTACCTGCATACACTCGAGTAGAACTAGGTTGTTTTGGTTATTTAAAGGCTTCTAGGGCTTTTGGTGGAGGGGTCTTTGGCCACCCTCTGCTCCATCCTTCTCCACCATCATCTCCTCCATTCTCCATCCTCATCTCCACCATTTTCCATCATAATCACCGGATTGGAGAGGCAATTTGAAGAGCAAAACTCAAGGGGAGAAGAAGGAAGCACTCAAGGTTGTCATCACGGAGCTTGATCAGTGCGGATCCGGCGAGCTTTCATCACCACCTTCTAGCCTACATCTGAGGGAGTTTCTTATGAGCATTTTCATTGATTATTTTGCTTGTTTTCTCTTTTCATGTGGAACTAGACTCCCAAGGCCACCATGCTCCGTTGAACCTTTGTAGGAGAACTTCTATGGATGATGATAATTGTCTATAAATGATTGTTGGCTTGTTTGTTTGATTTCAATGTATTATTTTGATGTTCAACCTACAATGGATGGATTCTGATAAACGCCTAACTGTACGTATTATTTATATATGTTTGCGTATTTATAGAGTATTTTTGTATGTGTAGATGCCCGTTTTTGGTCTAAATTTTCTTTATTTCGTGTTACAGGCACAGAAGATACCGTGGGGAGCTCAACAATATGATTTTAGAAGAATTCGGCAGGGAAAAGACCATTTTTGAGCCCTGGTACTGTAGCAGCACTGTAGTAGTACTGTAGCACGAAAACTTTGGCAAAACGGCTAAGTCTAGAGTTTCATGCGGGCTAACATGCGGGCACTGCAGAGGCCGCATGGCTGTAGCAATTTCACTGTTTCATCTACTATAGCAAAATCACTGTATTGGCACTGTAGTAACTTGCGCGATTTTCGGGATTTCTCGGGAATTTTCTCTCCCCGCATGCGAGGCCGCATGAGAGGCCGCATAGCTCGCTGGAATTGGTTTTAAGGGCTTTTTTGTCACTTTTGAAGGGGGATTCTTTGGGGGAGACTTTTGGGCCGCCGCCCCACCCATTTTGGCGGCGATTTGCGGCGATCTACGGCACGAAGCTTCACCAAGAGGGAGACAACGTCGAAGGAGGAGATTGGCGGGAAGATCCAAGGCATTAAGGCATATTTTCTAGGTTTTCATCCATCAAGGGATTCCAAGGCTAGAGGGAGTGTTTCTTGCTTCATTTCTTGTTTTGTTATTCCTTGTATTTGTATGAGTTTTCCTCTTCAATGAGGAACTAACTTATTTGTGATTTGGACATGATGAACCTTGGGGTTGGTAGTTTGTATTTTGGATGATCATCTTTATTGATGCATTGCTTGATGTTGTATTTCTTTTATGGAATCTTGTAGTTTGTGGTTCAAGCCTTGTGTACTTTGATGTGTTGATTTGCATGAGAACACTGTATTTCAACTTCTAGGTTGTACTCGGTTGCGTGACCATCGCCCTTGTACTAGACACACTAGGCTTGGAAGGGATACATGTACGAATATGCCGTGACCATCGGGTATTTGTACCCCTCCAACCATTAGGGCTTGACCTAGGTTGAGTTCGGCCCTAATTTGAGATTTCCCTAGGCGTAAGGCAATCGTACGAGGATTTGGGCGGAAGTGATTCCGTATTCCAATACTCGTACCGGATTAGGGGTTATCACCGTGACCATTGGGGTGACCTAATTTAGGAATCTCTTGGCCCAACTACCATCATAACATTTCATCCTAAATTCAGGGCTTAATGACAACCCTAGGAGGATTCATTGTCCAAATCACGCCTTCGCATGTTTGATTCTCCCTTGTTTGCTAAATGCGTGTAGTAGTAGCCTGGATTTCATTTTAGTTATTTCTTTCTCCATTTTGTAAGTATTGCATGACAATCGAGTTGTTAGGCTAGGAAATAGATAAAGGGAGAGTAATAGTAGTTCCTTGGCCCTTGGGAATACGACCCCTTCGCGCGTGCGTGAGGGGTATTACTTGGCGACCCGTGCACTTGCGGATCGATTCATGCCAGATTCCATAGGTTTTGATTCATGAATTGTATATGCATGGCGGGATGCTTGCATGTATTAGGTCGCACAATGATTGAAGAGGGATTCAATGTGCCGATACATGATATTGCTTACCGCAAGTGCACGGATCGCCAAGTAATACCCCTCGCGTAAGCACGAGGGGATCGTATTCCCTGGGGCCCGAGAAGCTACCCTTACTTCCTTCTTACAATGTTGTTCAACAGGTACAATTCAAGAGAGTGAATAGAAAGTAAAGAAACTGAGCAAATAAATAAACAATACAAACATACGAGGACCAAATACGGGGTAAAATATTGCTAGAAGTGGTCACGGTTGAGGATTCCCTTAGGGGCTACTAAAGTGAGTAAGAAGTTTGGACTAACATGCAAGTGGCTAATTGGACCGAGAAAACCCTAAACTAGGCCAACCCGATGGTCACGGCAATTGACCCCTAATCCGGTATGGGTATTGGATACGGTACGTATACCACCCAAGATTGCCCCTACGATTGCAAAGGGTGAAGTGGTTTTCTCAAACTAGGGTTAAAATACAAAGGAGTATTTAACCCTAGGAGTGGAGGGGTACAAATACCCGATGGTCACGGCGTATTTATACTTATTTCCCTTCCAAGCTTGGTGAGTCTAACACTAGGGCAATGGTCATTCAACCTAGCATTTCCTAAGTCTTTTGATACATAGAGTTCTCATACATACCAAGCATGCAAAAACACCAAACAATGGATCACAAACAAGCCACAAACAATAATTAGAACAAGATCATCCAAAACATCACAAGTTCACCCCTAAGGTTCACCTACATCCGGTGACCTTGGGGTTTAGTTGCTCATGTTCACTGAATACAACAAGAAATGCATGAAAACAACCAACAAAGGCATGAGAAGAACTCCCTCAAGGAATGAAGGCCGGAGAAGTTCCAAAGATGCCACTCAAAGGGGTGGCTTCCCTTGTCTTCAACCTCCAAATGTGTGCCCTAGACCTTGCTCTCCTCGCCAAATCCTTGCCGAGATCGCCCTCCAAAAGCTTCTTCTTCCTCAGAACGAAGGTGGTGATGAGAGGCCCTAAGAAGAAAACTCAAGATGCCCTAAAAGACCTCTCTAAGTCCCATAAAAAGATGAGTTCGTGCCTCTTCATGGGTGAGCTCACGGTCCATATACGGCCTGTGAGGTAGCCTGTAATGCGGGGCGAAAGAATCTGCAAAGTTGAGAAATTGCTACAGGCTTGCTACAGTAACCCCTGCTACAGTACGCTGCCCCTGAATTCTTTGCGGTTGACCTCACGGCCGTGAGCTTGCCCGTAAGGTTTTCCAGACTTAGAGAATTCTCCAAACGTGCGTGCTTCAGGCTGCTACAGTGTTGCTACAGTGCTCGATACCCTAAAACGACGAATACGTCGTAGATTTCTCCTGAAATCGCGTCGTTGAGCTCCCCAAAGCATCTTTTGCACCTGAAACACGAAATAACCTAATTTAGACCACAAAAGGTCATCGATTCATTAACAAAATGCACAATACATGTGCAAGAATACGTATTAAACACGTACATTAAGATGTTTATTAAACATCCCAACACCTAAGCGTTTGCTTGTCCCCAAGCAAACAAACATGAAGAACAGGGGCAACAAGATAAATGGCTAAATGTACGACCTCAAGCTCAAAAGTAAAGAACTCCACAAGCATGAATGGACAAAAATCAAGAAATGAGCTGTTTAGTAAATAGTCAAGTAATACTAGTTCTATTTCCCCTAGACTGCCCTGTGAGTGTGTGCTAACTCCCACCTTGACCTCCACATCCTGGATTACCCCAGGATGACCATTCACCCCACACACAATGAAATCGGCATTAAAGTGTTAAAAGCACCCTCAATACTCAGTTAAGAGTCCTTCGGTTCCTAGATAAAACTTTAGCTCCTAAGTAAAAACACAGCGAGTACCAGGGGATTAAGAGATAATAATTTTTTTAATTTTTAATTTTTTTGGCATTAAACTGTTAAATTCTATCTTCAATATTCTTTTAAGAGCTTCTGAGTTCCTTCATTGTTTTCTGTGGCCTTAAGTGAACTATTGTGGCCGGTTACCAAGGGACATGAGATACAATATGTTCAGTCAAAAAAAAATGAGAAAAATGATTAAAACTTTGAGTCTATGACAGTATTCCTCTGCTATTTTAGCATGAATGCGTATATGTAGACTGTAATCGAGTAGTTTGGGTGGCTCTTGTGCCTAATCAGCATGTGCATCCTTTTGAAAGATTTGTTGTGCAGTCTATGCTAGTCAGACTCAGAAAAAAAAATTGTATATATGCAAAAAAGGAAATAAGTATCTCTACTGCCTCCCCTAGAACCTGTTGCATAGTCATTTAAGAGCTAGAGTTTTATTTAGGAACCCAAAAGACTTTTAACTGAGTATTGAAGATGTCTTTGACTTTTTAATGCCACTCTCATTGTATGTGGGGTGAATGGACCCCTGGGGTAATCCAGGGTGTGGAGGTTAAGGTTGGGAGCCAGCACACACTCACGGGAGCACTTTGGATAAAACAGGGCTACCATTACTTGATTACTCATAGAGCAGCTCACTTTCTGGATTTCTTTCCACCGCTGCTAGAGGAGTACTTTACAATTAAGCTTGAGGTCGTATGTTTAGTCGTTTATCATCTTGCCCCTGTTCTTCATGTGTGTTTGCTTGGGGACAGGCAAATGCTTATGTATGGGGATGTTTGATAAATGCCTAAATATACGTATTCTATACATATTCTGGGAGTATGTATTGTGTATTTTTATATGAGTTGATGCCCGTTTTTGGTCTAAATTGGTTTCTTTCATGTTACAGGTACCAATGAGGCCCTAGCGACCTCGATGATAGAATTGGAAAAGAAGTCAGCATCGAAAACACTGTTTCTAAGACCGGTACTGTAGCACGAAGAATTGAAGAAATGGCTTGGTCTGGAAGTTCATGCAGGCAACCATGCGGGCGCATTGAAGATTGCATGCAGTACTGTAGAAGTTCTACTGTAGCAGTTCCTGTAGCAACTTACGCATTTTTCGGGATTTCTCGGAATTCTTCTCTGCCCACATGCCAGACTGCATGGTGACCCGGAATGGGTTTTTCAGGCACTTTTTGGAGCATTTGGGGGGGGGGCCTAGGTCTTTTAAGAGCTTCACTTCACCACCTTGGATTGAGAGTTGGAGGCCGGGTTGTGGAGGAGATTCTTGAGGAGAGGACGACGGGGAGAGCACAACACGATGAGTCCACACCATTGATCCACATTTGAGAGGAAGATCGACGAAGAAAGCCACTCCTTGGGTGGCGTCCTTGGAAGGGTCATTCGGCCTTTATCTTTTGAGGGAGTGTTCTCATTGTGTTATTTGGTTGTTTTCATATATTTCCTTGCTTATTTTGTGATCATGAGTAACTAAATGATAAACGTCTAAATGTATGTATTTTATACGTATACTTGCGCATGCTATTCGTATTTTGTTGATGAGTCGATGCCCTTTTTCGGTCTAAATTGGGTTATTTCATGTTTCAGGTATAAAAGATTCTTAGGTGAGCTCAATGACGCGATTTGAGAAGAAATCCACGCCGAAATCATCGTTTTGGGTTCTTGGACTGTAGCAACACTGTAGTATGCTGAAGCACGAACATTTGAAGAATTTTCTATGTCTGGAAACCCTCACAGGCAACCTCACGGACGCAAAGTGAACCGCAAGCCGATAAACAAAGTAGTACTATAGCAGGTCTACTATAGTAGTGCCACTGTAGCAGTTACTGTAACAATCACTGTAGCAACTTACGCTTTTTTCGGCAGAATTCAGAGGATCCTCACGACCCGTTTATGGACCGTGAGCCAGGCCGTAAGCCATCCCGAGAGGGATTTAAATCAAGGGTTAGGGCATCATTTTGAAGGGTCTTTGGCCACCTCTTCCCTCCATCATCATCTAAGACATCAAGGCTGCGGGAGAAGGCATTTTTGAGGAGCAAATCAAAGGGAGAAGGAAATCATACTCGACGGAGAGCATCTAGGAGCTTGCCGGCGCTGATCCGACAAGTTCTCATCACCACCTTTTAGTCTTCATTAGAGGGGAGTTGTTGTGAGCTTCATCTTGTATTTCTTGTTTTGTATACATTATCCTTTGTTGGTGATGAACTAGACTCCCAAGGTCACCGAGCATCCGGTGAACCTTGGGATGAACTTGCTTGTTTGGATGTTTTGAGTATATTCTTGGTATTTGGTTTGGTTGTGGTCTAAGCTTTGTATTCTTTATTGTATCAAATTGCATGAGAACTCTGTGGTTTGAATTCTAGGTTGTACATGGTTGCGTGATCATCAGGTATTTGTACCCCTCCAAACATTGGGGAAGAATCTAGATATTGAGTTTGACCCTAATTAGAGATTTCCCTAAGCGTAATGCAATCGTAGGAGGATTTGGGCGGAAATGATTTTGTATTCCAATACTCGTACCGAATTAGGGGTTATCACCGTGACCTATCTTTGGATGTCTCTTGGCTCGATCACCATTACTTTTGTAACTCTAGCATCCTACTAGCTTTAGTAGTCCTGAGGGGATCCTCGCCCGTGGCCTCATTCATTTATTGCTAATTGTTTCCTTAATGTGCTTGTGTGGTGTGCCTTAGTCCACTTGTTTATAGCTTTCTCTTTTGTTAGTTTTCTTATCTTGTTTTAATACTATATTTGGTAGACTAGACAGTGCCGTCTACGGGGAAGTAATAGCAACTCTTGGGACCCTAGGGAATACGACCCCTGTGTCACACACAGGGTATTACTTGACAACCACGTATCACTAAACCCCAAGGTCACCGGATGTAGGTGAACTTTGGGGATGAACTTGTGTTGTTTGGATGCTTGACTTAGTCTTTGCATTTGCTTTTGTTTGTGATCCATGTTTGCTGTTTCTTGAATGTCTTGGTATGTATGTGAACTCTATGTATCAATTCCTAGAATGTACTAGGTTGCATGACCATTGCCCTAGTATTAGGCTCACCAAACTTGGATGGGATACATGTACGAATACACCGTGACCATCGGGAATTTGTACCCCTCCATTTGTTAGGGTTGTCCTTGATTGTGTCTCAACCCTAGCCTGAGAAATCCACTACCCCCAATGCGATCGTAGGAGGATTTGGGCAGAAGTAATACCGTATTCCAATACTCATACCGGATTAGGGACCAAACACCATGGCCATCGGGTTGGTCTAATTTTGGGTTTCTCGGTCCAAACCACCCACGTGCATGCTAGTTAGGGCATCCTTAGCACTTTAGTAGCCCCCGAGGGAATCCTCATCCGTGACCATTTCCATGCCTTGATTTTCCTCCGTATTTGTATTTACTATTTACATGCTATTTACATCCGTAGATTACTTGTAGTTCTCTCTATCAAGTTATTGCTAAGGTTAGACAACATTGTAATAAGGAAGTAAGAGTAGATTCTCGGACCCTTGGGAATACGACCCCCTCGTGCTCGAGCAAGGGGCATTACTTGGCGACCCCGTGCACTTGCATCACTTGAAACCCCTCGGGCCAAGTTTCAAGGAGTTTGCACGACGGGTTCACCGATTGCAGCGGAGCGCACTCATGCGATCAAATAATCGAGTGGCAGCGCTGGCGGGGCATCCTAGTCGACGGTGGCATACAAGCCTGGCGCCCCCGCCGCATCACTCGGCATCACTTAAAACAGCCGCAGGCCAAGTTTCAAGGAGTTTGCACGACGGGATCACCTATTCCGTCGGAGCGCACTCGTGTGATCAAGTGTAGCACAAAGACTTGAACAATGGCTACAATAGCGACACTGTAACAACCACTGTAGCACGAAGACTTGAAAAATGGCTTGGTCAAGAAGTTCATGCGGGCAACCATGCGGGCGCAGTGGAGGCAGCATGCAGTACTATGTCGCTACAGTACCCCCCTGGGCTCAGAAACAGTGTTTTTGATGCCGATTTCTTCTCCAATTCTGTCATCGAGCTCGCTGGGGCCTCATTGGTACCTGTAACATGAAAGAAAGCAATTTAGACCAAAAACGGGGATCAACTCATATAAAAATACGCAATACATACAGCCAAATATGTATAAAATATGTATATTTAGGCGTTTATCAAACATCCCCACACCTAAGCATTTTCTTATCCCCAAGTAAACATACATGAAGAATAGGGGCAAGATGATAAATGACTAAACATACGATCTCAAGCTCAATTGTAAAGTACTCCACTAGCACAGGTGGAAAGAAATCTAGAAAGTGAGCTCCTCTCTTAGTAATCAAGTAATGGTAGCCCTGTTTTATCCAAAGTGCTTCCGTTAGTGTGTGCTGGCTCCCAACCTTAACCTCCACACCCTGGATTACCCCAGGGGTCCATTCACCCCACATACGGTGAGAGTGGCATTAGATAGTTAAAGATACCTTCAATACTCAGTTAAAAGTCTTTTGGGTTCCTAAGTAAAACTGTAGCTCTTAAATGACTATGCAACAGGTTCTAGGGGAGGCAGTAGAGATACTTATTTCCTTTTTTGCATATATACAATTTTTTTTCTTGAGTCCGACTAACATAGACTACACAACTAATCTTTCAGAAGGGTGCACATGCTGATTAGGCACAAGAGCCAGCCAACCTACTCAATTACAGTCTACATAGATGTATTCATGCTGTACTAGCAGCGGAATACTGTCATAGACTCCATTTTTTTTTCGACTGTACAAACTGTATCTCAAGTCCCTTGGTATCCTATCACAATAGTTCACTTAAGGCTACAGAAAACAATGAAGGAACTCAAAAGCTCTTAAAAGAATATTGAAGAAAGAATTTAACAGTCTAATGCCAAAATCATCATAATGGGTTGGTTAGAGAGTATAAGGTGGAAGTAATCATGATAGAACATGGAAAAGAACTAAAGATAAAGTAGGGCATCATTCAAGCACAGTATAAAAATACAACTCACTTCTATCATTCTTTCAAGCTAGGAAGTGCTAAACACTAAAATCATAGCTATCATCGGTAATCATGCATGCAAAACAAGTAAAGTACCCCATCCCCACACCTAAAGTTGTATATTGCCTTCAATGTACGTAGATCAGCAGAGTAAGGTGCGAGACATGCCATAAAAATAAAGGGAAGAGGTAAAGAAACTTCCCCAATTAGTCGATGAGATGAACTCCAAATGTGCACAAACCGGGAAAAGTTGTGAGGTTCAAGGGGTGTGAAGCTTCCACAATGATCAGTCCTGAAAATAAAAAGAAAACATATCACACCCCAGAAAATAAATAGAGAGCGAGATGAATAAGCACGAATAAAAAACGGGAAAGTACAGTTTTGGAGGGTTAGGACCTTTGCTAACTGAAAAGTACAAAAATACATGCAAACAAGTTTAGAAATAAAAACAAATACAAACAACAAAAAACTAAAAAGTGGTGTTGTGAGTCTAGAGATCTGGAGGGAGTGATGGTGCAAAGCACGTGGTGGCTGTGGAGGAGGTGCCGACAGACGATGATGAGCTGCACAAATATGATAGGATCTCGAACATGCTACTCTCTATGCGGCTCTGTGATGTGGCCAAGTTCCTCACTGATGTCGCCAACGCCTCCTGTGATGTCCCAAGGGTCTGCAACTGCTGATAGATCTCGATGTGGAACTCCGCGAAACTGGCCTCAAGTGATGGTCGACTCCCGCTGGGTGCTGCGTCAGGCACAAGGAAGACTCCGAATCAGAATCAGATCTTGTCTCAGAATCTCGAGAGGTATCGGATCATTGGCGCTCCTATCTCCCCTGCGCAGGAGGCGATAAGTGTCTCCTGACCTCTCAACTATCACAATGTAAACTAGGATCGACAGACCAAGCGGTGTGATGGAGCCACAACACTCATGCCTCGGGTGAGCTCAATCAAGCCTAGGCCCCTGATAATGCACGTAATGTATGGTCCAGCAAATATAGCTCCAAGGCGAGTAGAAGTCCCCTGATGTACAATAAGTCCGGCAAAAAGATGGCCCATGTGGATGGGGTACCGCTCAAGGATACTATACATCATAAGCAAGTCGGTACGTGTAACTACCCCGGTCGAATCAGCGCGACCGTTCACACTTCTGGATAGCAAAGCCTGAATGTATCTATGAATGGGATCCGCCATTGTAGAAGCCTTCTTCGATGATGTGCAAGCAATGGATTTCCAAAAAGAATCATGGGAGACTGAGCTTGTGAAATCTTGGGGCAAGCTTTTAAACTCGGGAGTTTGGGAGAACTCATATGTGTAAAGCCTAAGGTATACCCCCAGCTGGTCTTGAGTGATCCTGTGCCTCTTACCAAAAGATCTGAAGTATACAGTACTTTCTTGGCGAATGACGTGACAATAACCGGTAACCTCAATCGTGCTCAACACTCTATAGGTGGGCTCATTAATCTCCAATACGCTATCCCACCCATAATGAGAAATGAAGCCCCGGAAGGTATTGTCGAGGCCCAAAGTCCTTAAGGCTTCCCAATCAATATTTCACATGGTGCTGAACTTTCTTTTTGACAATACATCAAAGTGTACCAAGCTTGAACCATAAACCACACAAATACCATACATGTAAATCAAGTATTCATACAAGCAAGTTCATCCCAAGGTTCACCGGATGCACGGTGACCTTGGGAGTCTAGTTCATCATCAACAATGGAGAGAGTATAGAAAATAGGAAATACAACAAAAAGCTCATAAAGCTTCCCATAAGATGAAGACAAGGACGTGGTGATGAGAATCCGACGGATCAGCGCCGACGAACTCCTAGATATGCTCCTTGATAGATCCCTCTTCAACCCTTGATTTGCCCTTCAGATCTGCCTTCTCTAGCTCCTTGAAGCCTAGGAAGATGATGGCGGAGAAATGGTGGCCAAATGACACAAAGAAAAGTGCCCTAATCCTCTTTAAAAGCAACTTTCGGGATGCCATGCGGTCCACATATGGGTACTGTAGCACCCCGAATTTTGTGTAAGTTGCTGCAGTAGAGTGCTATAGTAAAATGCTGCAGTGCTAATGCTACATGGTTGTATGCAGTCAGTTGTGCGCCCGTATGGACCTCCAGACTTAGCCATTTCGCCAAGTTCTCGTGCTACAACACTACTACAGCCCGATACAGTACCGGGCTCAAAAATAGTGTTTTCCTTGCCAATTTCTCCTTAAATCATGTTGTCGAGCTCCCCACTGTAACTTTTGTACCTGTAACATGAAATAAACCAATTTCGACCGAAAACAGGCATCCACACATATAAAAATACTCTATTTATACGCAAACATACATGTATAATATGTATATTTAAGCATTTATCAAACATCCCACACCTAAGCGCTTGCTTACCCCCAAGAAAACAAACATGAAGAATAGGGGCAAGAAGATAAACGGCTAAATGTACGACCTCAAGCTCAATAGTAAAGAACTCCACAAGCACAAATGGACAGAAATTAAGAAGTGAGCTGTTCAATGAATAATTAGGTAATATTAGTTCTGTTTCTCCTAGAGTGCTGATTGCTCACCAGCAAGTGCACGGGGTCGCCAAGTAATACCCCTCCCACGAGCACGAGGGGGTCGTATTCCCAAGGGCCAAGGAACTACTATTACTTCCCCTTCATCTATTTCCTAACCTAGCAATTCAATAATCAAGAAATAACTACAAAATGGAGAAAGAAATGACTATAATGAAATCCGGGCTACTACTACACACATTTAGCAAACAAGGGAGAATCAAACATACGAAGGTGTGATTTGGACAAAGAATCCCCCTAGGGTTGTCATTAAGCCCTGAATTTAGGATGAAATGTTATGATGGTAGTTGGGCCAAGAGATTCCTAAATTAGGTCACCCTGATGGCCACGGTGATAACCCCTAATATAGTATGAGTATTGGAATACGGAATCACTTCCGCCCAAATCTTCACACGATTGCCTTACGCCTAGGGAAATCTCAAATTAGGATCAAACAGAATCTCTAGGTTCAACCCTAGTGGTTGGAGGGGTACAAATACCCGATGGTAACAGCGTATTCATACATGTATCCCTTCCAAGTCTAGTGTGTCTAGTACAAGAGCGATGGTCACGCAACTGAGCACAACCTAGAAGTTGAAATACAGAGTTCTCATGTAAATCAACACATCAAAGTACACAAGGCTTGAACCACAAACTACAAGATTCCATAAAAGAAATACAACATCAAACAATGCATTAATAAAGATAATCATCCAAATTACAAACAACCAACCCCAAAGTTCATCATGTCCAAATCACAAATAAGTTAGTTCCTCATGAAAGAGGAAAACTCATAAAACTCCAAGGAATAACAAAACAAGAAATGAAGCAAGAATACTCCCTCTAGCCTTGGAACCCCTTTGATGGATGAAGACCTTGAAAATATGCCTTAATGTCTTGGATCTTCCATCCAATCTCCTCTTTCGATGTTGCCTCCCTCTTGGTGAAGCTTTATGCCGTAGATCGCCGGAAATAGCCGCCAAAAGAGGTGGGGCGGCGGCCCAAGAGTCTCCCCAAAATTCCTCTCAAAATGTGCCCAAAAAGCTCTTAAAAACCCATTCCAGCGAGCTATGCGGCCTCCCATGCGGCCCCGCATGCAGGGAGAGAAAATTTCTGAGAAATCCCGAAAATCGCGTAAGTTGCTACATTGTCACTACAGTAATTTGCTACAGCAGAACTGCTACAGTACCGCATGCGGCCTCTACTGCGCCCGCATGGTAGCCCGCATGAATCTCCTAACCAAGCCGTTCTTCAGGTCTTCGTGCTACAGTGCTTGTTCAGTCCACTACGGTACCCGGGGCTCAAAAATAGTGTTTTCCTTGCCAATTTCTCCTTAAATCATGTTGTCGAGCTCCCCATGGTAACTTTTGTACCTGTAACACAAAATAAACCAATTTAGACCGAAAACGGGCATCCACACATACAAAAATACTCTATTTATACGTACACATACATGAATAATATGTACATTTAGGCGTTTATCAAGTGCCCCCGTGAGTGTGTGCTAACTCCCACCTTGACCTCCACACCCTAGATTACCCCAAGATGACCATTCACCCCACGCACAATGAAGATGGCATTAATGTGTTAAAGACCCTCAATACCCAGTTAAGAGTCCTTTGGGTTCTAAATAAAACTCTGGCTCTTAAGTGATCATGCAACAGGTTTCAGGGGACACAAACGAGATGCTTTATTCCTTACTTACATATATACAATCTTTACTTTACTTTTTTTTTCTGAGTCTGACTAACGTAGACTGCACAAAGATCTTTCAGATGGATGCACATGCTGGCCAGGCACAAGAGCCACCCATCCTACTTGATTACAGTCCACATAGACGCATTCATGTTGTACTAGCAGAGGAATACTGTCATGAACTCCACTTTTTCTCTTTTTTTTTCACAAACAAATATCTCGTATCCCCTGGTATAAACCTATTAAACAGTCTTACTTGAGGCCAAAGAAAACAACAAAGGACCTCAAATGCTCTTAAAAGTGCATTGAAAGTAGACTTCAACAATTTAATGCCAAAATCATTGCAATGGGTTGGTTGGAATGTACAAGGTGGAACTGATCGTGAACAAGTATAAGGGTGCACTAAAGATGAAACAGAACTATATTCAAGCACAGGTAAGGTACAGCTCACAACTACTATTCTACCAAGCTAGGAAGTCCTTAACAATAAAATCATAGCTATCATAGGTAATTCAAGCATGCAATTGCAAAAAAAAATGTTCAAAGTTCACGAAAATCCAACTCTACCCCCCACTTTAACATGCACATTTCCCTCAATGTGCCTAAGCAATGAAATGCAACAATATAGACAATAAAAACATAGTAGGAGGGTTTCGTGAACTTCCCCGAGTCTCAAAGCATGAGTCTTGAAGTCCATGAGATCGGGGTGACCACCAAAGGTTCTTGTACAAAATGGAGAAAGAAAGTGTGTTTGATGCTCTAATTCCACCCTGCAAGGTAGAAAAGAACATCAACTCAAGGCATCCATCACTCACCCAAAAATAAGATACAACAAGAAACAAGAACACACACAAGCATGCAAGCAAACAACTAACATAACACAAACAATTAAACAAGTGATAGTCCAAGCAAGTTCTTTGTGCAATCAAGATCATGAAGTCCAATTATTTTTATTGCAAGTGTTGTAGGATATTTACAATGATGCTACAAGTGAACAAATAAATTCAAGAGAAATTTCAGCCCAAAGTTACTGTAGCACAGTCTTGAAAGAGGTAGAGTTTCCCCTTATTTTTTAAGCCCAAAAATTTACAAATAATGTCTCAAAATACAAATAAATCAAAGATTACACATTCATACATCATTCCCCAAATTTTGAAGCAATATAAGCATGAAAATCAAGAAAAAGAAACAAATTTGCTTCAAAACACAAGTCAGGGCTTCAAAGCTTGAATCGGCGAAGATTGGTGACGATGATGGCCAAAATCCCAATAAATCATGAAAATTAAGTCCTTGGAAGTAGGAGATTCATGTAGAGGAAGAAAAATGGAGAAAAACGGTGAAAGAATGACGGAAAACGGATGAGAAATGAGAGAGATATGAGGAAAATGGTGAAGGGGTACCAACTTTAAAGTTCAGCCCAAGTGTCCATGCGGCTCCTGTACGGCCGCATAGCAGGCCGCACATGTTTCTGGATGGGTATGTGATGAGCGAGCGCGCGACTAGCTACAGAGCTAGCACGCGACTCCCCGGCCGCAAGTGCACGGGTCGTCAAGTAATAAACCTCACGAGGAGGGTCGTATTCCCAAGGGCCCGAGATCTACTATTACTTCCTTTTGGGAGTCACTTTCTAGTCGATCGAAACAGGGTTGAAGCAATATTAAAATAATAAAAACAAGTAAAGGAATGCAAATAAGATAAAACTCAATCCGGAATAAAATAGAGATGAAGAATCCAATAATTATGGAAGGCCTCGGGCGAGGATTCCCCCGGGAGAAGACTAAATACGAATGACCAAGATAATTATAAAACTAGGGTTAGCTTGGTTTCGGTCCGCTAGACTCGGATGTCGACTACCCCGGAACCTCCGTAGTGTAGCCCTAATCCAGTACGGGTTTCTCTATCCAGAAAATACCCCTACGATGTCAATGAGAACAAGGAGTCTTGATTAGGGTTAATCTAATGCACGCTCTCGGCTAAATTAACCCTAATCGCGCGGGAGGCTATTAACACCCGGAACCTCCGGTGTATTAATACATGTTACCCTCTTTAACTCATCAAAGGACCTAATACAGGCTAGCATCCCGCCAAACAAGTATCATTCAAAATCAATTCTACGGAATCCATCCATTGTAGAATGAACAACATGATGATGAATTAAAACCATACAATCAAACTAACACATTCATTTAAAGCAAAATATAGGTCATTCATACAAAGTCTCCTCCCAAGGTTCACCGGGAGCCCGGCGGCCTTGGGAGGTTTAGTTCAACATCACAAAACTAAGGAGCTCATCATACAACAATTCCATCCAATAAAAACAAGAAAAACCCCCTCGAAGATGTCGACTAGGGTTGATGGCGTAGCTCGTCGGATCCGCGCCGGCGAGCCCTATGAAGCTTCTCAATGTCTTCCCCTTCTTCTCTCCTTCGAATCTAGCCGAAAATCCTTCCAAAATCCCTCAAGAAATGGTGAAATGAAGTCTAGGACAAGTGGAGGCCGGATGAGAAAAAAGCTCCCCTCAAAAACTCTTCAGAACAAGCATATATAGCCCGAAGGTGTGCGGGCACTGTGCGGGACGCACAGTGCCCGCACAGCCTTCTGGCTGTGCTGTGCGGCCAGTGTGCGGGCCGCACACTGGCCGCACACTTCTCTGTCTCTCTTGTGCGGTCACTGTGCGGGCCGCACAGTGGTCGCACACCCTTCTGGCCAGGGTGTGCGGCCACTGCGCAGCCCGCACAGTGGCCGCACACGGCCGAGAAAAATGTGCCCGTGTGCGGCGCGTCGGCTTCCAGGGTGCTCCAACTCTTCGTTCCTTCTTCAATCATCCCCGGAATGACACGAATATGGTCAAAACTTGCGCACTTGGTCCTTGAAACCCTGAAATGAAAAATAAAACATCAAGTGCGCAAAAACTCATCGAAAATACACATAAGTTGCATGAATGTACAAGAACATCATAGCTATAACATGATGTATTTAGGCACTTATCAGTATGCGGGCTCAGATACGGTCAATAAATGGGCGATTTCTAGTTTTTGCATCAAATACTCATCCAAACACCCCAAAATCACATAAAAACAACGCCGAATTCACCCACAACACCCAAAACATGACATTTGATGCATGAAGATGAATGATAACATAAAGAACTCACAAGTACCATGAACAAACACAAGTAAATAAATTATGAAAGATGACTAACTAACCACAATCACACATTTGAAAACAAGGAACACTCAAGCAAGCAAACACACCAAAAATATGAAAAACATACATGCAATGAATTTTTATGCTTGGTTTGCCTCCCAAGAAGCGCTTATTTAACGTCATTAGCTCGACGTACCTTTTTCTTACCTAAGAAGGCTTGAAAACGGTGTGTTCATCCTGACAAGAGGTTGCATAAGAACTACCAAGAAATACGAAACATACCTTCTGGGATGATGTAAATTTGGAGGCAATGCATGAGCTACCTTTTGGCCTCCATGGAAAAAGCTTGGGCCGGGAGTTGTGCAATTTAAACTTGGGCGGATCCTTAGATGGCTTGAACCTCCTCCTCGCTTCTTCTTTGTTCCCAGCAAGCATTCCTTGGAGTACCCCACCAAAAAGTCGCTTGGGCCTCCAACGAAAAAGTTTTGGTCGAGAGCTAGTTAAGCTTGGCAAGGGTGGGTCCTTGGACGGTTTCCATCTCCTACCCACATCTTCTTCCTCGACTCTTATTAGATGCCCTTGAACTACCCATAAGTGTTGTTTGGGTTTCCAAGGGAACAAGTTGGGTTTAGAACTTGTCAATCTTTGCATAGGTGGATCAATTTGTGGCTTTAACATCCTTTCCACATTTCTTCTCCTAACCCTTCTTGAATAGTCACCCATTGCCCACAAAATTTGCTTGGCCCGCCACGGAAATAGTTTTGGTTGGGAATTGTCCAAGCCCGGCATTGGTGGGTTCAAGGATGACCTTAGCTTTCTACCCACATCATCAAATACAATTCCCGAAATTTTCTCTTTGCACTTGAAAATTATTGATTGGCTTGTTGAATGATCAATGTTGAGGCAAGTAGCGTCTTCAAATGTTGTCAATGGAGCTTCTTCCACTTCCTCACATTTTCTATAGCCATGATGACCACCACATCATTTTGCTCTACCCCATCTTCCAAAACACTTGGACTATCATCGGCCCCCACCTCTATTTGTTTCCCACTCATAGGCGTGACAACACTCAAGTGCTCAATTGAGTTATTTTCGATAGTGCATGATGAGCTACCCGAAGAATGCTCGAAATTTTCACTAACAAGTTAGCCGACTTGGTTCTCGATAGACTGAATAGAGGCTTGGACATCTCTTAGTACTGTGCCAGGTTCTTGAAACCTTTTGTTTATATTCTGAAACCTTAGCTCTGTCTTGATCATAAATTTGGCCAAGACATCTTCAGTGGTGTACTTTCTCTGTTGTTGTAGTTGGGGCTGAAATTGGGAAACTTGGGGTTGTGGTGGACTCAATTGTTGATGATTTCCTTGGCTTGCTTTCATGGCAAGAAAATTTTCTATCTTCGTCTGAAGAGCCTAGATATTTTGAAAACCCTTGGCCGTCTGTTCCTCAAGTGCAAAAATCTTTGCGGCCAAAAGTTTTGCTTCAAAATCCATAGCCCTGTGTAAATAAATAAAACAAAAATCAATTAGCTAACAAAGGACTTAAAAGAAAAAGAAAACAAGAAAGTATGCACAAAAGGATAGGAAACACATAGAAAGACAAATATTTTGATAAACGCCTAACTGTACGTATTATTTATGTATGTTCGCGTATTTTTCGAGTATTTTTATATGAGTCGATGCCCTTTTTGGTCTAAATTGGTTTATTTCGTGTTTCAGGTACAAAAGAGGCCTAGGTGAGCTCAACGACGCAATTTGAGAAGAAATTGACACCGAAATCGTCGTTTTGGGTTCCCTGGAACTGTAGCAATACTGTAGCAGCCTGAAGCACGAAGATTTGAAGAATTTTCCAAGTCTGGAGGTTCATGCGGGCTACCATGCGGGCGCATCGCAGGCCGCATGAGACTGTAGTGTTCTACTGTAGCAGCAGCACTGTAGCAAATTCACTGTAGCGGCACTGTAGCAACTTACGCGGTTTTCGGGCTTTTTTCGGAAACTCTCTCTCCCCGCATACGGGGCCGCATGGGAGGCCGCATAGCATCCCGAAAGTTGTTTTTAAAGGGGATTAGGGCATCATTTGGAAGGATCTTTTGGCCACCATTCTCCTCCATCATCTTCTTGGACTTCAAGGCTGCGGGAGAAGGCATTTTTGAGGAGCAAATCGAGGGGAGAAGAAGATCACACACTCAAGGGCGAGCATCTAGGAGCTTGTTGGCGCGGATCCTTCAAGTTCTCATCACCATCTTCTTCTAGTCTTCATCTTAGGGGAGTTGTTATGAGCTTTACTTTGTATTTCTTGTTTTGTAGGCATTCTCCTTTGTTGATGATGAACTAGACTCCCAAGGTCGCCGGGCATCCGGTGAACCTTGGGATGAACTTGCTTGTTTGGATACTTGATTTATATGTATGGTATTTGTGTGGTTTGTGGTTTAAGTTTGGTGTATTTTAATGCCTTGGTATGCATGAGAACTCTGTGTATCAATTTTTAGGTAATACTAGGTTGCATGACCATTGCCCTAGTGTTAGACTCACCAAGCTTAGAAGGGATACATGTACAAATACGCCGTGACCATCGGGTATTTTGTACCCCTCCAACCATTAGGGTTGAGCCTAGATATTGTGTTTGACTCTAATTTGAGATTTCCCTAGACCCTTAGCAATCGTGTGGGGATTTGGGCGGTAGAAATACCGTAGCGGTGGAAATTCCGTATTCCAATACCCATACTGGATTAGGGGTCATCACCGTGACCATCGGGGTGACCTATCTTTGGATGTCTCTTGGCCTAACCACCTTTGCCTGTGTGATTCGAGTATTCTTCTAGCTTTAGTAGTCCCGAGGGGATCCTCGCCCGCGGCCTCGTTCATTTATTGCTCATTGTTTCCTTAATGCGCTTGTTTGGTGTGCCTTAGATCACTTGTTTATAGTTTTATCTTTTGTTTGTTTCCTTATCTTGTTTTAAATCTATATTTGGTAGACTAGACAGTGTCATCTAGAGGGAAGTAATAGCAGCTCTTGGGACCCCAGGGAATACGACCCCCTCGCGCGTGTGTGAGGGGTATTACTTGGCGACCCGTGCACTTGCGGTAATCATCATATTTACAAAATGAAATAAAAATGACTAAATCAGTGAACTAAAGGTTTTCCTATCATCCTTGGAATTCCCTGGCACCAGCGCCAAAAACTTGATGATGTCCGCAAGCGCACGGGTCGCCAAGTAATACCCCTCAAGCACGAGCGAGGGGGTCGTATTCCCTGGGGTCCCAAGAGCTGCTATTACTCCCCTCTAGATGACACTGTCTAGTCTACCAAATATAGATTTAAAACAAGATAAAAAAGCAAACAAAAGAAAAGCTATAAACAAATGGACTAAGGCACACCACAATAGCACATTAAGGAAACAAGTAGCAATGAAAGTTCGAGGTCCCCAGGTGAGGATCCCCTCGGGACTACTGATTGCTCACCCGCAAGTGCACGGGGTCGCCAAGTAATACCCCTCGCGCAAGCACGAGGGGGTCATATTCCCAAGGGCTCGAGAAGCTATTCTTACTTCCTTATTACAATGTTGTCCAACCTAGTCAATCACTTGGAAGAAGAACTACAAATAATCTACTAAAGCAAAGAGCATGCAAATAGTAAGTATAAATACGGAGGGAAAAAAATCAAGGCGAGGGAATGGTTACGGATGAGGATTCCCTCAGGGGTTACTAAAGTGCTAAGGATGCCCTAACTAGCTTGCACATGGATGGTTTGGACCGGGAAACCCTAAATTAGACCAACCCGATGGTCACGGTGTTGATCCCTAATCCGGTACAAGTATTGGAATACGGAATTGCTTCCGCCCAAATCCTCGTACGATCGCAATGGGTTTAGTGGATTTCCCCAAGCTAGGGTTGAGACACAATCAAGGACAACCCTAACAATTGGAGGGGTACAAATACCCGATGGTCACGGCGTATTCGTACATGTATTCCCTTCCAAGCTTGGTGAGCCTAATACTAGGGCAATGGTCATGCAACCTAGTATTATCTAGGAATTGATACATAGAGTTCTCATACATACCAAGGCATTCAAGAAACACCAAACAAGGATCACAAACCAAAACAAATGCATAAACTATCTCAAGCATCCAAAAATAACACAAGTTCACCCCCAAGGTTCACCTACATCCAATGACCTTGGGGTTTAGTTGCTCATGATCATAAAGTAAGCAAGAAAATACATAGAAACAACCAAATGCATAATGAAAACACCCCCTGAAAAGATCAAGGCCGAATGACGCTTCCAAGGACGCCACCCAAGGAGTGGCTTCCTTTGTCAATCTTCCTCTCAAATGCAAATCGAAGGCGTGGACTCATCGTGTCGTGCTCTCCCCGTCGTCCTCTCCTCAAGAATTGCCTCCAAAACCCGGCCTCAAGCTCCCAAGGAAGGTGGTGATGTCAAGCTCTACCAAGCCCTAGGTTCTCCCCTTTCAAAATGCTCTAAAAACCCTTAAAAACGAATTCCAGTGAGTTATGTGGCCTCCCATGCGGCCCCGCATGCGGGAGAAAAAGTTTCCGAGAAATCCCGAAAGTCGCATAAGTTGCTACAGGACCCCTGCTACAGTAGCTCTGCTACAGTACCGTATGCAGCCTGCAATGCGCCCGCATGAACCTCCTGACCCAGCCAATCTTCAAGTCTCCGTGCTACAGTGTTTACTCCAGTGCCTCCGGCTCAGAAAACAGTGTTTTCGATGCCGATTTCTTCTCCAATTCTGTCATTAAGCTCGCTGAGGCCTCATTGTTACCTGTAACATGAAAGAAACCAATTCAGACCAAAAACGGGTGTCAACTCATATAAAAATACGCAATACATACGCCCGCATACAAAGAAAATACGTATATTTAGGCGTTTATCAAACATCCCCACACCTAAGGATTTGCTTGTCCCCAAGCAAACACACATGAAGAATAGGGGTACGATGATAAACGACTAAACATACGACCTCAAGCTCAACTGTAAAGTACTCCACTAGCATAGGTGGAAAGAAATCTAGAAAGTGAGCTGTACAGTGAGTGATCGAGTAATGGTGGCCCTGTTTTATCTAAAGTGCTTCCGTGAGTGTGTGCTGGCTCCCAACCTTAACCTCCACACCCTGGATTATCCCAGGGGTCCATTCACCCCACATATGGTGAGAGTGGCATTAGACAGTTAAAGACCTTTTCAATACTCAGTTAAAAGTCTTCTGGGTTCCTAAACAAAACTCTAGCACTTAAGTGACTGTGCAACAAGTTCCAGTGGACGCAGTTTTTTTTAATTTTTTAATTTTTTAATTTTTTTTTTCTGAGTCCGACTAACATAGACTACACAACAAATCCTTCAGAAGGATGCACATGCTGATTAGGCACAAGAGCCACCCAACCTACTCAATTACAGTCTACATAGACGCATTCATGCTGTACTAGCAGAGGAATACTGTCATAGACTCCACATTTTTTTTTCAACTGTATACACTGTATCTCATGTCCCTTGGTAACCTGTCACAAAAGTTCACTTAAGGCTACAGAAAACAAAGAAGGAACTCAAAAGCTCTTAAAAGACTATTGAAGAAAGAATTTAACAGTCTAATGCCAAAATCATCATAATGGGTTGGTTTGAGTGTACAAGGTAGAAGCAATCATGATAGAGCATGGAAAAGCACTAAAAATAAAACAGGGCATCATTCAGGCACAGTACAAGAATACAACTCACTTCTATCATCCTTTCAAGCTAGGAAGTGCTAAACACTAAAATCATAGCTATCATCGGTACTCATGCATGCAAAACAAGTAAAGTACCCCATCCCCACACCTAAAGTTGTATATTGCCCTCAATGTACGTAGATCAGCAGAGTAAGGTGCGAGATATGCCATAAAAATAAAAGGATGAGGTAAAGAAACTTCCCCAATTGGTCGATGAGATGAATGCCAAATTTGCATGAATCGGGGAAAGTTGTGGGGTGCAAGGGGCGTGAAGCTTCTACAATGATCAGTCCTGAAAGTCAAAAGAAAACATATCACACCCCAAGAAATAAATAGAGAGCGGGACAAGTAAGCACAAATCAAAAACGAGGAAGTACAGTTTAGGAGGGTCAGGACCCTTACTAACTGAAAAGTACAACAATACAAACAAATAAGTCTAGAAATAAAAACAAGAACAAACAACAGGAAACTAAAAGTGGTGCTGTGAGTCTAGAGATCTGGAGGGAGTGATGGTGCAAAACATGTGGTAGCCGTGAGGAGGTGCCGACAGATGATGAAGAGCTGCGCATAAATGATAGGATCTCGGCCATGCTACTCTCGATGCGGCTCTTTGATGTGGCTAAGTCCCTCACTGATGTCGCCAGCGCCTCCTGAGATGTCCCAAGGATCTGCAACTGCTGACGGACCTCGATGCAGAACTCCGCGAAACTGTCCTCAAGTGATGGTCGACTCCCGCTAGGTGCTACGTCGGGTACAGGGGAAAACTCCGAATCAGAATCGAACCCTGACTCAGAATCTCGAGAGGTGTCGGGATCATGGGTGCTCTTGCCTCCACTACGCGGGAGGCGATAAGTGTCTCCCGACCTCTCAACTATCCCAATGTGAAGCAGGATCGACAGACTGAGTGGTGCGACGGTGCTCACAACGCTCATACCTCGGGTGAGCTCAATCAAACCTAGGCCCCTGATAGTGCGTGTAATATATGGTCCGGAAAATATAGCTCCAAGGCGGGTAGAAGTCCCCTGATGTGCAATAAGTCCGGCAAAAAGATGGCCCATGTGGATGGGGTACCGCTCAAGGATACTGTACATCATATGCAAGTCGGTATGAGAAACCACCCCAGTAGAATCAGCGCGGCCGTTCACACTTCTGGATAGCAAGGCCTGCATGTATCTGTGAATGGTGTCCGCCATCATAGAAGCCTTCTTCGATGATGTGCGAGCAATTGACCTCCAAAAAGAACCAGGGGAAACCAAGCGTGGGAAATCACGAGGCAAATCCGCAAAATCTGAAGTTTGGGTGTCCTCATCAGTGTAGAGCCCAACATAAACACCCAACTGGTCTTGATTGATCCTATGCCTCTTGCCGAAAGCTCTAAAAGATATAGTGCTTGTTTGGCGCACAAATTGGCCGAAACCGGTAACCTCAATTGTGCTCAACACTTCCAAGGTTAACTCTCGATAGGTAGGCTCATCAATCTCAAATACCTTATCCCACCTGTCATGAGAGATGGAGTCCCGGATGGTACTGTCGATGCCCAAAGTTCTCAAGGCTTCCCAATCGATAATTCTTACGGTGCCAAACCTCCTATTTGACAAGAACGCGAATCTTATCTTGTGGGCTTCGCTCTTGAAGGTAGGCTCGCAAACGGGTGGTGGAGAGCCTCTCCTAACTCGCTTGGAGGCCATGTGTTTGGTCGGCATCCCTACAAGACAAGAGGACCATCATCAAGCCAAGAATTTATGAGAAAATTGCTTAACGAAGAACAAAGGCTGATTTTTGTCCAGTGCTACAGTAATTTCGGGAAAATTTTGGTAGAGTTTCTTCTTGTAAAAGTGCTAATCTAAATGTACAAAGCTTTGAATTCAAGAGAAACAATTACAAGAAGCATTCACCATGATAACCACAAAGTTTTCCCATCATTTCAACCATTAAAAACCCTAGAATGAATGAAAAATGAGTACACCTTGAACTAGGGCACCAATGAGAAGATGAAGTGAAAAACGGCTTAAAGCTTGATAAAACTTTGAAAATCTCCCAAAAATTCATTTTCTAGGAAGAGGAGAGTGTTTTGATGCAAAAAGAATGAAGGAAAATGGTGGAGAGGTGAAGGAGAAAAGAGAAGAAGAATGATGAAAATTGATTGAATAGTGAGGAAATGGGGTGAAGAGAGGAGAAAAAGGAGGTCGGGTGCCTATGCGGTCCCTTGTGCTGCTGCATGGCGCCCCGCACCCATCTCGGTTTGGCCATGCGGCCTGCTATGCAGCCGCATAGCAGGCCGCATCCCTCTCGGCTTTGGGCAGGCGGCCCCTTGTGCAGCCGCATGACAGGCCGCACAAGGCTCTGGATGGCCATGCGGCCTGCTATGCGGGCGCATAGAGGCCGCATGGGTGCCTGGGAACTTCCCTGCTTACAAATGGCTCAAAAAACTATCAAACTAAACATCGTACTCAACCTAGCACTCGAAAAGCACACAAAAGTAAAGCCTAAAACACTTATAGGCATTGAAAACTTGGCAAACGAAGCATCGACAATCAAGGAAAAATACAAAATTCATGAAACCAACGATGCAACATGATGAAATAAATTATGGAAAATGACTAAACAACCACCACAATCATAAAAATTAACATCACTCAAACTCACAAGCACCACAAAAATATGAAAAACACACAAACACAACAACAACAACTCTCTGTTCGACACTTCAACTTGACCAAAGTGCATCCTCGAGCTGGTCTGCCCAATCTTTTCGGTGGTGGTTAACAGTCTTTTCCAGGATCCGCTTCAACTCTCTGTTCAACACTTCAACTTGACCACTTGTTTGAGGGTGGTAGGCTGTCGATATTCTGTGAAATACCCCATATCTTTTAAGAGCTTTTTCGAACAGGGAGTTGCAGAAATGAGTCCCCCGGTCACTTATGATCGCCCAGGGAGTTCCAAACCGAGAGAATAATTTTTTTAGAAATTTCACAACTACCCTTACATCACAAGACGAGCAGGCCTGGGCCTCCACCCACTTGGAAACATAGTCCACAGCAACCAGAATATATTTGTTACCTTGGGAACTAGGAAATGGACCCATGAAATTGATTCCCCACACATCAAATACTTTGCAAGCTTGGTTCCAGGTTTGAGGCATCTCATCCCATTTTGATAAGTTGCCCACTTTTTGGCACCTATCACAATGCTGTACCAATGACTACGCATCCTGGAACATGGTGGGCCAGTAGAACCCGCATCAAGTGCCTTCTTAGCTGTCCTGGTCCCGCGGTAGTGGCCCCCAGTAGGTCCTGAATGACAATGCACTAGGATGTCATTTCCCTCGTCCTTTGAGACACACCTTCTCACAATCTGATCGGAGCAAGTCCTGAACAGGTATGGATCCTCCCATTTATAGTGCTTCAGGTCGGCGAAGAATTTTTTTCTTTGTTGAGATGAGAGCCACTTCGGGAAGGTTCTTACCGCCAAATAGTTCACAAAGTCAGCGAACCATGGAGCCTCATCATTCTCAATCACTCGTATGCTACAAAGTTGCTCTCCAGGGAAGGTGTCATTTATTTCTCCTTTTTGCAAGACTCCCTCATATGGATTCTCCAGGCGCGAAAGGTGGTCGGCTGCTAAGTTTTCTGCCCCCTTTTTATCTCTTATCTCTAAATCAAATTCTTGTAACAGTAGAACCCATCGGATTAGACGAGGCTTGGCGTCAGGCTTATTCAACAGGTACTTCAATGTCGAATGATCAGAGTATTCAACCACCTTGCATAACACCAAATATGACCGGAATTTATCAAATGCAAAAACGACTGCAAGCATTTCCTTTTCATTGGTGGTGTAGTTTTCCTGGGCATCATTCAAAGTTTTGCTTACATAATAGACTGGATGGAAATGGTTGTCTCGTCGCTGCCCAAGTACGGCCCCTACTGCAAAGTCACTTGCATCACACATTAGCTCAAACGGCAGACTCCAGTCCGGGGAGATCATAATTGATGCTTCCACAAGCTTCTTCTTCAAGGTGAGGAAGGCATTCATGCAATCATCATTGAATTCAAAAGGGGCATCCTTCTCGAGCAGTTTTTTAAACGGTCGAGCAATTGATGAAAAGTCCTTCACAAACCTTCGATAAAACCCCGCGTGCCCCAAAAAGCTGCTGATTGCTTTAACTGGAGTGGGAGGAGGAAGTTTTTCAATGGTTGCGACTTTTGCCCTGTCCACCTCGATCCCCTTTTGTGAGATTTTATGCCCGAGCACTATGCCTTCCTTGACCATAAAGTGACATTTCTCCCAACTGAGCACCAAATTAGTTTCCTCGCATCTGTCCAAAACTCGTTCCAAATTCCTAAGGCATAGCTCAAATGAATCACCGAAGCTGAGAAATCATCCATAAATACCTCCATGATATCCTCCACCATATCTTCAAAAATTGCCATCATACATCTCTAAAATGTCGCTGGTGCATTGCATAACCCGAAGGGCATACGACGGTATGCGAATGTGCCACAGGGATATGTGAAAGTTGTTTTCTCCTGATCTTCTGAGGCAATGGGAATTTGAAAATAACCGGAGAGCCCATCCAAGAAATAGTAGTAAGAATGTCCCGCTAGTCACTCAAGCATCTGATCAATGAAGGGTAAGGGAAAGTGATCTTTCCTTGTGGCATCATTTAGTTTCCTGTAGTCAATGCATACCCTCCATCCTGTGACAGTCCTGGTAGGAACAAGTTCATTCTTCTCATTAGCAATAACTATCATCCCCCCTTTCTTTGGTACCACTTGCACCGGGCTCACCCATGCACTGTCGGAAATGGGGTAAATAATACCTGCATCCAAAAGTTTAATGACTTCATTCCTCACAACCTCTTTCATATTAAGGTTGAGCCTCCATTGGGGAATTGCCCAAGGTCGATGATTGTCCTCCATGAGAATCTTATGAGTGCAGAAAGATGGACTAATCCTCTTAATATTTGAGATTTTCCACGCAATTGCCTTTTTATGTCTTTTAAGCACATCAAGAAGCTGCTCCTTCTGCCTAACAGTAAGATCTGAAGCAATAATGACTGGGAGTTTGGACCCCTTTTCCAAGAAAGCATATTCCAAGTGCTCAGGGAAGGGCTTCAACTCTAGTTCTGGGGGTTCCTCAATTGATGACTTCTGCCTCCCATAATTCCCCAGGCTAGACTGTTCGGTGTCACTACAGTCTCCCACTGCTGGGCTATCAACGTCCACTATATTGTTCACACACTGAAGCACACTTCCAATCGCACCAGCATTACCCGCAGGTAAATGGGTGATTGCCTCAGAATTGCCAGCCCAAGCTTGATCTACCACACACCCTGTAGGCACCAAAGAATCAGCAAGAGAAACAACATCGTCTTTTGGCCCACTAGTAAGTGTAGCAGGTTGGTGATTTGGTGGGTAAGCCTCTGTCACTGTTTGTTCCTCAGTAGATTCCATAAATCGATCAAACATGGCCTTAGTTCCCTGTTCTTCATAAATTGCAACGGTCGTGGCATCCACTGGCAGTCCCATCCACTGATCATTGTTAGGGCACATCTCGTCCGACCTAAATGGTGCGCAAGAAGGAGAGAAATATGGTTCCTGTGGATAACAATTGTAGCCCCAAATGTTAGTCGAAGCCATAATCTAAAGAGAAGAAAAGAAATAAGAAAATAAAAGAAAAACAAAGTAATGACGGAATAAAAACAAGAATGGTAAAAGCGAACAAAAATAAAAATGGTCAAATAAACACGCTTTAAGTTTTCCAAATATTCCTCGTGGTTCCCCGGCAGCGGTGCAAAAAACTTGATTGCTCACCCGCAAGTGCACGGGGTCGCCAAGTAATACCCCTCGCGCAAGCACGAGGGGGTCGTATTCCCAAGGGCCCGAGAAGCTATTCTTACTTCCTTATCACAATGTTGTCCAACCTAGTCAATCATTTGGAAGAAGAACTACAAATAATCTACTAAAGCAAAGAGCATGCAAATAGTAAGTATAAATCCGGAGGGAAAAAAATCAAGGCTAGGGAATGGTCACGGATGAGGATTACCTCAGGGGGTTACTAAAGTGCTAAGGATGCCCTAACTAGCATGCACGTGGGTGGTTTGGACCGGGAAACCCTAAATTAGACCAACCCGATGGTCACGGTGTTGATCCCTAATCTGGTACAAGTATTGGAATACGGAATTGCTTCCGCCCAAATCCTCGTACGATCGCAATGGGTTTAGTGGATTTCCCCAAGCTAGGGTTGAGACACAATCAAGGACAACCCTAACAATTGGAGGGGTACAAATACCCGATGGTCACGGCGTATTCGTACATGTATTCCCTTCCAAGCTTGGTGAGCCTAATACTAGGGCAATGGTCATGCAACCTAGTATTATCTAGGAATTGATACATAGAGTTCTCATACATACCAAGGCATTCAAGAAACACCAAACAAGGATCACAAACCAAAACAAATGCATAAACTAGCTAAAGCATCCAAAAATAACACAAGTTCACCCCCAAGGTTCACCTACATCCGGTGACCTTGGGGTTTAGTTGCTCATGATCACAAAGTAAACAAGAAAATACATAGAAACAACCAAATGCATAATGAAAACACCCCCTGAAAAGATCAAGGCCGAATGACGCTTCCAAGGACGCCACCCAAGGAGTGGCTTCCTTTGTCAATCTTCCTCTCAAATGCAAATCGAAGGCGTAGACTCGTCGTGTCGTGCTCTCCCCATTGTCCTCTCCTCAAGAATTGGCTCCAAAACCCGGCCTCAAGCTCCCAAGGAAGGTGGTGAAGTCAAGCTCTCCCAATACCTAGGTTCTCCCCTTTCAAAATGCTCTAAAAACCCTTAAAAACGAATTCCAGTGAGTTATGCGGCCTCCCATGCGGCCCCGCATGCGGGGAGAAAAAGTTTCCGAGAAATCCTTAAAGTCAGATAAGTTGCTACATTACCCCTGCTACAGCAACTCTGCTGCAGTACCGTCAAGTCTCTGCGCTAAGAGATATCCTAAGATAGATTAACCTGATGGTCACGGTGAAAAACACTAATCCGGTACAAGTATTGAATACGAAATTCCTTCCGCTCAAATCCTCACACGATTGCATTAAAAATAGGGAAATCTCAAATTAGGGCAGAACTCAACCTAGGTCTAGCCCTAATGGTTGGAGGGGTATGAAATACCCAATGGTCACGGTGTATACATACATGTATCCCTTCTAAGCCTAGTGTGTCTAGTACAAGGGCGATGGTCACGCTACCAAGTAGAACCTAGAAGTTGAAATACAGAGTTCTCATGCAAATCAACACATCAAAGATCACAAGGCTTAGACACAAACCACATAAATGCCATAAATGTACTCAAAACATCAATACAAGCAAGTTCATCCCAAGGCTCACCGGATGCCCGGCGACCTTAGGAGTCTAGTTCAACATAAATGAGGAAGAAATCCTAAAATACATAACAAGAATGATCAAAACCAAAGAAAACTCCCTTAGTGTTTACTAGATGAAGATGGTGATGGGAACTCGCGGATCAGTGCCGACGAACTCCTAGATGGTCTTCCTTGCGTGTGATCTTCTTCTCCCTTTAATTTGCTCCTTAAAAGTGCCTTCTCCAACAACTCGAAGCCCTTGAAACCCTAGATCATAGTGAAGGAGAATGGTGGCTAAAAGACCCCAAGAAAAGTGCCCTAAGACTCTTTAAAAGCAACTTTCGGGATGCCATGAGGTCCGCATACGAGCACTGTAGCACCCGAATTCTGTGTAAGTTACTGCAGTGGAGTGCTACAGTAAAATGCTACAGTGTTGCTGCTACAAGGAAGTATGCGTCAATTGTGCACCCGTATGGGTGCCCGCATGGGCCTCCAGACTTAGCCGTTTTGCCAAGTTCTCGTGCTACAGCGCTGCTACAGTACCGGCTCGAAAATAGTGTTTTCCTTGCCAATTTCTCCTTAAATTATGTTGTCGAGCTCCCCACGGTAACTTTTGTACCTATAACACGAAATAAACCAACTTAGACCGAAAACGGGGATCCACACATACAAAAATACTCTATTCATACGCAAACATACATGTATAATATGTACATTTAGGCGTTTAACATCTTCACCGCATCACTCTGCATCACTTGAAACACCCTCGGGCCAAGTTTCAAAGAGTTTGCATGATCGTATCACCGATTCTGTCGGAGCACACTCGTGTGATCAAATGATCGAGCGGCGGCGCCGGTAGGGCGTCCCGGTCGACTGAGGCAACCCGGCCCAGTGCCCCTGCCACATCACTCGGCATTACTTGAAACCCCCTACGGCCAAGTTTCAACGAGTTTGCATGACGGGATCACCAATTCCGTCGGAGCGCACTCGTGTTATCAAGTAATCGAGCGGCGGTGCCGGCGGGGCGTCCCGGGCGATGACGGCGTCCCAGCCCAATGCCCCCGCCGCATCGCTCGGCATCACTTGAAACCCCCTTCAGCTAAGATTCAAGGAGTTTGCACGACGGGATCACCAATTCCGTCCGAGCGCACTCGTGTGATTAATTGATCGAGCGGCGGCGTCGGCGGGGCATCCCGATCGATGGCGGCATCCCAACACGGCGACCCCGCCGCATCAGTCAGCATCACTTAAAACCCGCTCGGGCCAAGTTTGAAGGAGTTTGCACGACGGGATCACCGATCCCGTCGGAGCGCACTCGTGTGATCAAGTGATCGAGCGACGGCCCCGGCGGGGCGTCCCGGTTGATGGCAGCATCCTGGACCGGCGCCCCTACCGCATCACTCGTTATCACTTGAAACCTGCTCGGGCCAAGTTTCAAGGATTTTCCACGATGGGATCAATGATTCTGTCGGAGCGCACTCATGTGATCAAGTGATCGAGCGGCGGCGCCCCCCGCCGCATCACTTGGCATCACTTGAAACCCTCTCGAGCCAAGTTTCAAGGAGTTTGTACGATGGGAACACTGATTCCGTCGGAGCGCACTCGTGTCATCAAGTGATCGAGTGGCGGCGCCGGCGGGGCGTCCCCAGCGACGGCGGAATCCCGGCCCGGCGCCCCCCGCCGCATCACTCTGCATCACTTGAAATCCCCTCGGGCCAAGTTTCAAGGAGTTTGCATGACGAGAACACCGATTCCGCCAGAGCTCACTCGTGTGATCAAGTGATCGAGTGCGGCGCCGGCGGGGCGTCCCTGTTGATGGCGGCAACCCGGCCCGGCGCCCCGGCACCCCGGCGCCCCGGCCGCATCACTTGAAACACCCTCGATCCAAGTTTCAAGGAGTTTGCACTACGCGATCACCGATGCCATCGGAGCGCACTCGTGTGATCAAGTAATCGAGCGGCGGCGCCGGCGGGGCGTCCCGGTCATCGGCTGCATTTTGGCCCGGCGTCCCTGCCGCATCACTCAACATCACTTGAAACACCCTCGGGCCAAGTTTCAAGGTTTTTTTACGATGGGATCACTGATAAACGCGTAAATATATGTATTTTCTATGTATTTGGGCGTAAATATACTGTAGCAACCACTGTAGCACGAAGACTTGAAGATAGGCTTGGAAAGGAGGTTCATGCGGGCGCATTGCAGGACGTGCACGCACTGTAGCATGGGGTACTGTAGCTGCACTGTAGCACTTACGTAATTTTTGGGATTTCTCGGAAACTTTCTCTCCCCGCATGCGGGGCCGCATGGGAGGCCGCATAGCTCGCTTGATTTCATTTTTAAGGGTTTTCGGAGCATTTTGAAAGAAAGAGAACCTAGGTCTTGGGAGAGCTTCACTTCACCACCTTCCTTGGGAGCTTGAGGCCAGGTCTTGGAGGTAATTCTTGAGGAGAGCACGACGGGGAGAGCACGACATGACGAGTAAACACCCTTGATCTACATTTGAGAGGAAGATCGACGAAGGAAGCCACTCCTTTGGTGGCGTCCTTGGAAGCGTTATTCGGCCTTGATCTTTTCAGGGGGTGTTTTCATTATGCATTTGGTTGTTTCTATGTATTTTCTTGTTTACTTTGTGATCATGAGCAACTAAACCCCAAGGTCACCGGATGTAGGTGAACCTTGGGGGTGAACTTGTGTTATTTTTGGATGCTTGAGCTAGTTTATGCATTTGTTTTGGTTTGTGATCCTTGTTTGGTGTTTCTTGAATGCCTTGGTATGTATGAGAACTCTATGTATTAATTCCTAGAAAATACTAAGTTGCATGACCATTGCCTTAGTATTAGGCTCACCAAGCTTGAAAGGGAATACATGTACGAATACGCCGTGACCATCGGGTATTTGTACCCCTCCAATTGTTAGGGTTGTCCTTGATTGTGTTTCAACCCTAGCTTGAGAAATCCACTTGACCCATTGCGATCGTAGGAGGATTTGGCCGAAAGTAATTCCGTATTCCAATACTCGTACCGGATTAGGGATCAAACACCATGACCATCGGGTTGGTCTAATTTAGGGTTTCTCGGTCCAAACCACCCACGTGTATGCTAGTTAGGGCATCCTTAGCACTTTAGTAGCCCCCGAGGGAATCCTCATCCGGGACCATTCCCTCGCTGTGATTTCCCTCCGTATTTGTATTTGCTATTTGCATGCTTTTTACTTCAGTAGATTATTTGTAGTTTTCTCTTTCAAGTGAATGCTCAGGTTGAACAACATTGTGATAAGGAAGTAAGGATAAATTCTCAGGCCCTTGGGAATATGACCCCCCTCGTGCCCGCACGAGGGGTATTACTTGGTGATCCCGCGTACTTGCGGGTGAGCGAATCGTACGCAATCAAGTTTTTCGC
Organism: Dioscorea alata; assembly: GCA_020875875.1. Lineage (NCBI taxonomy): Eukaryota > Viridiplantae > Streptophyta > Magnoliopsida > Dioscoreales > Dioscoreaceae > Dioscorea > Dioscorea alata. The sequence goes on from CM037021.1 coordinate 7,240,938, forward strand.
GCCGTTGCCGGGGACCCACGAGGAATATTCGGAAAACTTAAAGCTTGTTGATTTGACCATTTTTATTTTTGTTTGTTTTTACCATTCTTGTTTATATTCCGCCATTCCTTTGTTTGTATTTTATTTTCTTATTTCTCTTATTCTCTTTAGATTATGGCTTCGACTAACATTTGGGGCTACAATTGTTATCCACAAGAACCATATTTCTCTCTTTCTTGCGCACCATTCAGGTCGGATGAGATGCGCCCTAACAATGATCAGTAGATGGGACTGCCAGTGAATGCTACGACCGTTGAAATTTACGAAGAACAGGTAACACAGGCCATGTTTGACCGATTTATGAAATCTACTGAGAAACAAACAATGACAGAGGCTTACCCACCGAATCACCAACCTGCTACACTTACTCATGAGCCAAGAGGCGACATTGTTTCTCTTGCCGATTCTTTGGTGCCTACAGTGTGTGTGGTAGATCAAGCTTGGGCTGGCAATTCTGAGGCAATTACCCATATACCTGCAGGTAATGCTGGTGTGATTGGAAGTGTGCTTCAGTGTGTGGACAACGTAGTGGACGTTGATGGCCCAGCAGTGGGGAACTGTAGTGACACCGAACACTCTAGCTGGGGAATTATGGGAGGCAAAAGTCATCAATTGAGGAACCCCCAGAACTAGAGTTGAAGCCCCTTCCCGAGCACTTGGAATATGCTTTCTTGGAAAAGGGGTCCAAACTCCCAGTCATTATTGCTTCAGATCTTACTGTTAGGCAGAAGGAGCAGCTTCTTGATGTGCTTAAAAGACATAAAAAGGCGATTGCTTGGAAAATCTCAGATATTAAAGGGATTAGTCCATCTTTCTGCACTCATAAGATTCTCATGGAGGACAATCATCGACCTCGGGCAATTCCCCAACAGAGACTCAACCCTAACATGAAAGAGGTTGTGAGGAACGAAGTCATTAAACTTTTGGATGCAGGTATTATTTGTCCCATTTCCGACAGTGCATGGGTGAGCCCGGTGCAAGTGGTACCAAAGAAAAGGGGGATGACAGTTATTGCTAATGAGAAGAATGAACTTGTTCCTACCAGGACTATCACAGGATGGAGGGTATGCATTGACTACAGGAAACTTAATGATGCTACAAGGAAAGATCACTTTCCCTTACCCTTCATTTATCAGATGCTTGAGCGACTAGCGGGACATTCTTACTACTATTTCTTGGATGGGCTCTCCGGTTATTTTCAAATTCCCATTGCCCTAGAAGATCAGGAGAAAACAACTTTCACCTGTCCCTACGGCACATTCGCATACCGTAGTATGCCCTTCGGGTTATGCAATGCACTGGCGACAATTCAGAGATGTATGATGGCAATTTTTGAAGATATGGTGGAGGATATCATGGAAGTATTTATGGATGATTTGTCAGTCTTCGGTGATTCATTTGAGCTATGCCTTAGGAATTTGGAACGAGTTTTGGACAGATGCGTGGAAACTAATTTGGTGCTCAGTTGGGAGAAATGTCACTTTATGGTCAAGGAAGGCATAGTGCTCGGGCATAAAATCTCACAAAAGGGGATCGAGGTGGACAGGGCAAAAGTCACAACCATTGAAAAACTTCCTCCTCCCACTACAGTTAAAGAAATCAGAAGCTTTTTGGGGCACGCGGGGTTTTATCGAAGGTTTGTGAAGGACTTTTCATCAATTGCTCGACCGTTTACAAAATTGCTCGAGAAGGATGCCCCTTTTGAATTCAATGATGATTGCATGAATGCCTTCCTCACCTTGAAGAAGAAGCTTATGGAAGCATCAATTATGATCTCCCCGGACTGGAGTCTGCCGTTTGAGCTAATGTGTGATGCAAGTGACTTTGCAGTAGGGGCCGTACTTGGGCAGCGATGGGATAACCATTTCCATCCAGTCTTTATGCAAGCAAAACTTTGAATGATGCCCAGGAGAATTACACCACCACTGAAAAGGAAATGCTTGCAGTCGTTTTTGCATTTGATAAATTCCGGTCATATTTGGTGTTATCCAAGGTGGTTGTATATACTGATCATTCGGCATTGAAGTACCTGTTGAATAAGCCTGACGCCAAGCCTCGTCTAATCTGATGGGTTCTACTGTTACAAGAATTTGATTTAGAGATAAGAGATAAAAAGGGGGCAGAAAACTTAGCAGCCGACCACCTTTCGCGCCTTGAGAATCCATATGATGGAGTCTTGCAAAAAGGAGAAATAAATGACACCTTCCCTGTAGAGCAACTTTGTAGCATTCAAGTGATTGAGAATGATGAGGCTCCGTGGTTCGCTGACTTTGCGAACTATTTGGCGGCAAGAACCATCCCGAAGTGGCTCTCATCTCAACAAAGAAAAAAATTCTTCGCCGACCTGAAGAACTATACATGGGAGGATCCATACCTGTTCAGGACTTGCTCCGATCAGATTGTGAGAAGGTGTGTCTCAAAGGATGAGGAAAATGACATCCTAGTGCATTGTCATTCAGGACCTACTGGGGGCAACAACAGCAGGACCAGGACAGCTAAGAAGGCACTTGCTGCAGGGTTCTACTGGCCTACCACATTCCAGGATGCGCAGTCATTGGTACAGCATTGTGATAGGTGCCAGAGAGTGGGCAACTTATCAAAAAGGGATGAAATGCCTCAAACCTGGAACCAAGCTTGCGAAGTATTTGATGTGTGGGGAATCGATTTCATGGGTCCATTTCCTAGTTCCCAAGGTAACAAGTATATTCTGGTTGCAGTGGACTATGTTTCCAAGTGGGTGGAGGCCCAGGCCTGCTCGTCTTGTGATGCAAGGGTAGTTGTGAAATTTCTAAAAAAATTGTTCTCTCGGTTTGGAACTCCCGGGCAATCATAAGTGACCGGGGGACTCATTTCTGCAACTCCCAGTTCGAAAAAGCTCTTCAAAGATACAGGGTATCTCACAAAATATCGACAGCCTACCACCCTCAAACGAGTGGTCAAGTTGAAGTGTCGAACAGAGAGTTGAAGCGGATCCTGGAAAAGACTGTTAACCACCACCGAAAAGATTGGGCAGACCAGCTCGAGGATGCACTTTGGGCATACAGAACTGCATTCAAGACCCCCGCTGGATCGACACCCTACCGACTGGTTTATGGAAAGGCATGTCATTTGCCAGTGGAATTAGAACACAGAGCATATTGGGCGATAAAGCAACTCAATTTTGACCCCCACCTTTGTGGTCACAAAAGAAAATTCCAACTGAATGAGCTAGAGGAATGGCGAGCTTTGGCGTATGTGGTAACGCGCTTGAATCGCTCACCCGCAAGTGCACGGGGTCGCCAAGTAATACCCCTCACGCGAACACGAGGGGGTCGTATCCCCAAGGGCCCGAGAAGCTATTCTTACTTCCTTATCACAATGTTGTTTGACCTAATCAATCACTTGGAAGAAGAACTACCAATAACCTACTAAAACAAAGAGCATGCAAATAGCAAGTATAAATACGGAGGGGAAAAATCAAGGTGAGGGAATGGCCACGGATGAGGATTCCCTCGGGGGCTACTAAAGTGCTAAGGATGCCCTAACTAGCATGCACGTGGGTGGTTTGGACCGGGAAACCCTAGATTAGACCAACCCAATGGTCACGGCGTTGGTCCCTAATCCAATACAAGTATTGGAATACGGAAATGCTTCCGCCCAAATCCTTTTACGATTGCAAAGGGTTTAGTGGATTTCCCCAAGCTAGGGTTGAAACACAATCAAGGACAACCCTAACAATTGTAGGGGTACAAATACCCGATGGTCACGGCGTATTCGTACATGTATTCCCTTCCAAGCTTGGTGAGCCTAATACTAGGGCAATGGTCATGCAACCTAGCATTGTCTAGGAATTGACATATAGAGTTCTCATACATATCAAAGCATTCAAGAACGACCAAACAAGGATCACTGACACGACCTTTTGCGTGCGTACCGCAAGTGTACGGCCTTGTCGAAGTAATAAAAGTTACCCCGGTGAGTGGGTAGTCGAATCCACAGGGAATAGGGATTTAAAATACGAGAAATTGCTATCCAGTCGTGCGATATACGAAAAAAAGCAATGATCGGAGTGATAAGTGAATTTATGAAAATTAGAGTAGATGCAAGGCAAGTAAATAGAAAGATGAAAGAGAGAAAAGTGCAAGCAACGAGTAAAAAGAGAGAGACTAGGAATAAGTGAGAATAGGGTATCCGGACAAGTTACCTCTAGGACTTATGCTTCTAGTGCAAGACTATGCTATTATACTTTCCTATTGATGTTAATTGAGTCGAGAAAAATCCTGAAACACACGGTCCCAAATCTAAGGTCAACCGTGACTAACCCCAACACTATGTCCCGGCAATAGGATTCACGTCAACCCTTCACTCTGTTGATTGCTCAACTAAGCCCCAGGGGAGTATTTCTACCTAAGCCTAACACTACGTGGGGTTGCTTAAAACTCTAGGGACTCCTAGTGATAAAACCTGTTCCTATGTGAAGTAGTCCTAACCCTTTGGTCCAGGAGGAAGAACCGTAGTCTAAATTAAGCCCCAGTGCATAGGATTCACGTCACCCCAAAACCTTGGGGGACTTTGTCTACCTAGCACTTCACTCTATTTTGACTTCTAATAAATCAAGGAATCGGAGGTAGGGAGAAATCACAATGGAAGGGAAAGGGGTATGGTGCTACCTCACAACTCTCCCTCTCAACCCTCTTCAATTTTAAGTAGTCTAATCCTATAGGAGTTGTCACACCTCCAAAGGATAACCTAGATTGTTCTCAATCCTTAGTGTCACGGCTAAGAGAAAACAATAGCACAAGAAATCTAAAATTGAAACTCGAATTTATTCATCAATTAATGGAAAAGCATAATAACAATATCAAAGAAACATAATTATGCTAGAGTTTTACAAGTCCGAATACCCACGAGGGGTTTAGCTCCTCATGGAGCTATACATGTTCATCAATGTATGAAATAAAACACAAACTAAAGACATCAATGAAAACCCCCTCGCGTATGGTGTGGCCGTGGTCTTGTGCGGCCGTCGAACGTCAGGACGATGCCGATGGCGCGCTCCAATTCTCCACAAAGTCCTCTCCGAAACCCTAGCCGCACTCTCCAGAAGTTGGAGAGAAAGATAGGTCAAAAGATGTCTCAAAAAGCCTCCCAATCGGGCTTAAAATAGGCTGAGTGCGGCTTTAAATTTGAAGTTATCGGGGCTTTACACGGCCGTGTGGAATTTCCACACGCCCGTGTGAAGTTTCTGTCTTCCTGAAAAATTAATCCACACGGCTGTGTGTTAATTCCACACGCCCGTGTGAAGTCTCTGGCTTGCTGGAAAATTAATTCACACGGCCGTGTGTTAATTCCACACGCCCGTGTGAAGTCTCTGTCTTGCTGGAAAATTACTTCACACGGCCGTCTGTTAATTCCACACGCCCGTGTGAATTCTCTGGAATCATGATTTTTGGCAGAAGTGCACAGCAACTTGCTACAGTGATTTGCTACAGCACCAAGCTACAGTACTCTCCGAAATGCTCCCGAATACTTTGTTTCTTCATCGAGGCCATTGAATTGGGCACCCAATCAATGGTAGATCGTGCCTATTGCTTCGAGTCTCCTTCTTTGTGAAGTTTTCCTAAGCTACACGAGTTGGACTTGTTGTGAATGTGACTGCCTTTGTGCCCCTCCAAAGGAGGTTGGCACACACTCACAAGTCTAACCTCGTGCCTTGTTCCTTGCTTGGTCCGAAAACCTCCCAACAATGGCGAACACGACCTAACTTCGTTCTTCTTTTCCAACTTAGCTCCACGAACCTACAATGCACAAGAATACACAAATGCACACTATTTAGTGATAAAATCTGATAAAAAGTATGTTCATTTGTAAGATAATAACGCTTCGCGTTACTACAACACAAGCAATTATCAATCACAAACCAAACCAAGTACATAAACTAGAAAGTAGCATCCAAAATACACAAGTTCACCCCCAAGGTTCACCTACATCCGGTGACCTTCGGGTTTAGTTGCTCATGATCACAAAGTAAGCGAGCAAATGCATAAAAACAACCAAAAGCATGATGAAAACACCCCCTGAAAAGATCAAGGCCGAATGACGCTTCCAAAGACGCCACCCAAGGAGTGGCTTTCCTTTGTCAAACTTCCTCTCAAATGCAAATCGAAGGCGTGGATTCGTCGTCTCGTGCTCTCCCCGTCGTCCTCTCCTCAAGAAATGCCTCCAAAAGCCGGCCTCAAGCTCCCAAAGAAGATGGTGAAGTGTAGCTTTTCTCAAGACCTAGCCTCCTCTCCTCCCAAATGGACTCAAAACCCTTAAAAACCTTTTTCCAGTGGGTTATGCGGCCCCGCATGCGGGGAGAGAAAATTCCCGAGAAAATCCGAAAATCGCGTAAGTTGCTACAGTATCGTATGCGGCCTCTGCAGTACCCGCATGAACCTCCAGACTTAGCCATTTCGCCAAAAGGGTTCGTGCTACAGTATCTGCTACAGTAATCGCTACAGTACCCCCCTCTCCCCGTTCAGAAATAGTGTTTTCATCGCCGATTTCTTCTCAAATTCTATCAATGAGCTCGAAGGGGTCACATCAGTACCTGTAACACGAAAGAAACCAATTCAGACCAAAAACGGGCATCAACTCATAGAAAATTACGTAATACATACACCTGAATACGTGGAAAATACGTATGTTTAGGCGTTTATCAGTATGAAACTTCCGTCCGGTATAAAGAGAAAATGAAGGAGTACCATGACCGACATATTAAGCAACCCAAGTGCTTCTAAAGTGGGGATCATGTACTTCTTTTCAATGCATGGTTGAGGCTTTTCCCGGGGAAATTAAAGTCACGATGGCATGGACCATATACGGTCACTCAAGTATTTCCTCACGGTGCCGTTGAGATTTCTCATCCATAACATGGGACGTTCAAGGTCAATGGTCACCGGTTGAAACATTACTTTCCGGGTAACAATTCTTCATCGAAAAATGGAGGTATCTCTCACCCCTTTGTCCCACCATGATTTGAGGTAAACCATGTCGCGCTAAAGACATTAAAAAAGCGCTTCTTGGGAGGCAACCCAAGTCTTTCAATTCATTGCAATTATTCTTTCTTCTTAATTTTTGTTGTTGTGTTGGGTGTTTTTTGTATTTTTTTTTTGTGTGGTGCTTGTGAGTTTGAGTGTTGTTAATTTGTTTGATTGTGGTGGTTGTTTAGTTGTTTACCATAATTTATTTTATCATGTTGCACCGTTGGTTTCATGAATTTTGTATTTTTCCTTGGATGTTGGTGCTTCATTTTCCAAGTTTTCGATGCCTATTAGTGTTTTCGGCTTTGATTTTGTGTGATTTTTGAGTGCTAGGTTGAGTACAATGTTTGGTTTGAAGTTTTTTTGGGCAAGTGGTGAGCATGGAGGTTTCCAGGCAACCATGCGGCCTGCTATGCGCCCGCATAGCAGGCCGCATAGCCATCCAGAGCTCCATGCGGCCTGCTATGCGCCTGCATAGCAGGCCGCATAGCGACCCAGTGGCTGATGCGGCCCCTCATGCGGCCGCATAGGCCCGCCCCTTTTTCTCTTCTTCTTCACCCCACTTCCTCACTATTTACCCAATTTTCATCATTTTTCTTCTCTTTTCCCCTCCATCTCTCCACCATTTTCCTTCATTCTTTTTTCATCAAAACACTCTCCTCATCCTAGCAAATGAATTTTTGGGAGATTTTCAAAGTTTTATCAAGCTTTAAGCTGATTTTCACTTCATCTTCTCATTGGTGCCCTAGTTCAAGGTATACTCATTTCTCACTCATTCTAGGGTTTTTAATGGTTGCAATGATGGGAAAACTTTGTGGTTATCATGATGAATGCTTCTTGTAATTGTTTCTCTTGAATTCAAAGCTTTGTACATTTAGATTATCACTTTTACAAGAAGAAACTCTACCAAATTTTTCCCGAAATTACTGTAGCACTGAGCAAAAATCAGCCTTTGTTCTTCATTAAGCAATTTTTCTCATAAATTCTTGGCTTGATGAAGGTTCTCTTGTCTTGTAGGGATGCCGACCAAACACGTGGCCTCCAAGCAAGTTAGGAGAAGCCTACCTTCAAGAGCGAAGCCCACAAGACAAGATTCGCGTTCTTGTCGAAAAGGAGGTTCGGCACCGTGAAAACTATCGATTGGAATGCTTTGCAGACACTTGGGACATCACAGGAGGCACTGGTGACATTAGTGAGGGACTTGGCCGCATCACAGAGTCGCATAGCATGGCCGAGATCCTATCATATTTGCACAGCTCATCATCATCTGTCGGTACCTCCTCCACAGCTACCACGTGCTTTGCACCATCACTCCCTCCAGACCTCTAGATTCGCAGCACCACCTTTTAGTTTCCTGTTGCTTGTACTGGTTTTATTTCTAGACTTGTTTGTTTGTATTGTTGTACTTTTCAGTTAGCAAGGATCCTGACCCTCCTAAACTGTACTTTCCCGTTTTTGATTCGTGCTTACATGTCCCGCTCTCTATTTATTTCTTGGGGTGTGATACTTTTCTCTTTACTTTCAGGACTAATCATTATAGAAGCTTCACGCCCCTTGCACATCACAGCTTTCCCCGATTCATGCACATCTGGATTTCGTCTCATCGACTAATTGGGGAAGTTTCAATACCTCCTCCCTTTATTTTTATGGCATGTCTCGCACCTTACTCTGCTGATATACGTACATTGAGGGCAATGTACAACTTTAGGTGTGGGGATGGGGTACTTTACTTATTTTGCATGCATGATCACCGATGATAGCTATGATTTTAGTGTTTAGCACTTCCTAGCTTGAAAGAATGATAGAAGTGAGTTGTAATTTTATACTGTGCTTGAATGATGCCCTGTTTTAGCTTTACTGCTTTTCCATGCTCTTTTACGATTACTCCCACCTTATACACTCCAACCAACCCATTATGATGATTTTGGTATTAGACTATTAAACTCTTTCTTCAATATTCTTTTAAGAGCTTTTGAGTTCCTTTATTGTTTTCTGTAGCCTTAAGTGAATTGTGACAGGTTTCCAAGGGACATGAGATACAGTGTGTACAAAAAAAAATGGAGTCTATGATGGTATTCCTCTGCTAGTACAGCATGAATGCATCTATGTGGACTGTAATCAAGTAGGATGGGTGGCTCTTGTGCCTGGCCAGCACGTGCATCCGTCTGAAAGATTTTTGTGCAGTCTATGTTGGTCGGACTAAAAAAAAAAAAAACCTCTTCCGCTGGAACTTGTTGCCCATTGTCACTTAAGAGCTAGAGTTTTATTTAGGAACTTGAATGCTTCGGTGTAAAATCCCATGTAAATGCCCAATTGGTCTTGTGTGATCCTGTGGCTCTTCCCGAAGGCACGGAATGACACATATCCGGGTTGGCGAGAGAAAGGGTTGAAGTGATAGATTTCAAAGGTGCTTAACACTTCAAGAGTTAACTCCTTGTATGTGGGTTCGTCAATGGAGAACAATGTATCCCAACCGTTGTGTGTGATGAGTTCCAATATTATTTCATCCAAACCCAGGGTTTTGAGGACATCCCAATCAATTTTCTTTATCGTCCCAAAGTTCTTACGCGAAAGAAGCGCAAAACGATTCTTGTGTTCTTCCTTCTTAAACTTGGGTTGTTCATGAGGCGGAGGAGGGTCATTTCGGGCTCTCTTGTAAGCAACCTTCTTGGTTCTCATCCTACAAAGTGAATGGAAGCTCAATTAGACAAGTTACAAGCAACAAAAATCTTGAAAAATGATAGAATCATGAAAATTTCTCAGTGCTACAGTAATTCCGAAAAATTTTTTCAAGAACTTTGTTTGAAAACTTGAAGATCTCAAAATACAACCATTCCAAAACCTTGATACAAGCTTGTAGAAGCCAAGGAGAGAACAAACCATGAGAAAATAAGCCCCAACAACCATAGAAACATCAAGATCATGAGAACAAAAATTCACCTTAAAACCTAGGGTTTTTGGAGTGAAACTTGAGTTGAATCCGGCCAAAAGAGTGGTTATTCTTCAAATCTTAAGCACCAAATGTTTTTAGAGGAGAGTGAGAGCAATTTAAAGCAAGAAAAATGGAAGAAAATGGAGGAGAAATGAGAGGGAAGTGAGAGTGTTAAGTGGAGAGGATGATGAATAGAAGGAATGGCCAAATGAAGCCAATTTAATCAAGTCCCGAAAAGCCTCACGGGTGAGCTCACGGGCGTGAGCCCACCCGTGAGAGCTCTCGGTTTGCCTCACGGCCAAGCTCACGGCCGTGAGCTTGGCCGTGAGGGCTCTCGGTTTGGCTCACGGCCAAGCTCACGCCCGTGAACTTGGCCGTGAGAGCCCTCTGTTTTGCTTGCGGGCAAGCTTACGGCCGTGAGCTTGCCCGCAAGGGTTCTTTCCCTTGCTTAAGGGCACAATCATGTACAAAACTTAGCTCTCAACTCGATTTAGCAATGAAGAACACTCCTCTAAAGCTTAAAACCACTCAAAGAAAGGCCGAATAAGGCATGAAAGCAATCAAAACATGAATCTCATGAAAACTAATCATTAAACAATTCACAACAACATACAAGCATGCAACTATGAATTAGACAAAATGATGAGCGATAAGAGCACACAAGAACAAACCCTAGGGTGCTAATATGCTAACACACAACAAAAATACGAAAAAGAGAAACACAAACACTAAAAACAACAAAAGAATGAAATTGCAATGAAATTAAACTTGGGTTGCCTCCCAAGAAGCGCTTGGTTAACGTCGTTAGCTTGACGTGTGTTACCTCAACAATCATGGTGGGACAAAAGGAGGGAATTTACCTCCAACCTTTGATGATGTATTGTTACCCGAAAAGTAGTGCTTCAAGCGGTGGCCATTGACTTTGAAGGTTCCATTTTGAGGGTGAGTAATTTCGACGGCCCCATGAGGAAACACTTTAGTCACAGCGTAGGGGCCATGCCATCGTGATTTTAATTTCCCGGGGAATAACTTCAATCTTGCATTGAATAGTAACACTTGGTCCCCGGGTTGGAAGCACTTGGCTTGTTTGATGTGTCGGTCATGATATTCCTTCATCCTCTCTTTATACTTCACAGATGTGTCATAAGCCAAGGATCGCCATTCCTCTAGCTCATTTAATTGGAGCTTTCTTTTTCGACCACAAAGATGAGGATCGACATTAAGTTGCTTTATGGCCCAATAGGCTTTATGCTCCAGTTCGACCGGCAGATGGCAAGCCTTTCCGTAGACCAAACGGTAAGGAGTGGACCCAATAGGTGTCTTGAAAGCGGTTCTATATGCCCACAATGCATCATCAAGTTGGTTTGCCCAATCCCGCCTGTGATGATTGACTATCTTCTCTAGGATTCGCTTCAACTCTCTATTCGAATTCTCAACCTGGCCACTAGTTTGGGGATGGTAAACAGTCGAAACATGGTGTGATACCCCATATCGTTTCAAGACTCTCTCGAATTGTGAGTTGCAAAAGTGGGTGCCCCGGTCATTGATGATTGTTCTAGGTGTCCCAAATCGGGAAAACAATTTTTTTAAGAATTTCACCACAACTCTTGCATCACATGATGGAAAGGCACTTGCTTCCACCCACTTGGAGACATAATCCACTGCCACAAGAATGTACTTGTTACCCTGGGAACTAGGGAATGGGCCCATAAAGTCGATACCCCAAACGTCAAATACTTCGCACGCTTGATTCCACGATTGTGGCATTTCATCCCTTTTTGAGATATTACCCGTTCGCTGGCATCTGTCACAGTGTTGCACCAAAGCCTGGGCATCTTGAAATATAGTTGGCCAATAGAACCCAGCATCAAGGGCCTTTTTAGCTGTTCGACTTCCACTATAGTGACCTCGTGTTGGCCCAGAATGACAATGCCTTAGAATGTCTTGACCTTCCACTTTTGAGACACATCTCCTGACAACCTGATCAGAGCTCAACCTGAATAAGTATGGATCCTCCCAGGTATAATACTTCAGTTCAGAAAAGAACTTTTTCCTTTGTTGTGAAGTGAGCCATTTGGGAAAAATTTTTGCCGCGAGATAATTTGCAATATCAGCAAACCATGGAGTCTCGTCTTCTGCTATCACTTGAATACTGCAAAGTTGCTCTCCAGGGAATGCATCATTAATCTCTTTCTTTCCTACCGTATCATCATCAGGACCCTCAAGGCGGGAGAGGTGATCAGCAGCTAAGTTTTCCGCCCCTTTTTTGTCTCTTATCTCCAAATCAAATTCTTGAAGAAGTAGCACCCAGCGGATTAATCGAGGCTTGGCGTCCGACTTGTTTAACAGATATTTTAGTGCAGAATGGTCTGTGTAAACGATTACTTTGGATAACACCAAGTATGACCTAAATTTGTCAAATGCGAAGACTACCGCCAGTAATTCCTTCTCAGTAGTGGTATAGTTCTCTTGAGCATCATTCAAAGTTTTGCTTGCATAATAGATAGGATGGAAATGTTTATCCCTTCGCTGCCCAAGCACTGCTCCAACGGCATAGTCACTAGCATCACACATTAGCTGGAATGGCAAATTTCAGTCAGGTGAAACAATAATGGGTGCCTCGATTAGTTTCTGTTTGAGTGTCAAGAAGGCGTGCATACATTCACTAGTGAATTCAAAAGGGACATCCTTTTCCAACAGCTTTGTTAAGGGTCGGGCAATGGATGAGAAATCTTGCACAAACCTTCTGTAGAAACCGACATGTCCCAAGAAGCTTCTGATTGTTTTCACTGAAGTAGGGGGTGGAAGTTTCTCGATAGTGGCAATCTTAGCTCTGTCCACCTCGATCCCATGTTTCAAAATTTTGTGTCCAAGGACTATGCCGTCCCTTACCATAAAATGGCATTTCTCCCAGCTGAGCACTAAATTTGTCTCCTCACATCTGTTTAATACCCGTTCAAGGTTTCTGAGGCAAAGTTCAAAAGAATCACCAAAAACTGAGAAGTCATCCATAAAAACATCCATAATGTCTTCCACCATGCCTTCGAAAATAGCCAACATGCATCTTTGGAAAGTGGCCGGGGCATTACATAGCCCAAAAGGCATCCGCCTGTAAGCAAACGTGCCATAAGGACAGGTAAAAGTGGTCTTCTCCTGATCTTCTGGAGCTATGGGAATCTGAAAATATCCAGAGAAGCCATCTAGAAAACAATAATAAGCATGTCCTGCAAGCCGCTCAAGCATCTGATCGATGAAGGGCAAAGGGAAATGATCTTTTCTTGTGGCATCGTTAAGTTTCCTGTAGTCAATGCAAACCCTCCAACCTGTGACTGTTCTGGCAGGGATGAGTTCATTTCTCTCATTAGTTACAACTGTCATGCCTCCCTTCTTTGGTACCACTTGAACTGGACTTACCCAAGCACTATCGGAGATAGGATAGATGATACCCGCATCAAGAAGCTTAATGACCTCACTCCTTACTACCTCCTTCATGTTGGGATTCAACCTTCGTTGGGGTATTGCCACTGGTTTGTGATTATCTTCCATGAGAATTTTGTGAGTGCAGAAAGATGGATTAATCCCCTTTATATCAGCGATCTTCCAAGCAATTGCCTTCTTGTGTCTCCTGAGTACATCTAAAAGTTTGTCTTTCTGTTGTCCTGTCAAATCGGATACAATGATAACCGGGAGTGTAGAATCTTCCCCCAAGAAAGCGTATTCCAAATGAACAGGAAGTGGTTTTAGCTCTAATTCAGGAGGTTCTTCAAGTGATGAAATCAGCCTTCCATAATTCCTTAAATCATTCTTCTCACCCCTTCAATCCTCCAAATCAGATGAGCAATCACTCCCTGAACTATCGTCCAAAGCATGGATCTCTGCTTCAATGGCAATAGAATCCCCAATCTGTGTATAATCCGTTCCATCGGAGCTGTCTGAAACTGATTGATCAGTACCTCCTTTGACTGGAGTTAATGACCCAAAGTACCTATCTGAATTGTTTTTCGACAAATCACCGACGGGGGTAGGTTGGTAGATCGGAGAACAAGAATACCCAACACTATTCACTCTTTCTGTTAGCGAATACTGTTGTAGCACGAAGTCAGAGTTTCGGTGTTCCAGGGTTGCGTTGGGTGAGTTATCACAATACTGCCTTTTCCAATGATCATCAAAGAGGGTTGGATGATCCAATGAAATTCCAGTGTTCAAGTAGCATGGGTAAGGCTCCTGTGAAAACATGCAATTAGTCCGATCACTAGATGGAAGCATAGTGAGACACAAAGGGGAAATATAAATACAACTAAAATGAATGAAGCAAGAAGATAAAGAAGATAAGGAATAGAAGTGATCAGTCTATATACAAAAGAAAACAAAACATGGAACAAGAAAATGATCAAATCAACACGCGCAAAGTTTTCCGGATATTTCTCGTGGGTCCCCGGCAGCGGCGCCAAAAGCTTGATGAGTGCTATCCCGCAAGTGCACGGGTCGTCAAGTAATACCCTGTGCGTGACACAGGGGTCGTATTCCCTGGGGCCCGAGAAGCTACCCTTACTTCCTTATTACAATATTGTTTGACCGATACGATTCAAAAGAGTGAATATGATGCAAAGAAGTTAAAGAAGTAAATAACCAAAGCAACATACGAGGGCAAAATACGGGGTAGAAATAGGGCTAGGAGTGGTCACGGATGAGAATTCCCTTAGGGGCTACTAAAGTGAGTAGGAAGGCTTGGACTAACATGCAAGTGGCTAATTGGACCGAGAAAACCCTAGACTAGGTCAACCCGATGGTCACGGAAGTCGACCCCTAATCCTGTACGGGTATTGGATACGATACGTATACCGCCCAAGATTTCCCCTACGATTGCAAAGGGTGAAGTGGTTTTCTCAAACTAGGGTTACAATACAAAAGAGTACTCAACCCTAGGAGTGGAGGGGTACAAATACCCGATGGTCACGGCGTATTTATACGTATTTCCCTTCCAAATTTGGTGAGTCTAACACTAGGGCAATGGTCATGCAACCTAGCATTTCCTAAGTCTTTTGATACATAGAGTTCTCATACATACCAAGCATGTAAAACACCAAACAATGGATCACAAACAAGCCACAAACAATGTATAGAACAAGATCATCCAAAACATCACAAGTTCACCCCCAAGGTTCACCTACATCCGGTGACCTTGGGGTTTAAGTGCTCATGTTCACTAAATACAACAATAAATGCATGGAAACAAACGACAAAGGCATGAGAAGGACTCCCTCAAAGGATGAAGGCCGGTGAAGTTCCAAAGACGCCACTCCAAGGGGTGGCTTCCCTAGTCTTCAACCTCCAAATGAAAGCCCTAGGATGAAGGATCTTCCCAAAACCTTGCTCTCCTTGCCAAATCCTTGCCTAGATCGGCCTCCAAGAGCTTTTTCTTCCTCAATTCGAAGGTGGTGGTGAGAGGCCCTAAGAAGAACTCCCAGATTTTCTTCAAAACCCAAGTAGAGCCCCTTTAAATGATGAGTTCGGGCAAGCTCACGGGTGGCCTCACGGTCCATATACGGCCCGTGAGGGAGCCTGTAATACGGGCTGCAAGAAACCGCAAAGATGTGATTTTTGCACAGTAAACTGCTACAGCAAAGTGCTACAGTAAGTTCTACAGTAAAATGCTATAGTGAACTGCTCGTGGATGACCTCACGGCCGTGAGCTTGCCCGTGAGGATTCCTAGACTTAGAATTTTCTTCAAATCTTCGTGCTTCAGGCTGCTACAGTGTTGCTACAGTGCCAGGGAACCCAAAACGACGATTTCGGTGTCAATTTCTTGTCAAATTGCGTCGTTGAGCTCACCTAGGCTTCTTTTGTACCTGAAACACAAAATAAACCAATTTAGACCTAAAAGGGCATCGATTCATCAACAAAATACGAGAAGCATGCGCAAGTGTACGTATAAAATACGTACATTTAGACATTTATCATTGATCACAAGATTGAGCTAGAGCGTGGCTCGACACCGCCGGCCGCCGTTCCTTACAAAATGGCACCACCTGAACTTGAGGAGTTGAGAAAGCAATTGAAGGAGTTGCTTGATGCCGGCTACATTCGACCCTTGAAGGCACCTTATGGCGCTCACGTTCTTTTCCAAAAGAAGCATGACGGGTCCTTAAGGATGTGCATTGACTACCGAGCTCTAAACAAGCTTACAGTAAAGAACAAGTATCCAATCCCCCTTATAGAAGACTTGTTTGATCCGCTTGGAGATGAGAGATGGTTCACCAAGCTTGACCTAAGGTCTGGGTACTATCAAGTGAGGATTACGGAGGAAGATGTGCCTAAGACCGCATGTGTGACAAGGTATGGTTCCTATGAGTTCCTTGTCATGCCCTTTTGGGCTCACCAATACCCCGGCCACATTTTGCACTTTGATGAATCATGTGTTTCATCCCTTCTTGGACAAATTTGTTGTAGTGTACTTGGATGATATAGTAGTCTATAGTAAGACCTTGGACAAACACATCCAACACCTACAACAAGTTTTCCAAGTTTTAAGGGAAAATGAGTTGTTTGTGAAGAAGGAGAAGTGCGAATTTGTGAGGCCGGAAGTCTCTTTCTTGGGGCATTTGGTCGGCCATGGGAAGCTCAAGATGGACAAGGCCAAGATCCAAGCCATTGAGTCTTGGGAGGCACCACGACGAGCCACGGACTTGCGGAGTTTTCTTGGATTTGTGAACTACTACCGCAAGTTCATTCAGGGACATTCTTCCATTGCTTCCCCTCTCACCAACCTACTCAAGAAGAACAAGGCATGGGAGTGGGATGTGGCATGCCAAGAAGCTTTTGAGAAGTTGAAGCAAGCCGTGATGGAGGAACCCGTCTTGGTACTTCCCGATCATGCCAAGCCTTTTGAGGTACAAACCGATGCTTCTGACTATGCTATTGGTGGTGTATTGATGCAGGAAGGACACCCCATTGCCTTTGAAAGCCGAAAGCTTAATGATGCGGAGAAGAAGTACACGGTCCAAGAGAAGGAGATGACGGCCGTTGTACATTACCTTAGAACTTGGAGGCATTATTTGTTGGGTGCCAAGTTCAAGGTGAAGACGGACAATGTTGCCACAAGCTACTTCCTTACCCAAAAGAAGTTGACACCGAAGCAAGCAAGGTGGCAAATGTTCCTAGCCGAGTTCAACTTCATGATGGAGCATAAACCTGGCAAGATGAATTGTGTGGCGGATGCCCTTAGTCGGAGGGCCGAGCTCGCCTCCGTTTCTTCCCTAAATTTTCCTTTGGCAAGCCGCATCCAAAAGGGCTTGGAGCATGATCCCCAAGCCAAGAACATCCTAGAGGCCGCGAGTGGAGGCAAGACTCAGCTGTTTTGAGTGAAAGATGGGGCACTTGTCACCAAAGGAGGGCGGCTTTATGTTCCTAAGTGGCAAGGCCTATGGAAGGAGATCATGAAGGAGTGTCATGATGCACTTTGGGCGGGGCATCCTGGAGCCCAACGCACCCAAGCACTTATTGAGAGGGCCTATTATTGGCCTCAAATGAGAGAAGACATTGAGTTGTATGTGAAGACTTGTCTTGTGTGCCAACAAGACAAGGTAGAGCATGGTTGCACACCGGGACTTCTCCAACCTTTACCCACTCTGGAGAAGCCATGGGAGAGCATTTCCATGGACTTCATTATTTGCTTGCCGAAGTCCGATGGGTGTGGCAACATCATGGTGGTCGTGGATCGATTTAGCAAGTATGGAGTCTTCATTCCCGTACCCACTAAGTTTGATTGCTTCCCTGCAAGTGTACGGGATCGCCAAGTAATACCCTGTGAGTGACACAGGGGTCGTATTCCACTGGGGCCAAGGAAGTACTATTACTCACCCTTCATCTATTTTCTAGCCTACAATTCTTAGTGAAAAGAACAAAATAAAGTGAACTAACTAACCTAATGGCCGGGTCACTAGCACACGAGTGTAAATAAACAAGGGAGTATCAAGCATGAGAAGGGAGTGTTTGGATAAGGAATCCACCTAGGGTTGTCATTAAGACCCGAACTAGGATGATCTAAAGATGCAATGACGATAGCTGAGACCTAGAGACTTCATGAATAGATTAGCCCCAATTTCTCGGCAACTAACCCCTAATCCCATACGAGTGTTAATCGGAATCTCTTCCGGATTAACCCACCTACGATCGCAATGAGTTCAAGGAAATCTCTAATAGGAGTAAACCTACTATCCTTCGGCTTAAACCTAGTAAAGGAGGGCTACCAACACCCAATCTCTCGGCAATGTCGGCACAAGAATCCCCTTTCAATCTCTCCTAGATCTAGTATACGTGAGTAGGTCACATCTACGCGCACAACTCATAAAAGAATCACGGATTTCTCCACAAATGCGATTCTAGACATGAAGCATGAAAGATTGAACCTCAAACAACCATCAAATTAGATTAACAACAACAATCCAAAGTTCATGCACAAGATAAACCCTAGGGTTCATCCAAATCCAAACACAACAATAAGTTAATCCCTCATGATAAGGGACACTTATACAACATACAAGGAAGATAAAAACATAAAAGAAGCAATGAAAACCCCCTCTAGGTGATGATCTCCTTGAATGGATGAAGCTTCACAAGATTGTCGATGATGGCTTAGATCTTCACTCCAACCCCTTCTCCCTTGCTCCTCTCCCTCTTGGTGATGATGTGTGCTCGTTTCCTATGAAGATCGCCGCCGAAATGTGGCCGGAAAGCCTCAAGAAGGTGTGGTGGCGGCGGCCTCAAAGGCCAAGAGAAAGTCTCCCTAAAAAGCCCTAAAAATGCTCTTTTATATTCCCGCAGTATCCCGGGGTGGATAGATTGATCCCGGGGTGGATAGGTAGGCAAAGATAAGGCAAAACATGGCTCATGTTGGGGTGTATCCCGGGGTGGATGGATGGATCCCGGGGTGGATAGGGGGCCGTGAACCCTAGTACAAAATCACTGTCTTTTGATGCTCACGGCCCCTTATACGGCCCCGTATGCTGCACTGTTTACTCTTATGCACTTCCATCATTTCCAGCCCAAAACTCCTCAGGTGCAACAGCAACTGCTACAGTAAGAATGCTACAGTGCTTCAGCTACAGTAAATACGCTACAGTGCTGCGACGCCTGAATTTCATCCTTTTTCGCCCAAATTGTATTCTCGTGCACCTCATGGCTCCCCCGTGCCCTACAACATAAATGATACTCAATTAAGTATAAAACGGGCATCCATTCATATAAAAATACATGCTAAGTGTATAAAATACATATACTAAAACATATACATTTAGACACTTATCAAACATCCCCACACCTAAGCGTTTGCTTGTCCCCAAGCAAACAAATCATGAAAAACAAAGGGAATGATAAGTGGCTAAATGTACATCTCTGGCTCAAATGAATACAAGATTATACAAGTATAGAATAATGATATACAAATGTTGAGTTACAGTCAATACGTACAACAAATAGATCCTGTCTCACCTCTTATATGTCTGTACAGTGTAAGTGAATCTTTCATCTCATTTGCCCTGACATGGCCTAGCCCTATGACTTCAATTAGTACAGCTCTAGATGCTAATCACTCCACAAGTACAGAGTACCAAGTCTTAAAATGCTAAGCGCCACTTCAATGAACAAAAAAGATCCTTCTAAGTCTATACTTGAAACTAAATTCCATTTCCACTCACGAACTCAAGTAGGCAGTCCAAGAGATCACTAGGGTTTTATTTACATGTATATACATTTTTTTTTTTTTTTTTTTTTTTTTTAAGTCCGACTAACGTAGACTGCACAAAAATAATCTTTCAGACGGATGCACATGCTGGCCAGGCACAAGAGCCACCCATCCTACTTGATTACAGTCTACATAGACGCATTCGTGCTATACTAGCAGAGGAATACTGCCATAGACTCATTTTCTCCTCTTTTTTTTTTTTTTTATATATATATTCACCCTAGACTGCACTACAAGTTACAAAATTAGGACTAGCTCAAAAAGACTTAGAAGTTCTTAAGAGTTCATTGAAGGATAGAACTTAGTAGTCTAAGGCTAAGTACTCAAAATTGTGTGTTAAGCATACAAGAGAGTTAAGAAAGTCAAGCAAGCTATTCCCAGGGCATCAACAAAAGACTCAGTGCACAGAATAATACTAGAGGTGAAACAGGATTCAATAGAGCACAACAAAAGAAATGTAACTCACATCAATCATTAATTCATACTTGAAGAATCTAACAAGAATGAACAAAGCCATCATTGATAACACTAGCATGTAGATATGGCCACTAAACATGTAATACACCCATCCCCACACTTAGTGTTGTACATTGCCCTCAATGTACGCTATTCATGAAAATAGACGCAATATACACAATAATAACAAAGGAGGAGGGTGAAAATGAACTTCCCCGGTTCTTGTTGCGCAGACGGCGATGTGTGACCCGAACATAGAGTACGGCGAGCGATACATGTCGGGTCCAATCTCCATTGAATGTGAAGAAGCTCACCAAACTTCCCTTAATGCCCTACAAGGCAAAAAGGGCACAACATCATTCCACAAAATTCGCAAAGGAGAGATGGGGAGTAATCATGCAAAAACTAATACAAAACACAAAAACAACACAAAAGCTAAAAAAAAAATAAAAAAAAAATAAAGACTAAAACAACAAAACAAAGTGTCCATGCTAGTCCTTGTCTTTAGAATTGGGTTCGTCGAAATTGTGGTTCCATGTGGTGCAAACATAACTTCATGGTCGCTAGCTGATTTCTTCATCCTTGACATGCCTACAAACCATGAAGAACCCAATCAAGTATAGAGGAATCCAATACAACTCAAAATGTGGTGCAAAAGATGGGGAAAAATTTGGTAAAATGATGAATAGTAACCATACGGCCGTATGGGGGGCCTTATGGGTACTGTTCACTCTGAAAGAACCTCCCCAAAAACATGAAAATCCAAAAATTTTTACATAAAATCAATTGAAACCATATCCATAACCATCACACCACCAAAATCAAGCAAAATTCTTGAAAACATCCACACAAAAGCTCCAAGAATGCAAGAAAAATGAAAAATATAAAGTTAGGGCACCAAAGAGCTTACCGATGAAAACTTGAGAAAACTAGAGTTAAGCTCGAAGAAAACCATTAGATCGACTTCTCAAAGAGGTTAGGAGGTGATCTAGGAGAAGAAATGAGAAGATTTGGCCAAGATTCGGTGGAGAAAGAAAAGAAAAAAAAATCGTGTGGGAAGAAGGAGAAATGAAGAGAGAAAGAGAGAGAGAGGTAATATGATGAGGATGAACAGTGTCTATCCCCCCCCTCATGGCCCGTATGGGGGGCCGTATACCCTAGGCAAATCTCACTGGTTTTTGCAAAATGGCCTCCCATACGGCCCCATTGAGGCCGTGAGAACCTGGGAAGCTTCAAAAACTCAGAAATTACTTCTCCAATTGACTAAGTAAGGCAATGAAGTGATTTAGAACACCTCCAACTTGAAAGAAATGCTTAAAAACACGATCTAAAACATGACATAACATCAAAAAGATGTGTTTCTCAAGATGGTTATCGATTAAAATACAAGAACGACGATGAGAGAAATGTACAAGGCAAACAAGCATGGGCTTATTCAAACAAATAAAGACATGAAAGAAACACAAGCATACATAACAAATACACAATATTACACTCAACTAGAAACACAAAAAGAAGAAAATGAAGAAATTTAAAGCTTGGGTTGCCTCCCAAGAAGCGCTTGTTTAACGTCATAAGCTCGACGTACCTTATTCTTACCTAAGGAGGCTTGAAAAGGGTGTGTTCATCCCGGCTAGAAGTGGCATAAGAACTACCAAGAAATACAAAACATACCTTCCGGGATGATGAGCTTGTGGAGACCAAGAACATGTTACCTTTAGGCCTCCATGGAAAAAGCTTGGCCCGGGAATTGTGCAACTTTAACTTTGGCGGATCCTTAGATGGCGTGAACCTCCTCCCCGCTTCTTTTATAGTCCCGGCAATTATTCCTTTGAGTATCCCAACACAAGATTGCTTCGGCCTCCATGGAAAAAGCTTTGGTCGAGAGTTATTTAAGCTCGGCATGAGTGGGTCCATGGATGGTTTCCACCTCCTACCCACATCTTCTTCCTCGACCCATGTAGAATGGCCTTGAACTACCCATAAGTGTTGTTTGGGTCTCCAAGGGAACAAATTTGGTTGAGAACATATCAAGCCTTGCATGGGTGGATCAATTGGAGGTTTTATCATCCTATCCACAATTTTTTTCTCAACCCCTCTTGAATAGTCAACAATTGCCCATAAAATTTGTTTAGGCCGCCAAGGAAAAATTTTTGGTTGGGAATTGTCCAAGCCCGGCATTGGTGGGTTCAAGGATGGCCTTAGCTTCCTACCCACATCATCAAACACAATTCCCGGAATTTTCTTTCTGCACTTGAAAATTATCGATTGATTCATGAAATGGTTAATGTTGAGGCAAGTAGTGTCTTCAAATGTAGTCGATTGAGCTTCTTCCACTTCCTCACATTTTTCTATGGCCATGTTGTCATCCTCCCCTCTTTCATCTTCAACTTCACCTTGAGTTGGAACATTAATTATTTGCTCACAAGGTATTGATGGTATCACAATTGCTTCCTCAACCTCCAACACCTCAATATCAACTTCCACCTCAAATTCACCTTTGTTCTCTTCCCCTCTTGTGTTGCTAGGAAGACTTCCTGAAGGTCGATCTGAGTTTGATTTAGCAAGTTGCCCCACCTGATGCTCAAGTGATTGTACTGAAGCATGAAGATTTCTCAAGATGGACCCAAAGTCATTGAGTTGAGAATTCACACTGTTAAATCTTGATTCGGTGCAGATCATGAACTTAGCAAGCACATCTTCAGTGGTGAACCTCTTCTCTTGCAACGGTGGTTGTACTTGTGGATTCTGAGGGGGGCCAACTTTTTGTTGTTGTTGCCCTTGCCGATATGCATAGTAATCATTATGGTGCGGACTGTTTTGGCGTGCTCTCATGGCAACGAACTTTTCTATCTTCTCTTCAAGTGCAAAAATTTTGGTGGCCAACAACTTTTCTTGGAAATCCATGGCCCTGTGTAAATAATCAAAAAAAAAAAAAAAAACAATAAGCTAAGAAAGAAAATAAGCAAGAAGTAAAATAAATAAATATGCACAAAACGGTAAAAGATACACACAAAAACAAATATTTACAAAGCAAATGACTAGAGCAATAGACTACAAGCTTTCCTAGTATTCCTTGAATGTCCCCGGCAACGGCGCCAAAAACTTGATTGCTTCCCCGCAAGTGTACGGGATCGCCAAGTAATACCCTGTGAGTGACACAGGGGTCGTATTCCACTGGGGCCAAGGAAGTACTATTACTCACCCTTCATCTATTTTCTAGCCTACAATTCTTAGTGAAAAGAACAAAATAAAGTGAACTAACTAACCTAATGGCCGGGTCACTAGCACACGAGTGTAAATAAACAAGGGAGTATCAAGCATGAGAAGGGAGTGTTTGGATAAGGAATCCACCTAGGGTTGTCATTAAGACCCGAACTAGGATGATCTAAAGATGCAATGACGATAGCTGAGACCTAGAGACTTCATGAATAGATTAGCCCCAATTTCTCGGCAACTAACCCCTAATCCCATACGAGTGTTAATCGGAATCTCTTCCGGATTAACCCACCTACGATCGCAATGAGTTCAAGGAAATCTCTAATAGGAGTAAACCTACTATCCTTCGGCTTAAACCTAGTAAAGGAGGGCTACCAACACCCAATCTCTCGGCAATGTCGGCACAAGAATCCCCTTTCAATCTCTCCTAGATCTAGTACACGTGAGTAGGTCACATCTACGCGCACAACTCATAAAAGAATCACGGATTTCTCCACAAATGCGATTCTAGACATGAAGCATGAAAGATTGAACCTCAAACAACCATCAAATTAGATTAACAACAACAATCCAAAGTTCATGCACAAGATAAATCCTAGGGTTCATCCAAATCCAAACACAACAATAAGTTAATCCCTCATGATAAGGGACACTTATACAACATACAAGGAAGATAAAAACATAAAAGAAGCAATGAAAACCCCCTCTAGGTGATGATCTCCTTGAATGGATGAAGCTTCACAAGATTGTCGATGATGGCTTAGATCTTCACTCCAACCCCTTCTCCCTTGCTCCTCTCCCTCTTGGTGATGATGTGTGCTCGTTTCCTATGAAGATCGCCGCCGAAATGTGGCCGGAAAGCCTCAAGAAGGTGTGGTGGCGGCGGCCTCAAAGGCCAAGAGAAAGTCTCTTTGAAAAACCCTAAAAATGTTCTTTTATATTCCCGCAGTATCCCGGGGTGCATAGATGGATCCCGGGGTGGATAGGGGGCCGTGAACCCTAGTATAAAATCACTGTCTTTTGATGCTCACGGTCCCTTATACGGCCCTGTATGCTGCACTGTTTACTCTTATGCACTTCCATCATTTCCAGCCCAAAACTCCTCAGGTGCTACAGCAATTGCTACAGTAAGAATGCTACAGTGCTTCATCTACAGTGAATACGCTACAGTGCTGCGACGCCTGAATTTCATCCTTTTTCGCCCAAATTGTATTCTCGTGCTCCTCATGGCTCCCCCATTTCCTACAACATAAATAATAGTCGATTAAGCACAAAACGGGCATCAATTCTTAACAAAATACATGCTAAGTGTACAGAGTACGTATATTAAAACATTTACATTTAGACACTTATCAACGCCCTGTCGGCGCGGCCGATTGATCGCTTGATCACACGAGCGCGCTCCGACGGAATCGGTGATCCCGTCGTGCAAACTCCTTGAAACTTGGCCCGTGGGGGTTTCAAGTGATGCCGAGTGATGGGGCGGGGGCGCCGGGTCGGGATGCCGCCGTCGCCTGGGACGGCCCGCCGGCGGCGCCGGTCGATCACTTGATCACACGAGCGCGCTCCGACAGAATCGGTGATCCCGTCGTGCAAACTCCTTGAAACTTGGCCCGTGGGGGTTTCAAGTGATGCCGAGTGATGGGGCGGGGGCGCCAGGCCGGGACGCCGCCGTCGCTCGGGACGCCCCTCCGTCACCTTAGATCGATCACTTGATCACACGAGCGCGCTCCGACGGGATCGGTGATCCCGTCGTGCAAACTCCTTGAAACTTAGCCCGTGGGGGTTTCAAGTGATGCCGAGTGATGGGGCGGGGGTGCCGGGCCGGGATGCCGCCGTCGCCCGGGACGCCCCACCGGCGGCGCCGGTCGATCACTTTATCACACGAACGCGCTCCGGCGGCATCGGTGATCCCGTCGTGCAAACTACTTGAAACTTGGACTGTGGGGTTTTCAAGTGATGCCGAGTGATGGGGCGGGGGCGCCGCGCCGGGATGCCGCCGTCGCCCAGGACGCCCCGCCGCCGCCGCCGGTCGATCACTTGATCACACGAGCGCGCTGTCACAGGGTTTTCTCACATGCTCGGTACGGGCGGTCCCTTACCGAGAGAAGTTAACCGAAGAGGCCAAGTTCGAAAAATTCTAAGTCCAAAGGAAGCTGGCGTCCGTACGATCATCCTATGCCGATTCGGAGATGTGGGATCTTGATCGAAGGGTGGATGATCGTGTTATCAAGAGCATGGGCCAAGGGGCCCAAGATTGGCTAAGCGTTGGCCAATCAGCCGGGTCAGGCGTAAGCACAGACAGTATGGACCTTGTACGGTCGGTCAGCCTGATCGGGTGGACGGGAGCGGTTCTCGTCCTTCCAGGAGCCAAGACAACAGTATATGGTGCGAAAGGCGATACGGCGCGCGCACTGACTGTATCACCCAACAGTCGCATACGAGCGGAGTATGTCCCTCGGTCGTCAGGGCACTGCCGAGTCATCCCGGGCGGATGGACAGTGATTATCTGGCGCGATGGACAGAGGGGAGACATCTTATAGCTAGTGGAAGACAAAGTGGGGAGCACACATGGACGACGGGTCCCGGCTAACATGAGAGGTCTCGTTTGCTAGCCGTTGGAAGGGGATCCGGTTCGTTTGGTTGCTCTTGGACATGGAATTCATGGGAATGCGTTTGTCCACTTCCCCTTGGATAAGATGCCAAGGTTGGAGCTATAAGAACCCCTCCATTCTCCCATTGTGAGGATCCAAATCCAATTCCAAACCAAGATCACTCCAAGTATTCTTGAGAGCAAGAGAATGGAGAAGAAAGAGTGTCTTCTCATTGTGCCTCTTGTTTTCTTGATAGGACAGGGTGAGGAGAGGGTGAGGATCACCTTCACTCTTAGGTGGGAGTGAAGGTCTTGGCCGGTGTTGTCTTGACTCTTAGTGTAACCTTGACTACATTTATAGAGAGTTTTACCCTTTTCTCTCTTATTTCGGTTCTCTTCTTATTTCCTTGTCTTGTGCATTGTGTTTGCTTGTATCTTGGCCGAGAGGGTGTGCTTGAGTGGTCCTTGGGCGTGTTTTTGGGCCATCCTTGGGTGGAGGCTGACTTGCGTGGTCGCAAGTGCCGCACGGTGTAGTGATCGCCGGACCTACCCGTGACACGCGCTCCGACGGAATCGGTGATCCCGTCGTGCAAACTCCTTGAAACTTGGCCTGTGTGGGTTTCAAGTGATGCCGAGTGATGGGGCGGGGGCGCCGGGCCGGGACGCCGGTGTCGCCCGGGAAGCCCCGCCGTCGCCTTAGATCGATCACTTGATCACACGAGCGCGCTCCGACGGCATCGGTGATCCCGTCGTGCAAACTCCTTGAAACCTGGCCCGTGGGGGTTTTAAATGATGCCGAGTGATGGGGCGGGGGCGCCGGGCCGTAATGCCTCCGTCGCCCGGGACGCCCCGCCGTCGCGGCCGGTCAAATCACTTGATCACACGAGCGCGTTCCGACGGAATCGGTGATCCCGTCGTGCAAACTCCTTGAAAATTGGCCCGTGGGGGTTTCGGTCATGCCGAGTGATGGGGCGGGGGCGCCGGGCCGGGATGCCGCCGTCGCCCGGGACGCCCCGCCGGCGCCGCCGGTCGATCACTTGATCACACGAGCGCGCTCCGACGGAATCGGTGATCCCGTCGTGCAAACTCCTTGAAACTTGTCCCGGGGGGGTTTCAAGTGATGCCGAGTGATGGGGCGGGGGCGCCGGGCCGGGATGCCGCCGTTGCCCGGGACGCCCCGCCGGCGGCGCCCGTCGATCACTTGATCACACGAGCGCGCTCCGACAGAATCGGTGATCCCGTCGTGCAAACTCCTTGAAACTTGGCCCGTGGGGGTTTCAAGTGATGCCGAGTGATGTGGCGGGGGCGCCGGGCCAGGACGCCGCCGTCGCCCGGGACGCCCCGCCGTCGCCTTAGATCGATCACTTGATCACACGAGCGCGCTCCGACGGAATCGGTGATCCCGTCGTGCAAACTCCTTGAAACTTGGCCCGTGGGGGTTTCAAGTGATGCCGAGTGATGGGGCGGGGCGCCATGCCGGGATGCCTCCGTCGCCCGGGACGCCACGCCGGCGCGGCCGGTCGATCACTTGATCACACGAGCGCGCTCAGACGGGATCGGTGATCCCCTCGTGCAAACTCCTTGAAACTTGACCTGTGGGGCTTTCAAGTGATGCCGAGTGATGGGGCGGCGGCGCCGGGCCGGGATGCCGCCGTCGCCCGGGACGCCCCGCCGGCGGCGCCGGTCGATCACTTGATCACACGAGCGCGCTCCGGCGGAATCGGTGATCCCGTCGTGCAAACTCCTTGAAACTTGGCCCGTGGGGGTTTCAAGTGATGCCGAGTGATGGTGCGGGGGCACCGGGCCGGGACGCCGGCGTCGCCCGGGACGCCCCGCCGTCGACTTAGATCGATCACTTGATCACACGAGCGCGCTCCGACGGAATCGGTGATCCCGTCGTGCAAACTCCTTGAATCTTGGCCCGTGGGGGTTTTAAGTGATGACGAGTGATGGGGCGGGGGCGCCGGGCCGTGATGCCTCCGTCGCCCGGGACGCCGCGCCGGCGCGGCCGGTCGATCACTTGATCAAACGAGCGCGCTCCGACGGAATCGGTGATCCCGTCGTGTAAAAACTTTGAAACTTGGCCCGTGGGGGTTTCAAGTGATGCCGAGTGATGGGGCGGGGCCGCCGGGCCGGGACGCCGCTGTCGCCCGGGACGCCCCGCCGGCGCCGCTGGTCGATCACTTGATCACACGAGCGTGCTCCGACGGAATCGGTGATCTCGTCATGCAAACTCCTTGAAACTTGGCCCGTGGGGGTTTCAAGTGATGCGGAGTGATGGGGCGGGGGCACCGGGCCGGGATGCCGCCGTCGCCCGGGACGCCACGCCGGCGGCGCCCGTCGATCACTTGATCACACGAGCGCGCTCCGACAGAATCGGTGATCCCGTCGTGCAAACTCCTTGAAACTTGGCCCGTGGGGGTTTCAAGTGATGCCGAGTGATGGGGCGGGGGCGCCGGGCCAGGACGCCGCCGTCGCCCGGGACGATCCGCCGTCGCCTTAGATCGATCACTTGATCACACGACCGCGCTCCGACGGAATCGGTGATCCCGTCGTGCAAACTCCTTGAAACTTGGCCCGTGGGGGTTTCAAGTGATGCCGAGTGATGGGGCGGGGGCGCCGGGCCGGGATGCCTCCGTCGCCCGGGACGCCCCCCCGGCGCGGCCGGGCGATCACTTGATCACACGAGCGCGCTCCGACGGGATCGGTGATCACCTCGTGCAAACTGCTTGAAACTTGGCCCGTTGGGGTTTTAAGTGATGCCGAGTGATGGGGCGGGGGCGCCGGGCCGGGATGCCGCCGTCGCCCGGGACGCCCCGCCGGTCGATCACTTGATCACACGAGCGCGCTCCGACGGAATCGGTGATCCCGTCGTGCAAACTCCTTGAAACTTGGCCCGTGGGGGTTTAAAGTGATGCCGAGTGAGTGGGCGGGGGCCCGCGCCGGGATGCCGTCGTCGCCCGGGACACCTCGTCGGCGCCGCCGGTCGATCACTTGATCATACGAGCGCGCGCTCCGACGGAATCGGTGATCCCGTCGTGCAAACTCCTTGAAACTTGGTCCGTCGGGGTTTCCATTGATGCCGAGTGATGGGCCGGGGACGCCGGGCCGGGATGCCGCCGTTGCACGGGACGCCCGGCCGGCGCGGCCGGTCGATCACTCGATCACACGAGCGCGCTCCGGCGGAATCGGTGATCCCGTCGTGTCAACTCCTTGAAACTTGGCTCGTGGGGGTTTCAAGTGATGCCGAGTGATGGGGCTGGGGCGCCGGGCCGGGACGCCGCCGTCGTCCGGGACGCCCCGCCGGCGCGGCCGGTCGATCACTTGATCACACGAGCGCGCTCCGACGGAATCGGTGATCCCGTCGTGCAAACTCCTCGAAACTTGGCCCGTGGGGGTTTCAAGTGATGTCGAGTGATGGGGCGGGGGCGCCGGGCCGTGATGCCACCGTCGCCCGGGACGCCCCGCCGGTCGATCACTTGATCACACGAGCGCGCTCCGACGGAATCGGTTATCCCGTCGTGCAAACTCCTTGAAACTTTGCCCGTTGGGGTTTCAAGTGATGCTCAGTGATGGGGCGGGGGCGCCGTGCCGGGACGCCGCCGTCGCCCGGGACGCCCCGTCGGCGCGGCCGGTCGATCACTTAATCACACGAGCGCGCTCCGACGGGATCGGTGATCCCGTCGTGCAAACTCCTTGAAACTTGGCCCGTGGGGGTTTCAAGTGATGCCGTGTGATGGGGCGGGGGCGCCGGGCCGGGATGCCGCCGTCGCCCGGGACGCCCCGCCGTCGCCGCCGGTCGATCACTTGATCACACGAGCGCGCTCCGGCGGAATCGGTGATCCCGTCGTGCAAACTCCTTGAAACTTGGCCCGTGGGGGTTTCAAGTGATGCCGAGTGATGGGGCGGGGGCACCGGGCCGGGACGCCGCCGTCACCCGGGACGCCCCGCCGTCGCCTTAGATCGATCACTTGATCACACGATCGCGCTCTGACGGGATCGGTGATCCCCTCTTGCAAACTCCTTGAAACTTTTCCCGAGGGGGTTTCAAGTGATGCCGAGCGATGGGGCGGGGGTCCCCTACTGCGTGTCGGGGTTCCGTGCGGCGGGGCGTGGCGCCGCACGCTAGCTTGGATTCTGGCTTAGAGGCGTTCAGCCATAATCCGGCACACGGTAGCTTCGCGCCAATTGTGTGAATCAACGGTTCCTCTCGTACTAGGTTGAATTACTATGGCGGCGCGGTCATTAGTAGGGTAAAACTAACATGTCTCATGACGGTCTAAACCCAGCTCACGTTCCCTATTGGTGGGTGAACAATCCAACACTTGGTGAATTCTGCTTCACAATGATAGGAAGAGCCGACATCGAAGAATCAAAAAGCAACGTCGCTATGAACGCTTGGCTACCACAAGCCAGTTATCCCCGTGGTAACTTTCCTGACACCTCTAGCTTCAAATCCCGAAGGGCTAAAGGATCGATAGGCCACGCTTTCACGGTTCGTATTCGTACTGGAAATCAGAATCAAACGAGCTTTTTCCCTTTTGTTCCACACGAGATTTCTGTTCTCGTTGAGCTCATCTTAGGACACCTGTGTTATCTTTTAACAGATGTGCCGCCCCAGCCAAACTCCCCTCCTGACAATGTCTTCCGCCCGGATCGGCCGCGCGCGGTGATAAGTGCCAAAACACATCATGTTTTAGCTATGATGTTCTTGTACATTCATGCAACTTATGTGTATTTTCGATGAGTTTTTGCGCACTTGATGTTTTATTTTCATTTCAGGGTTTCGAGGACCAAGTGCGCAAGTTTCGACCGTATTCGTGTCATTCCGGGGAAGATTGAAGAAGAAACGAAGAGTTGGAGCACCCTGGAAGCCGACGCGCCGCACACGGACACATTTTCTCGGCCGTGTGCGGCCACTGTGCGGCCCGCACAGTGGCCGCACAAGGGAGACAGAGAGGTGTGCGGCCAGTGTGCGGCCCGCACACTGGCCGCACAGCACAGCCAGAAGGCTGTGCGGGCACTGTGCGGCCCGCACAGTGCCCGCACACCTTCGGGCTATATATGCTTGTTCTGAAGAGTTTTTGAGAGATTTTTTGGGTTCTCATCCGGCCTCCACTTGTCCTAGACTTCATTTCACCATTTCTTGAGGGATTTTGGAAGGATTTTCGGCTAGATTCGAAGGAGAGAAGAAGGGGAAGACGTTGAGAAGCTTCATAGGGCTCGCCGGCGCGGATCCGACGAGCTACGCCTTCAACCCTAGTCGACATCTTCGAGGGGGTTTTTCTTGTTTTTATTGGATGGAATTGTTGTATGATGAGCTCCTTAGTTTTGTGATGTTGAACTAAACCTCCCAAGGCCGCCGGGCTCCCGGTGAACCTTGGGAGGAGACTTTGTATGAATGACCTATATTTTTCTTTAAATGAATGGTGAGAATGCGTTTGAATCGCTCACCCGCAAGTGCACGGGGTCGCCAAGTAATACCCCTCGCGCGAGCACGAGGGGGTCGTATTCCCAAGGGCCTGAGGAGCTATTCTTACTTCCTTATCACAATGTTGTTTAACCTAGCAATCACTCAAAGGAGATAACTACAAATAATCTACGGATGTGTGAAAAGCATACAAATAATAAATACAAATACTGAGGGAAATCAGGGCGAGGAAATGGTCACGGATGAGGATTCCCTCGGGGGCTACTAAAGTGCTAAGGATACCCTAACTAGCATGCACGTGGGTGGTTTGGACCGGAAAACCCTAAATTAGACCAACCCGATGGTCACGGTGTTTGGTCCCTAATCCGGTACAAGTATTGGAATACGGAATTTCTTCCGCCCAAATCCTTGTACGATTGCAATGGGTTTAATGGATTTCCCCAAGCTAGGGTTGAAACACAATCAAGGACAACCCTAACAATTGGAGGGGTACAGATACCCGATGGTCACGGCGTATTCGTACATGTATTCCCTTCCAAGCTTGGTGAGCCTAACACTAGGGCAATGGTCATGCAACCTAGCATTGTCTAGGAATTGACATATAGAGTTCTCATACATATCAAGGCATTCAAGAACCACCAAACAAGGATCTCAAAACAACACACATGCATAAACTAGAAAGGAATCATCCAAAATACACAAGTTCACCCCCAAGGTTCACCTACATCCGGTGACCTTGGGGTTTAGTTGCTCATGATCACAAAGTATGCAAATAAATACATGGAAACAACCAAAAGCATAATAAGAACACTCCCTCAAAGGATCAAGGCCGAATGACGCTTCCAAGGATGCCACCCAAGGAGTTGCTTCCCTTGTCAAACTTCCTCTAAAATCCAAATCGAAGGTGTGGAGTCGTCGTCTCGTGCTCTCCCCGTCGTCCTCTCCTCAAGAATCGCCTCCAAAAGCCGGCCTCAAGCTCCCAAAGAAGGTGGTGAAGTCAAGCTTGCTCAAGGTCTAGCCTCTCTTCCAAGAATGAACTCTCAAAACCCTTAAAAACATCATCCAGAACGTCATGCGGCCCCGTATGCGACCCCGCATGCGGGGAGAGAAAATCCCGAGAAAAACCCGAAATCGTGTAAGTTGCTACAGTGCCGCTACAGTAAACTGCTACAGTACCGTATGCTACAGTAAAACTGCTACAGTCCGTATACGGCCTCTGCAGTGCCCGCATGCCAGACCGCATGACCTCCAGACATAGCCATTTCGTCAAAGGGGTCGTGCTACAGTATCTGCTACAGTAGTCGCTACAGTACCCCCCCCTCAGGAATAGTGTTTTCATCGCCGATTTCTTCTCAAATTCTATCAATCAGCTCGAAGGGGTCACATCAGTACCTGTAACATGAAAGAAACCAATTCAGACCAAAAACGGGTGTCAACTCATAGAAAAATACGTAATACATACACCCGAATGCATGGAAAATACGTATGTTTAGGCGTTTATCAAACATCCCCACACCTAAGCATTTGCTTGTCCCCAAGCAAACACACATGAAGAACAGGGGCACGGTGGTAAACGACTAAACATACGACCTCAAGCTCAACGGTAAAGCACTCCACTAGCACACGTGAAAAGAAATCTAGAAAGTGAGCTGTACAGTGAGTGATCAAGTAATGGTAGCCCTGTTTTATTCAAAGTGCTTCCGTGAGTGTGTGTTGGCTCCCAACCTTAACCTCCACACCCTGGATTACCCCAGGGGTCCATTCACCCCACATATGGTGAGAATGGTATTAGGCAGTTAAAGACCTCTTCAATACTCAGTCAAGAGTCTTTTGAGTTCCTGAATAAAACTCTACACTCAAGCGACTGTGTAACAAGTTCCAGGGGACGCAACAGAGATACTTATTTGTCTATTCACAAATATACTTTTTTTTTTTTTTTTTTTTTTTTTTTCTGAGTCCGGCTAACATAGGCTGCACAAGAAATCTTTCAGAAGGATGCACATGCTGATTAGGCACAAGAGCTACCCAACCTACTCAATTACAGCCTACATAGACGCATTCATGCTGTGCCAGCAGAGGAATACTGCCATAGACTCCACTTTTTTTTTTTTTAACTGTACACACTGTATCTCAGTCGCTTGGACACCTGTCACACAAGTTCACTTAAGGCTACAGAAAACAAAACAGGAACTCACAAGCTCTTAAAAGAATATTGAAGAAAGAATTTAACAGTCCAATACCAAAATCATCATAATGGGTTGGTTGGAGTGTATAAGGTAGGAGCAATCATGATAGAGCATGAGAAAGCACTAAAAATAAAACAGGGCATCATTCAAGCACAGTATAAAAATACAACTCACTTCTATCATTCTTTCAAGCTAGGAAGTACTAAACCCTAAAATCATAGCTATCATCGGTATTCATGCATGCAAAACTAGTAAAGTACCCCATCCCCACACCTAAAGTTGTACATTGCCCTCAATGTACATGAATCAGCAGAGTAAGGTGCGAGATAAAAAATATAAACATAGAAATACGGGAATGAGGTAAAGAAACTTCCCCAATTGGTCGATGAGATGAACTCCACGTGTGCCTGGACCGAGGGAAAGTTGTGAGGTGCAAGGGGCGTGAATCCTCTACAATGATTAGTCCTAGAAATAAAAACTAGTATAAACAACAGAAAGAAAAACTAAAGTGGTGCTGTGGGTCTAGAGATCCGGAGGGAGTGATGGCGCAAAGCACGTGGTGGCTGTGGAGGAGGTGCCGACAGAAGATGAAGCGCCGCGCATGTATGATAAGATCTCGGCCATGCTGCTCTCGATGCGGCCCTGTGATATGGCTAAATCATGCACTGATGCTGTCAACGCCTCCTGAGAGGTCCCAAGGGTCTGCAACTGCTGACGGACCTCGATGCGGAACTCCGCGAAACTCTCCTCAAGTGATGGTCGACTCCCGCTAGGTGCTGCGTCGGGTACAGGGGCGGACTCTGAATCAGACTCTGATCCTGACTCAGAATCCCGAGAGGTGTCGGGGTCATGGGAACTCGTGCCTCCACTGCGCGGGAGGCGGTAAGTGTCTCCCGACCTCTCAACTATCCCAATATGAAGCAAGATCGACAGACTAAGTGGTGCCACGGTGCTCACAATGCTCATGCCCTGGGCGAGCTCAATCAGTCCTAGGCCCCTGATGATGCGTGTAATATACGGCCCGGCAAATATAGCCCCAAGGCGAGTAGAAGTCCCCTGATGCTCAATAAGTCCGGCGAACAGATGGCCCATGTGGATGGGGTACCGCTGAAGAATACTGTACATAATAAGTAGATCGGTACGAGAAACCACCCCAGTAGAATCAGCGCGACCGCTCACACTTCTGGATAGTAGGGCCTGTAAGTACCTGTGAACGGGGTCGGCCATCAAAGAAGCCTTCTTCGAAGATGACGAGCTAGCAATAGACCTCCAAAGGGAACTAGGGGACACCGAGCGTGGGAAGTCACGAGGTAAAGCCCTGAGCTCTGAATCGGCGAGGGACTCATAAGTGTGAAACCCAAGGTAAATGGCCAACTGGTCGTCGGTGATCTTGTGCCGCTTACCAAAGGCTCTGAAAGTAATGGTGCTAGCCTGGCGCAAATGGGGAGCATGCCCGGAGACCTCAAATGTGCTCAACACCTCCAAAGTCAACTCCCGATAAGTGGGCTCATCGATCTCAAGAATATCATCCCATCCATCACGGGAGATGAGGCCTCGAACGGTATCATCAATGTCCAATGTCTTCAAAGCCTCCCAATCGATAACTCGCACCGTGCCAAACCTCCTTTTCGACAAACACGCAAATCTTGCCTTGTGGGCATCATTCTTGAATGTAGGCTCGCAAACGGGTGGTGGAGAGCTCCTCCTAACGCGCTTGGAAGCCATGTGTTTGATCGGCATCCCTACAAGACAAGAGAACCATCATCAAGCAAAAAAAAACTTGAGAAAATTGGTTAATGAAGAACAAAGGCTGATTTTTGGCTAGTGCTACAGTAATTTCGGGGAGATTTTGGTAGAGTTTCTTCTTGTAAAAGTGACAATCTAAATGTACAAAGCTTGAAATTCAAGAGAAATAATTACAAGAAGCATTCACCATGAAAAGCATCATGTTTTCCCATCAATTCAACCATAAAAAACCAAAGAATGAGTGATAGGAGCACAAACCTTGAACTAGGGCACCAATGAGAAGATGAAGTGAAAATCGGCTTAAACCTTGATAAAACCTTGAAAATCTTCCAAAAACTTGTTTGCTAGGTTGAAGAGAGTGTTTGGATGCAAAAAGAATGAAGGAAAATGGTGGAGAAATGAAGGAGAAAGGAAGAGAAGTTTGATGAAAAATGGATGAACAGTGCTGAAATGAGGTGAATAAGAGGGAGAAGTGGGCTGGGTGACCATGCGGCCTGCTATGCGGCCGCATGGTTGCCCGCATGGCTCTCGGGAAAAACTATGCGGCCTGCTATGCGGCCGCATGGCAGGCCGCATACTTCTCTGGAAAATTCATGCGGCCTGCTATGCGGCCGCATAGCAGGCCGCATACCTCTCTGGAATTTTTATGCGGCCCCTCATGCGGCCGCATGGTAGGCCGCATAAGGTCCAGGAAATTTTTAGCTCAAGTACTCAACCTAGCACCCAAAAATCACATGAAAACAAAGCCGATAACACTCAAAAATCATTAAAAACATGGAGAATGAGGCACCAACACTCAAGGAAAAATATAAAGATCATGAAATCTATGGTGCAACAAGATGAAATAAATTATGGAATTCGGCTAAGCAACAACCACAAGCACAAAAATCAACAAGACTCAAACTCACAAGCACCACACAAAAAATACGAAAAACACACAAACACAACAGTGACAACTAAGAAGAAAAATAAATGCAATGAATTTAAAGACTTGGGTTGCCTCCCAAGAAGCGCTTTTTTAACGTCTTTAGCTCGACATGGTTTACCTCAACTCAGGGTGGAACAAAGGGGTGAGAAATACCTCCATTTTTTGATGAAGAGTTGTTACCCGGAAAGTTCAACGAGAGGCATGAAAAAATCTTGAATTTCCCCCGATCATCAAAGAACAAATGGTCAACCTCCTCGGGTGACATTGTAGAAACATTCACCCCCCGCTTTTGCTTCTCTTTTTTCTTCCTCCACAACTTTTTCAAGGCTCTCTTCTCATTGGAATTTGGTGAAGATTTGACCTCTACTTGTGCTAGTTGTTGCAATGGTGGAGGGGGAGGCTCATCATCCACAACATCATCCCCGAGATCTTCAAAGTACTCCTCCAATGGGTTCAAAGCGAGGACTTCCTGCACACAGTCGGAGATAATCACATCAGTTGTATCCGTGAAATAAAGAGTGTCATCGTGATCAAGTGTACGTTTCATAGCTTCGGGGAGGGTGAAGACCACTT
Source organism: Dioscorea alata (assembly GCA_020875875.1). Lineage (NCBI taxonomy): Eukaryota > Viridiplantae > Streptophyta > Magnoliopsida > Dioscoreales > Dioscoreaceae > Dioscorea > Dioscorea alata. Next base: position 7,277,788 of record CM037021.1, read on the forward strand.
GTTCGTCTCCAACCCTCAAAGTCATCTTCCCTCCTTTTACATCAATTAGTGCACCGGCGGTGTTAAGAAATGGACGCCCGAGGATCAATGGAACTTCTACATCATCGTCCACGTCAAGAATTACAAAATCCACCGGGATGATCAACTTATCCACCCGAACTAGAACATCTTCAACAATTCCCCGGGGTCTTCGCACTGAACGATCCGCAAGTTGCAAAGTCATTCGTGTGGGTCTTAAATTATTTAACCCCAACCTCAAGAACAAGTTGTATGGCATTACGTTTATGCTAGCCCCCGAGTCGGCCAAGGCACTTTCTTGCACTCCATCCCCGATCACACAAGGGATGATGAAACTACCCGGATCATTGAGTTTCTTGGGCAATTTCTTTTGGATAACGGCCGAACAATTTCCCGATAAAGTCACCGTCTCTAAGTCTTCAAGCTTCTTCTTATTCGTGAGGAGGTCCTTCATAAATTTAGCATATTTTGGCATTTGTGAGAGGGCCTCCACCAAGGGAATGTTAATGTGGAGTTGCTTGAAGATATTCAAGAATTTCTTGAATTGCGCGTCTTCTTTATCTTGTTTGAGCCTAGAAGGATATGGTACCACAGGTTTATACTCGGGCTCCTTCCTAGTTGAAGAACTTGGAACATTTCCCTTGTGCATCCCCTCAATCTCAACAGTTGCATCATTATCTAACTTAGGGTCTTCCCGGTCGGCTACCCTATCGTTGGAGGTACTTGGACCATCCCCGGTCCTTACCTCCAACTGCTTCCCACTCCTGAGCGTCACTGCCTTCAAGTGTTCTCTCGGGTTGCATTCAGTGTTGCTTGGCATGCTACCCAAGGGACGATCTGACTGTGCCCTAGCAAGCTGTCCCACCTGGGTCTCAAGAGACTGAATGGAGGCTTGGACATTTCTCAGTACAGTACCAAATTCATCCAATTTCTTGTCCACATTTTGGAACTTGGCCTCTGTAGTGATCATGAATCGTGCCAATACATCCTCAGTCGAGTATTTCTTCTCTTGGACCTGCTGGGGTTGAAACTGGGAGCCCTGAGGTGGTGGAGGCCTCTGTTGGAATTGGCCTTGATTCCAGGACATGTTTGGGGGATTCCTCCACCCCGAATTATAACTGTTGCTGTACTGGTTCCCCGGTCCCCTAGGTCCTCCGCCAACATAATCCACTGATTCCACGGGTGCAGAAGGGGCAATAAATATGGGGCACTGCGAAGTTGCATGCCCAGCACCGCAAGTATCACAGGACAACACCGCCTTAGGGGAAGAACTGGACCCCAACATGAACTGCTCAAACTTCTGTGTCAATGCACTGACTGCCGCGTTGTTATCTGTGACATTCTTCGATAAGGCCTCAACCTTTGCAGTCAATGCGGTGGTCTCATTCACTTCGGACAGGCCGGCCACCCTTGGTCCCTTCTGTCGAGTGCTCCAGTGGCACTCATTGTTCGCCATGCTGTCAATCAATTTCTCAGCTTCTTCAGGGAGTTTGTCACTCAAAGAGCCACCTGCTGCGGCATCTATGAGTTGCCTTGTACCGTAATTCAAGCCATTACAGAGCATCTGTACTCGCATCCAAGCAGGGAAGCCATGATGAGGGCACCTACGTAACAAGTCTTTAAATCGCTCATGTGCTTCAAATAGGGTTTCAGAATCCCCCTGCCTGAAAGAGGAAATCTCTTGTCTCAATCTTGCGGCCTTGCTCGGCGGGAAATACCGAGCCAAGAATTTCTCGACCATTTCCTTCCAGGTGGTGATGGACCCGGGAGCTAAGGAAGTGAGCCATCTGTATGCTGCTCCCCTCAAACTGAATGGAAACAATCGCAATCTAATAGCATCATCTGATACTGAATTGATCTTGAAGGTAGAGCAGATCTGCAGGAATCGGGAAAGATGGGCATGCGGGTCTTCATCAGGAAGTCCATCAAACTGAACTGAGTTTTGTATCATCGCAATTGTGCTCGCCTTGATCTCAAAGTTATTCGCCGGGACGGTGGGTACTTGTACACTGAATTCCTCCCCGGTAAATTGTGGTCTCTCGAAATCGGATAAGGTCCTCCTCGGTTCGGCCATAACTGATGGTTCACTAGACTCGACCCGAACCTCTTGTTGTCTCGAACTTTCGGTAACCTCTCTCAGACGTTGGTGCAAAGTGCGTTCGATCTCGTTGTCGGGCTCAACTAGAATTGCTTGGCCCGCCCGTGTCATAAGAGGGGTACCTTGCAAAAATAGCTAATGTCAACACAAGCAAAAGAAGTAATGATGAAATATAAACAAGGATGGTAAAAACGAACAAAAGAAAAAATGGTCAAATCAACACGTTTTAAGTTTTCCGAATATTCCTCGTGGTTCCCCGGCAACGGCGCCAAAAACTTGGTGAGAATGCGTTTGAATCGCTCACCCGCAAGTGCACGGGGTCGCCAAGTAATACCCCTCGCGCGAGCACGAGGGGGTCGTATTCCCAAGGGCCCGAGGAGCTATTCTTACTTCCTTATCACAATGTTGTTTAACCTAGCAATCACTCAAAGGAGATAACTACAAATAATCTACGGATGTGTGAAAAGCATACAAATAATAAATACAAATACTGAGGGAAATCAGGGCGAGGAAATGGTCACGGATGAGGATTCCCTCGGGGGCTACTAAAGTGCTAAGGATACCCTAACTAGCATGCACGTGGGTGGTTTGGACCGGAAAACCCTAAATTAGACCAACCCGATGGTCACGGTGTTTGGTCCCTAATCCGGTACAAGTATTGGAATACGGAATTTCTTCCGCCCAAATCCTTGTACGATTGCAATGGGTTTAATGGATTTCCCCAAGCTAGGGTTGAAACACAATCAAGGACAACCCTAACAATTGGAGGGGTACAGATACCCGATGGTCACGGCGTATTCGTACATGTATTCCCTTCCAAGCTTGGTGAGCCTAACACTAGGGCAATGGTCATGCAACCTAGCATTGTCTAGGAATTGACATATAGAGTTCTCATACATATCAAGGCATTCAAGAACCACCAAACAAGGATCTCAAAACAACACACATGCATAAACTAGAAAGGAATCATCCAAAATACACAAGTTCACCCCCAAGGTTCACCTACAACCGGTGACCTTGGGGTTTAGTTGCTCATGATCACAAAGTATGCAAATAAATACATGGAAACAACCAAAAGCATAATAAGAACACTCCCTCAAAGGATCAAGGCCGAATGACGCTTCCAAGGACGCCACCCAAGGAGTTGCTTCCCTTGTCAAACTTCCTCTAAAATCCAAATCGAAGGTGTGGAGTCGTCGTCTCGTGCTCTCCCCGTCGTCCTCTCCTCAAGAATTGCCTCCAAAAGCCGGCCTCAAGCTCCCAAAGAAGGTGGTGAAGTCCAGCTTGCTCAAGGTCTATCCTCCCCTCTAAGAATGAACTCTCAAAACCCTTAAAAACATCATCCAGAACGTCATGCGGCCCCGTATGCGACCCCGCATGCGGGGAGAGAAAATCCCGAGAAAAACCCGAAATCGTGTAAGTTGCTACAGTGCCGCTACAGTAAACTGCTGCAGTACCGTATGCTACAGTAAAACTGCTACAGTCGTATACGGCCTCTGCAGTGCCCGCATGCCAGACCGCATGACCTCCAGACATAGCCATTTCGCCAAAGGGGTCGTGCTACAGGATCTGCTACAGTAGTCGCTACAGTACCCCCCCTCAGGAATAGTGTTTTCATCGCCGATTTCTTCTCAAATTCTATCAATCAGCTCGAAGGGGTCACATCAGTACCTGTAACATGAAAGAAACCAATTCAGACCAAAAACGGGTGTCAACTCATAGAAAAATACGTAATACATACACCCGAATGCATGGAAAATACGTATGTTTAGGCGTTTATCAATGAATGTGTTGGTTTGATTGTTTGGTTTTAATTCATCATCATGTTGTTCATTCTACAATGGATGGATTCCGTAGAATTGATTTTGAATGATACTTGTTTGGCGGGATGCTAGCTTGTATTAGGTCCTTTGATGAGTTAAAGAGGGTAACATGTATTAATACACCGGAGGTTCCGGGTGTTAATAGCCTCCCGCGCGATTAGGGTTAATTTAGCCGAGAGCGTGCATTAGATTAACCCTAATTAAGACTCCTTGTTCTCATTGACATCGTAGGGGTATTTTCTGGATAGAGAAACCCGTACTGGATTAGGGCTACACTACGGAGGTTCCGGGGTAGTCGACATCCGAGTCTAGCGGACCGAAACCAAGCCAACCCTAGTTTTATAATTATCTTGGTCATTCGTATTTAGTCTTCTCCCGGGGGAATCCTCGCCCGAGGCCTTCCATAATTATTGGATTCTTCATCTCTATTTTATTCCGGATTGAGTTTTATCTTATTTGCATTTCTTTACTTGTTTTTATTATTTTAATATTGCTTCAACCCTGTTTCGATCGACTAGAAAGTGACTCCCAAAAGGAAGTAATAGTAGATCTCGGGCCCTTGGGAATACGACCCTCCTCGTGAGGTTTATTACTTGACGACCCGTGCACTTGCGGCCGGGGAGTCGCGTGCTAGCTCTGTAGCTAGTCGCGCGCTCGCTCATCAAGTTTTTGGCGCCGTTGCCGGGGAACATCCGAGAATACTAGGAAAACTTTTGGATCATTGCTCTAGTCATTTCGCTTTCATTTGTAATTATTCACTAATATCTCTCTCTTTGTCTCTTGTGTATTTCCAGGTACCCCATTTTAAACCTTCACATCGATGGATCAATACTTGAGTGAACCTACTTCTCACTACTTGGATCAATGGAAAAGGCAGTTTCTGGTTCATAATGAAGGCTCTAATTTGAAGACTACGGATCAGGATGATTGTACTCTCAGCAACAACGAATTTTTTTCGCGATTCATGAGTGGAGCCGAGTATGTAAATTCTGTTCAGAACGGAGCTCACAACCGGCAGCCGACCATAGTTCACGAGTTTACCACTTTTTTGCCTCCTAAGCAGTCTGTGTGCGAGGTGCAAGATGAATCTGAATCTGACAACTCTATTGATGATGAGATGGAAGAATTTGAGAGAATACAACGTGATAACATGAACAGACTAAAGCCATCTGTCGATGAACCACCAGAATTGGAGTTGAAGGAATTACCCCCACACCTTGAATACGCATTTCTTGATGGAAATCTTAAGTTACCAGTGATAATTTCCTCTAGCCTGTCAACAGAGCACAAGAATGAACTCTTAAAGGTGTTAAAGAGGCACAAGCGGGCGTTGGCGTGGAAGATTTCAGATATCCGGGGAATAAATCCATCTTTCTGCACTCATAAAATTCTAATGGAAGACAACCACAAGCCGTCGGCCCTCCCGCAACGGAGGTTAAACCCGAATATGAAAGAAGTGGTAAAAGCTGAAGTGATCAAACTGCTAGACACCGGTATAATCTACCCAATCTCTGATAGTGCTTGGGTCAGTCCCACCCAGGTGGTACCAAAGAAAGGGGGCATGACAGTAGTGACTAACGAGAAGAATGAGCTCATCCCTACTAGGCAGGTCACTGGTTGGAGAGTCTGTATTGATTATAGAAAGCTCAATGACGCCACTCGCAAGGATCATTTCCCTCTTCCGTTCATTGATCAGATGCTCGAAAGGTTGGCCGGACACGAATACTATTGCTTTCTTGATGGTTTTTCCGGGTACTTTCAAATTCCCATAGCCCCTGAAGACCAAGAGAAAACCACTTTCACCTGCCCTTATGGTACATTTGCTTACCGCAGAATGCCTTTCGGGTTGTGCAATGCCCCTGCCACATTTCAGAGATGCATGCTTGCTATCTTCGAGGACATGGTTGAAAACACGATGGAAGTGTTCATGGATGACTTCTCAGTGTATGGGAGCTCATTTGACTTGTGTTTGAAAAACTTGGAGCGTGTTCTGGAACGATGTGAGGAAACCAACTTGGTGCTGAGCTGGGAAAAATGCCACTTCATGGTAAAGGAGGGTATAGTTCTGGGACATAAAATTTCAGGTGATGGCATTGAAGTAGACAAGGCAAAAATCTCTGCCATTGAGAAGCTCCCTCCTCCAACATGTGTCAAGGCAATTAGAAGTTTTCTGGGGCATGCCGGGTTTTACAGGAGATTTATAAGAGATTTTTCTAAGATTGCAAAACCGTTGACTAAGCTCCTTGAGAAGGATGTGCCGTTCAATTTCACCCCGGAGTGTTTGACTGCCTTCACTACACTAAAGAATCAACTTATCCGGGCACCTATCCTCATCGCACCAAACTGGGAGCTACCATTCGAATTAATGTGTGACGCTAGTGATTTTGCAGTGGGAGCAGTTCTGGGGCAAAGGAAAGACAAACATTTCCATCCTATTTATTATGCAAGCAAAACTCTCACCGGGGCTCAGGAAAATTATACTACCACTGAAAAAGAACTCCTTGCGGTGGTCTTTGCTTTCGACAAGTTCAGGCCTTATTTGGTGCTTTCCAAAGTTGTGGTTTACACTGATCATTCTGCACTTCGATATCTCCTGAGTAAGACTGATGCTAAGCCGCGTTTGATCCGTTGGGTGCTCCTGCTGCAGGAATTCGATTTGGAAATCAAGGACAAAAGAGGTGCTGAAAATTTAGCTGCTGATCATTTGTCTCGACTTGAGAACAACTACTCATCATCTACCATAGATGGTGAGATCAATGACTCCTTTCCGGAAGAACAACTGTTTTGTGTTCAGGTGACTCAGGAAGAAGATCAACCCTGGTTCGCAGACATTGCTAATTATCTGGCAGCGGGCATTCTCCCAAAGTGGTTTAGTTACCAACAAAGGAAGAAATTTTTCGCTGATCTGAAGCATTATATTTGGGAGGAACCTTACTTGTTCCGCGTCTGTGCCGATCAGGTGGTTAGGCGGTGCGTATCTCGACAAGAAGGAGTGCACATTATCAAACATTGCCATGAAGGCCCAACCGGGGGGCATTATAGCACCAATCGAACAGCTAAAAAAATTCTTGACGCTGGATTCTTTTGGCCCACTATTTTTCTAGACGCACAGATCCATATTCGATGCTGCGATCGATGCCAAAGAGCAGGGAACATTTCGTGCCGGGACGAAATGCCTCAGAGTGCTATCCAAGTTTGTGAGGTTTTTGATGTGTGGGGGATCGATTTCATGGGTCCCTTTCCAAACTCCCGGGGGCACAAGTTTATTCTAGTTGCTGTGGATTACGCATCCCGCTGGGTGGAAGCTCAATCGTTGCCGTCTAGTGATGCTCGTGTTGTTGTGCAATTCTTGAAGAGGTTGTTCTCGAGGTTTGGGGCGCCGCGAACAATTATCAGTGACCGAGGAGCACACTTTTGTAATTCCCAGTTTGCGAAGATCTTGAAAAGATACGGTGTCTCCCATTATACATCTACCGCTTATCATCCACAAACTAGTGGTCAAGTCGAAGTTTCCAACCGAGAACTCAAGCGAATTTTGGAAAAAACTGTTGCTCATCATCGCAAGGACTGGGCAGACCATCTGGATGATGCACTTTGGGCCTACCGTACAGCATATAAAACACCTACGGGGAGCAGTCCGTATCGCCTAGTTTATGGCAAGGCTTGCCATCTCCCTGTTGAGCTGGAGCACAAAGCATATTGGGCCACCAAATTCCTGAATTTTGATTTCAACCTGGTTGGGGAGAAAAGGAAGATGCAACTGAATGAACTTGAGGAATGGAGGGTTCTGTCCTACGAGAATTCAAGATTATACAAAGAAAAAGTGAAGCGATTCCACGACAAAAATATAAAACAGGGCAAGAAGTTGGAGGAAGGGGATCAAGTGTTGCTATACAATGCCCGACTTCGCCTATTTCCAGGGAAGCTCAAATCGCGATGGACAGGACCGTACACGGTCATGAGTGTCTCACCTCAGGGAGTAGTCGAAATCAACCACCCGGAGAAAGGTCGGTTCAAGGTAAACGGGCATCGCCTCAAGCTATATTTCGGTAAGAGCTCGTTTTTGCCCGATTCGTCAGGTAAAATCTTTCCCTTTGAACCTCATTAATTCGGGACACTCATGCTTCGAGCTCGCGACGCTTAGCGAGCACTATTGGGAGGTAACCCAAGCCTTTTTTTTTTCGTATTCTTGTTTTCTTTGTTGTTTTTGTGTGTTTGTTAGAATCTCGAGTTTAATCCTCCTCTCCCTCGTATTTTATCTTGTCGGTGCGTCTTGTCTTAATCATCTCGGTGCCGATTTTTTGTTCTTTCTCGTATTCATTGTTTAAAATACTTTATCCCATGAGGTAATTACTCGTTTGCAATTGTTGTATCCTTGTTTGCATTCCAAGGGGGTGAAAATTTCCAATTTCCTGAAGCCTTGTGCGGCCACTGTGCGGCCCGCACAGTGGCCGCATGACACAGACAGAAGCCCATGCGGCTGGTGTGCGGCCCGCACACCAGCCGCACACTTGAGACAGAGCCTTGTGCGGTTGGTGTGCGGGCCGCGCACCACCCGCACACATCATATGCAGTTGGTGTGCGGCCCCCCCCCCCGCACACCAACGAGTGACAAGTGGCTGATTCTTGCCACTTGTCCACCATCTTGCCATGCTCAGTGTCCTCTTTAGTCTTATCCCTTTCAAAGACTTCTTTTCAGCCCCTATTCTCCATCTTTGACTCTTAAGCACTGAAATTTCTCCAAGACTCACCTCCATCACCTTGGCCGACCATCTCCAAAACTAGCTCCCTGATTTCCCTCTTCTTCTTCCAAGCTCGTCCTCGTCCTCACTAGCTCTTCAACCTCATCTTGCTTGTTTTCCCTTGCCCTTAAGGTCTGTTTCATCTTACTTCTTTTTCTTGAGATCTTGGAGAACTTGCTACTTCATTGTGGTACTTGTTACATTTATTTGTGAGTGTTTAATCTTGGAGAGTTTGATTTCCCTTTTTGGGTGTAATTTTTGTAGCTCACTGTTGTCTTGAGTGGAATGTTTCCTCATGGTGTTGTTTCAAAGTTGTTCCACATTTATACTAATTTCTATGGTGAATTTAGGATGTTATGCTTGCTTTTAAGAAATCTTTGTTTCCATCCTCTATTTTGATCTCACATGCCTTGTTTTCATGCTAGTAAACTATTGTACTCACCCTTGTTGACTTTGTTTGATTTTGTAGTCTCCTTTCTTATCTTTCCATATTGTTAATGTATTATGATAATATTAATTCTTGTGTCATACCTATCTTGTCGCACTTGCTATTATGGGATGAAATTTGATTTTATCTAAATTGTGTGATTATAGATATGGCACCGAAGGCTTCTAACAAGCGCGCATTGGCCCGAGCTAGCTCTTCATCCGAGATCCAATTCAATGACAATGTATTCCAGGAACGCTACGATTCACTTAGCACAAAGCCATTTGGCCAAACCCGAATAATTGATTGGGAACTACTTGAACAATTGGGTTTGGCCGATGGTGTTCGGCAATTAGTTGGGTTTGATCAGTGGCTCACCGTTTTTGATATCAACGAACCTGTTTATCGCGAGCTCACCCTCGAAGTTCTGAGCACCTTTGAATTTAACAAGACCTATGCCCGTCTTCATCGCCCAGGAGGAATTTCATTCCAAGTCCATGGTGAACATAAATCCATTAGTCTCCGTGACTTTGCCAACCACTTGGGCATTTATGACTGGGAGTTCCTGAAAAGTATGCACTACCCCACCTTACCACTTGATTTTCCCCCGCATGTCGAACCAAGGCACTTTTGGCGTTCTATTACACTTGCTGCCGGTCAAGATTCCAAGAAAGCGTCACTCCTTCGTAGTCCCGCCCACCGTTATGTACACGCATTGATGAGCCGATCTATCACCGGGCGCGCCGACAGCACTGGGGTAGTATCTCGCATGGACCTGCTCATTCTATACAGTATGATTAACCATTATCCCATCAATTTGGCGTGTGTGCTAGCAGAATGCATTGCCCGACATAATCAACACCCCCCGATCGGGGTCATCTTCGCCGGACCATATATCACACGCCTTGTGAGGGGCATGCAGGTTCTTGGCCGTATTCGTTCAATGAAGAGGGTTGGGGGAACGATTGCATTGGGGATTCAAACCTTACTCGCGATTGGTATTATCAAGCGCCGAGGATCATCCTATTTTGTCGTTTCTCATGAGAGCCTCCTCAATTCCGACGACAACCAGAGTACACCGGATATTCCTCAGGGTGACCAAGCTCAATCGAGTTCCAATCGCACCGTTTCCCCTGCAGAGTTACAGCGTGATATACAAGATTTGCGAGACATACAGCGGCGTCAGGGAGAAGATATTTCTCGGATCATCCAGGGGCAACTTAACCTTTTTCAGGGCCAACAGGACATCCTGGCCCTCTTGCAGCATCAACCCCACTCTCCACCATTTTCTGCACCACCAGCTTCTACTGACGACTGGGATGACTGGGATTGAGGCTCCCAGGCTTTCCTCTGTTCCTGTTCTTTTTATTGCTATTTCCGTTTCTGTTCTTTTTATTGTTGTCTCTTGTGTGCTTGCGTTTGTTGTATTAATCTAGTTGTCTAGGGCTTATCCTTACAACTTAGTTTGTTGAGTGTTGTTTTATTCTATCGCTTAAAAACTCTTGTTTGCTCTTGTAAACCGTGTTTCTTGTCTTCAATTTCTGTGTGGTTGATGGATGCTTGACTCGACGTCTTTTCTCCTTGTAGGTAGACCAAGACGTCCATTTTTTCTTCCTCTCCACTTCGCTTGTAGCCATGGTGATGGTCACCCCGAGCTCGTGCCTTGCAAAGCTCATTACCAATTTCTCGGGGAAGTTCATGACACCACCCTCTTTATTTTCCATGCATAAATTTTTCTGTACTGCTGATCAATGTACATTGAGGGCAATGTACTGCTTTAAGTGGGGGGTGGCTATGCATGTCTGATCTTCGTTACTTGTTTCGTGAACTTGTATGAAAATTTTTGATAATTCTTGACTTGTTGCATGATTGTAAACCTAGGATGGCGTACTTAATTGTGATTGTATTATAGCTCGAAATCATGATAAATGCTAAGCTTTTTATGACCCTGCACACTTGAGATTTTCATGTCATTCTAGGCAATTCTCGCACTATTCCCTTAGGTAGAACCCTGGACATCTAGGCGAGGAACCACAGCACTTTCGTGACCCTCTTAGTTGCTAACCCATACTAGTGGTTTCGCGCCTTGACGTGTTAGAATACCTTCTAATAGGGTTTTAAGGACCTTCTTCTTGTTCTTTTTTTTGCAATACGGTCGAAAAAAAAAAAAAAAAAAAAAAAAAAAAAGAGGCAAAGTGAATAAAAACGTGGACAGTGCTCCTCTGTCCTAATAGCGAAGTAACCTGGGGTTCTGGCTCCTAACCAGAGTGTTCCTCTCGCCAAAAGCTATAAGGACATGAGCGCGTTTACATGAATGTGCAAAGCTCCAGGTAATGTGGATTTGCAGTTCATGTTAGTCCCAGAAAAGAAAAAGATAAACATATTGCGTACAAAAAAATAAATTTCGACCGGTTATTGTTCGAAAATAAAAGGAAGGATCCTTACGACTCTACTAGAAGTATTTCTACCACCTCAAGGCCGTATTCCACTAGGTGGCGTGAATTGCTTCAAGAAGTGGTCCTCGGGGTCCTGTCTACCTTGTTTGGACTACAGGGCTTCGAACTAGGGGATTTGCACACACACAGCACGACACGGCCAATGAATGCGTGAATCATCTCAAGTGGTCTTTGCTTAATATTTTGAGTTTCACTTTGGCTATGATACTTCCATCTCTGGCCGGAGGTTATGTATTTTGTCACTTATGATTATCTCTGGTTCTCCATGTCCGTTTGCTTGGGGACAAGCAAATGCTTAAGTGGGGGGTATTTGATAAGTGCCAAAATACATCATGTTTTAGCTATGATGTTCTTGTACATTCATGCAACTTATGTGTATTTTCGATGAGTTTTTGCGCACTTGATGTTTTATTTTCATTTCAGGGTTTCGAGGACCAAGTGCGCAAGTTTCGACCGTATTCGTGTCATTCCGGGGAAGATTGAAGAAGAAACGAAGAGTTGGAGCACCCTGGAAGCCGACGCGCCGCACACGGACACATTTTCTCGGCCGTGTGCGGCCACTGTGCGGCCCGCACAG